>JANPWX010000053.1:2042176-2173378 GCA_024734555.1 Trochalopteron elliotii
AAACACCCTCAGGCACAGCAAAGGACTCCAAGATACCCATCAGCATTAAACACCTTTCCTCACATCCTGCCAGCCATGGAGCAGATGCCAGTAACAGCCATCATGTCGCACACCATCACCCGGCCAAAAGTGAGATGCACAGAACAAAAATCCCTGTCTCCAAAGTCCTGGTACGTCGGGTCAGTAACAGGGGTGTAGCAGGGACAACAGTGAAAACTGCCATGTACCAGGACAGTGCCAAAAAGTAGTTGGGTAAGAGGTGGAGACGAAGACAGAGGACAAAGTCCATGTGGGAAAGTCTACATAGGAGACCACACATAATGGATTTGTTTTCCATCACCTGAAGAAAGTCACCTAAAAGGCTTCCTTCACTGTACTTCGTGGGCCTGTGCTTCTGAGTCTCTTCTTACTGGACTGTATGGCTGAATACAAAAAGTCAGCTTCTTTTTGAGCACTTTTTTTACATTTGTATCTTTTTTCTGCAACACGAAACACTGAGGAGGTCCATTTTTACATGCCTTTCTGGAAGCAGGACTTGGATTATGACCATCCTTCCTCCTGCAAAGCAGTGTCATGAGTTCTTCAAGGGAACAGAGTTACAAAAGGAGCGACATGAGAGGTTCTCCAATATACTTATCTTTTAATCGTTTCTTGGGGAGGAGTAGAGGCTGGTTTCCTGGCTGGCTGTTCCTGGAAATGATGGTTGCTCCACAAGATGTTGGAAAAAATGCCAAGCAGAAAACAACCCACCTAACAGGTATTTTACCTGCTGTAGGAACGAGAACACTGCTCGGCAGCAGACTTGATTGACTTGTGTGCAGGAGATAAAACTAAGGAGTTAGGTGGACTTGTCTAACAGGAAAACATATTTTCATTTGTCTGTCTGTCTGGTTGGTTTTGATCTGGTCTAATGTAAATGGGTAACAGAGACACCTGATGTAGGTTCAGATGTTTACATCAACACTTGTCCGATAATGCATACAATCAGGTTCAGGGAAACATTTTACTAAATGCCAATATATACACACTGTCCACATTTATACAATAACTTGCTCGCCGTGTGTAAATATATACGTGTTTTAGCAGATTTTTTATATTAAAAGAAAAAAATCACCTGTCCTTATTATCTAGAGTTTAAGCAAAAGTTAGTTTTTATAGGTAGATAATTTTACAGTTCTAAAAGGATAGAACTTTGTGTAAGTACCTTAAATTAGAAAAACTCTGGTTTGTATGGGCTCATGCATCCCCAGATGAATAAGTCTGAAGTGCTGGTTTTATTCCAGTGGCACATTCCATGGCTCAGAGCTGATGTTCTGACAGCACTGCCACTGCAAACCTCTATTTTCAGGGGTTTAGACGAAGTTGCTCTGGGCTTAAACCTTACCGAGAAGGAACCCAGCAAAGAAACTTGTTTTTTAAGTATTATTTTTTAAAAGATATAAAATTAGTTTTTGACTATTTAAAGAAAGTTTGGGTTCTCATTGCTTTTTATTTTCATTCTCAATAATGTCAGAATAATTTTACTTTAAGAGAAAAAAAATATGGTAAGCTAGTGGTACATTAAATGGTCAGATGAGCTTGAATCTTAGGAGAAATGTATTAATGGCCATGACTTTTTTGAATAGCGGCTACTGTACATGGGCATTGGCAACATTTCAAAGAAATATAATAGGGTTTTAATGTGCCTGAGGACATATTTTTATGATACACTGAAAAAGCTCTAAAAATCACTGAAGTCTAAAGGTAAATGTTATGTATTTACAAAATATTTTGATATAAGTATTTAATCATCAGACCACAGTTAATATAAAATATATGCCCCAGTGTATCTACAAAATAATATACATTTTAAAAATATACATGTCTATATTATGCAGAGAATCCTAAATTCACATCATTGAAGCTAATGGGTCTGATCTTACAAAGCAGTTGGTTTTATTGTCTCTTAAATCAAAAGAAAAAAAAAAGGAAAATAAATATACAGAATATACGTTTGAAGGATATTAAGGTTGTAGGCAAACCATAAAAAGCCAGGAAATACTGTAATAAGAATTGTATATATGTATATGCACGACTCGTGGTTCACTGGGGAAATGACCTTAAAGTCATGAAGGTGAAATTGACATCCGGTTTTGAAATTGCTGCAGAATTTAATACTGAGTTGCAGCATCCCAGTGAAAGTGTTAGTTTCCCTGACCAGCCCCTGTTTTCATGGTTTAAGAACCTTAATACACTTCAAAGAGGATTATTTTATGTTTTCTTCCTGATGTGTACGTGTGTGGTTCCCTGTGTGCCCACTCACACAGCCGTGTTGTACAGATGTATGTGCAGCAAGCACACAGCTCCCGGCAGGGTCCCTGTGCACACTCACACTCGTGTGAGCACTCCCACGCACAGCCTGGGGGCTGTGCTCCACATCTGCTTCCAAACACGCTGGCAATGCTTTCCTTTGCCTGAGAAAGGGATTTGCATTTGGTCTGATTCCACTTGTGCATTTTAGAAAGTCAGTGCTGAAACACCCTCAAAAGGATGTATGCACAGAACACAGAATATTATCCTGCTCCTCAGCCCTAAACATGGCATTCCTTTTCCCCTTCTTTCGTTTTTGTTTGACTGGAAGGGATGCATCTTTCCTTGCATGACAACTCTGCAGAAAAAATCATAATTCCCCATTTTCTTCTATGTAGGACAAATTGTGCTGAGATGTTCTGTAGGGTACTGGAAGTTGAGAGGGAGGGAGGATGTGGTGGTAGTACCATAAAAACTGGAAATACTGAATACAGGGAGTAGGAGTGGTGCATCTTTAAACCCACTAGGAGATACTGGCTGCCATCTCTACAGGACTTGTGTGTGTCAAATTATTCATCATATGTGTTTTGTTTGCATTGTGGCATGTCTGTATTGAGAAACCAATAGTGTGATGCTAGACTAACTCCACTCACATAACCACTAACACGAATCATCATTAAAATGCTTTGGCTTCCCTTCATTCTTCTCTCTCTCCTTTGTTTTCTGCCACGTTTTTCCCTCCATCCTCTGCATGGTGGCAGGCAGCTGCCTCCTCCTCCTCGGTGCTAACCCCTGGAGCGAGGAGCCCTGGGCTGGCGCGGAGCGTGGGTGGGAGGGCAGCTGCCCAGGCCAGGTGCTCCGCAGCCACTCCCTCAAGCTTTCTGTCACATACCCGCTGTAAGTACATTTTGCAAATCTCTTGGCGGTTCGTTTGGCTGCTTGCTATGTGCATATTTTAAGGACAATCATAACCTTAAAAGGAAAATGGGAAAGTAGCTGGTAGTAGAGCGTCAGTATTTTGAGTCACTGCGACATGCTGACGTTGATTCAGGGTAATGGTTGTGTGAGAGTAAAGATACAATTTAATGTTCAAATTAACTTTGTACTTCTAAAATTCGCTTTTGTCTCTAAGCCATCTATGTTTTTTATTTTGAAAGGTAATAGATCTAATATTTACTAGGGCTTTCAATTTTCATACAAATATATTTGTATAACTCCCCACAATGCCTAAAACAATCATTGAAAGGAGGTTCAAAGGCTTTCTTTAGACCTATAAATAATTCCTGAAAGATCCCTGTAAAATACTGTGAGATGCCTAAGAACAAACAGTTAATGGCTTGCTGGATTTAAAGGCTGAGACATAAAGAGGTAATAGTCCTGAGGCATTTTCTGGTAGCTTGCATTCTTATTTATGTTACCCTATTCGAGTATATATTTTCCTTGGCTTTGGTAGGTATTGAGGTAGAAATGGTGTTCTGAGTCCCAAAGATAACATTCCCAATGGTGTCATTGTTTTGATTTCCTTAAAGTATATTTTTCTTTATTTGTTTCATTTGTTATTTGGTGGTCTGAATGATGCTTTGTAATTATCAGCTGTATGTCGTTCATAAAGGATTTTATAGATCAGGACTTGGTATTTAGTTACGTGTACTCTTTGCACTTTCAGGTCCCTACTGGTAAATTTTGTATGTTCTTAGATTTTTTCTATATATTGCATAGAGTTTTATGGCTATCTACAGTGATTTCAGTGGTATACACTCCTGTCCTTTATATCAGCACAAAAGGTTTCCTTTCAGTAGCATGAAATTATGTTTTTGTGGACTTGTTTTGTCATGATAAAAGCCAAGTTTCCTGTACCAAACATGTGGCCTGCAACAGACATAAAAGGTCTTATTTTCCATGTAGCGCATATGCATTTTGCTCTTGCCAGTAATAGGACTCAAACTCAAAAATTCCATGACTAGAATAAGAAAAAGCTATGTTCAGTCTTATTCCATCAATAACCAGCATTTTCTTCATCCACTGTGAATATCCTCACCGCCGTTCAGGGTAGTAGAGGACTGAATTTTAAAAATTACGTGCATAGATGTACACTATGAAAATTAATTCACTGATTATATTTTAATGAATCTTACAAAATTATTTATCTAAGCTAAGTGAATATTGCACCAAAGTCTTAAAATATCTGATACAGATGGCATTTTCAGTAAGATGCTATGAGTGCAGATGAGCCAAATTACCAGGCTTTGCTTAGCAAAGCAAAACCTTGTTGTTTCTTAAATTTGTAGTACTGACTGAGCTTGCAGATCAAAGGGAGCCATTGATTCTGCTGTGTGGCCATGCACTGAGGTTTTTCTTTCCCTGCTCTAATGGACTACTTTCAGAAAAGGCTTTTCAGGAGGATAATGGTATGAAAGGGACAGATCACAGTAACAATAGCCACTTACAAGACAGATGGTTATCCAACAGCCACAACAGGAGGATTCTAGACAAGGTGGCCTGAAAATGTATTTTCATAGTTACTGATATGAAAGGCTGGGGCTTCTGCCTTGGAAAAACAAATTGACACCATCTCAAAGACAATGCAGAAATGAGTCTTGGCAGAGTTCACACATGACAGCTTCTGCAGGGTTTGTTTTTGGTTTTCATTTTGTCTTTTCTTTTTCCCCCCTTTGTTTATGTTTTTATTGTGGTGACATAACCCCACGTGTCCAAGCAGAACTGCACAACTGACTCTTCTGAGATTCAGTGCTAAGAATACACTGTCAGTTGTCCCCAGTGGCCTGGGACTGGTTCCTGCTGAACACCCCTCCCTTCCACTGAGGGGTGGGAGGGATGGGATGATAGGATTCCCTTGTCCTGAGTCCACGTGCTGTTTACTGTGAGCAGGAGGTATCTCAGTCTGTCTTGCTGTTTGCTTTCAGGGGATGATTTATTTTTAACTTAACTCACAGGAATTGTTTACTCACAATTAGTTCTTATCTTGTCTTCCTTGTGAGCATCTCGGGTAGGCACATTCAGCACTGATTTGGTGTTTCCTAGGTCCATTTCATGTAGAGAGAAATGGAGGAACTTGTCATATGCAAAGGAATAATAGCTATAACCACTTTAGCCACATAATGGGGGCCTTGATTCCTGCAAAAGCAGGTTGTGAAAACTCTTCTTGCCTTAGAAGGCTTCTCCACCCAAAACAGTGAGTACTATTGCCTAGAATGCTTTTTTCCCCCCCTCTAATGAGAAGTCTCTCATTCCTTCTCAGCCACAATGCAGTTGCTTGGCAAACTGAAATTTTTGATCTAGCCTTCCAGCACTAGAAGAGAGGTGCTGCTGTCACTATGCCTCCTCTTCAGGACGTCTTTGCTTCTACTTCTTGGTCTTGAAAAAATTAAACCCCCTCAGAATAAGTGGCGAAGATATTTAAAATGGAGATGTCTGCTGTATGATCTCATACACATGGATGAGGATGTTGAGTGATATTTTGCATAGCATGGAATGCATTCTTCCACTTTCCTGTAGTGGACAATTTAGTAAATGTAGCAGGGAAGCAGGTCACTCTTGTAGGAAAGCCCAGGAGCTGTTTGTTATGGAGACTCTGCCCAGATTTTATCTTTGCTTTCCTTTTTCCTTTCTGCACATACTTAAATAAATAGAGCCAAAGTTGTAGTACAAGACAGGAAAAGGTTGTGCTCTTCACAGGGCAAGGAATTTAAACTGCCAGGATGAAAGGCTTCTTGTACCAATGGCTAAAAGAAGATTGCTTTGCCTACTTTGACATCACATTCAAGCAGTGCTCTGCAATAAAAACTAATCCAGCTATGGCCACAAAGTTAGGAAACTGTCCTGTTGGCAAATGCCAATCTCCTTCCAGGGTCCAGTTTTGCTGTGGCAGCTTCCACTGACTCCAATAAGGACTGGCAGAAGTCCTTAAACTCTTAAGGAAATAGAGTTTCTTAAACAAGTCTTCCTTTTTTTTTTTTTTTTTTTGAAGGTAAACATTATTCAGGTGTTTGTGCAGTCTTTTATATTACTGTGGTAGTGTTTTCACTGATCTGAATGCAAAACATGTCTTTCCATTGTTTTTCATCTTAACAAGCTGCACTCCTGCACATAACTCCAGTGCTCAGCATGTTTAAATTACAGCTAACACAATCACTGCCTTCCTTAATTTAACTCTTGATGGCAAAAACAGGACCAGATTCTTTCCATAGCTCTAAACCTCCTGCTTATTTTGTCATTGTTCGTGTTTTCAATATGGTAACTAATGAAGCCTCCCTTTAATTATTGCACAGCCACCTTTTAAATGTGTCATTAGGGAGAAGATATGTGGGGACTGAATGGTAAGACCTTTAACGGATATTTATTATTTTGGATGATGTTGCATCAAAACAGTTGCTAAATCAGTATCAGGTTGTTTCCATGGGCTTTTTGTGCAGATGCATTGAAAGCTTTGAACATAATGTGCTTGTAAAAGAAAATTGGTTATATCTGCTTTGAATTAAGGTTTACCTTAAAATGTAATTCTTGGTTAATGGCAGCAGAGGGGAAGGTGTGTCCCAACTTACCTGCAGCCTGTGGACTGGGGGAGCAAGGCACCCCAAGGGACCGGCAGAGTTTGCTCTCTGACCTCGCCATGTGCTGCCTGCAGAGGTGCAGTTGTTGCCATATGGAGGTGTCAGCCCTGGACAGCAGCAGGCAAAGGCAGAGTGGTGGTGCTGTGCTGGGGTGGGAGGGCTGATAGGGCATCTGGGAGATGGGCTGAAAGCAAGGCTCTTGTCCTTGTGGAAAAAGAGTTACACATATACCTAAAAAAATCTGTACCCTTTCTTTCTTGCACTGATGCTCGTGTTGCTGTGTTACACTGGCTGAGGAGCCAGTGTGAGTGTGGGTGAGCTGAAGCCAGTGCTCCTGCAGGTGGGCTGCTATGTGACTGCTCTCATCAACACCTGAGCAATGCCCAGTGTCTTAGTTTCTAAAGGCAGTTTCTGCACAGAAACATACACAAATCCCCTGTAGCCCAGCACTGGTCTATGGCATCTCACAGCTCTTCCACCTTCATTTTGCCAGGAAGATATGAAGAACCAAGCCCCAGGCAGAGTGGTGAGCTCTGGCTGCACCCTTTCAGCCCAAGGTCAAGGGGGGAGGGAGTGTAAGACACACTGTGCAGCAGCACCAAGTACTAAGCAGTATTGTCCTGGTTTTCTAAAGGGGGAGGAAGACTAAAGCTGTTGCTTTTTTAGTGAAATTAAAATAAATCCTCTACCACGGGTGAAATTGTAACAGCTGGACAATATCTCGTTCCACCAGTATTCTCTCTGAAATCAGTGGATCTGTAAGTGCTGTTGGTTTTTATTGAGTGGGGATGCCATAACTTGGCTGCATCTGAATTTGCCCTGCTCTGTTTGTTGATAGACTCTGTCTCAGAAAAGTTCAGGTGTTGAAGCCTGGTGTAGTGAAATGGGAGATGAGGTATGAGTTTGGGTGATGGAAAATACAATAAACCCAGGAAATACAACATGGCTTTAGTCTTTTATAACAGCCCAACTCTGCTTAAACATCATGGTGTACCTGAGAAAAGGGTAGCAGGGACTGCATCAGACAAGCCAATGCTCTTGGTGTTTCCCGCATGCTGAAGGGGACGTGTGTGTCCTGTTAGAGGTCCCTCAGCCTGTTTCTGTAAGATGTGATATAGCTGACAGATCACTGTTCACTGCAATATTTCCTTGTATTTTTTGTGTCAGCCACCTCCTGTAAGGTAGTGTATGACCTATTTGGGATAATGAGTGGGTAAAGCCAGAACTCCCTGCTCTTCACATCTAAAAGGTTTGGTAATAATCTGGTGGGTCTATGTGCACCAACTTTTTTCTTAATGAAAGCTCACAGCATTCCAGGGGGCTGTTTTTTATAACAGACTGTTAGACACACTCCGCTCCTTTCCACCTCTACAAACTTGGATGAATACGTGTCTCCTCGAATCACTGTATTCTTAATGTATTTACAGCCTAACTGATAGCAATAGGTGTCTTTCTTCCCTGGCAGTTCACAAGGATATACTAATGAGTGTTTGTTATATTTTTAATTCTGTAAATATTTATTTTGGTACTCTGTGTATTTATTGGCACTGATTCTGGTGTTTGCTTGTGTCATTGTAAATGTTGATGGTTTCAATAGTCTTGCTTCTAATGAATGTAAGGAACTCAGACTAACTGCACTTTTCTTCCATTCAAAAATCTTAACAGTGAAAAATATTCCCACTGTCATGTGTTATAATGAAAACAGTCAATAAAATCAGTTGTCACTTTTCATTGATGAATGTGAAGGTTACTTTTTGATGTTCAAGTCAGAGCCAATCTATCAAGTGCCCTGGAAAATACTAGGGTTTTCAAAGCAAGACGTTAGGGAGTTATGTCACCAAAATAGCATAAAAGAGAATACTTGGGCATGTGCACAATTTCATTTTTATGTAGAAATGCCTTTAGCAGTTTTACTAATAACATCACAGAATAGCTAAACTGAATTTGTTACTTAAAGGAGGACTTTCAGAAATGAGAATTTTGGTCTTCTGATCTTCTGTTTCATCAGCATGTGGGTTTTGTTTGGGTTTGGATATTTTTTTCCCTTTAAACCACTTACACAATGAAATGGACTGAGTTTTTATTTTGTTTTTCAAATCAGCTTTGTTTTCTGATTCTCCTGATTGAGAAGCAAGTGGGGAAGTTTGTTCTTTTGGCACAAATTGACTTTGGATTTGCAGTTTTGGTGTGACAGAAAATGCAATCTGCAGTAGGCTACATTTCACACCTTTAAAACGTCTCTTCCTTCCTATGACCACTAAATTACATTTATTAGAACATCTGGTTTGCAACTTTCTCTAAATTTCTTGCATTTTGAGCATGCATAAAGCATTTGCTTCAGTCAAGGTTTAATCTATAGGTTTAGTTACTTCACTGAGCTAAGTAGCAGTGCCTCACTCAAGGTTCTCCAGTGGAATATACTGAGCCTTCCAGGGTAAGAACTGGAATAAAATCTGCTCAAGAGTTTTCAAGGAACAACAAAACAAAAGGCATGAAAAGCTCATTAATTCCAGTAAGGAGCAGGACACAGTGACACAACTGATCCCGTGCTCACGCAAGTATAACTCCTCTTTCCAATAGTTGGAACGAGGCTGAAGAAATGTTTTCCCAGTGATTTAGTGCACAAACAGTTCTACAGTCAGGCCATCTCAGTCTGTGTCCCCTATTGCAGTTCCTGTCTTTTATCCCATGCATCTGAAAGCAGAAGAGTTGTGGTTTAAATTCGTGGCCACACAGATTGCCTAGTGATTTCCTTGCTTTTGTCCAAGCTACTGAACAAAGGCAAGGGATATTGCTGGAATACTGGGGGCAAAGGGGTTTCAATGAAGTGCAGGGCAAATGTACAGCAACCTCATGAACCTTGACGACTGTAGATCTGTGTGATGCAGCTGTTAACACCTTCCACAAACCCAAATGACAGTAACCTGGCAGATCCACTGTGATAGAAAAAAAAATGAAAAATCTCCTGAAACAAGACTTGGTCCAAATTTTCTTTTTGAAATCAAAATGAAGTTTCTAATACTGAGCTAAAAATCTCTTCCTGATTCAAAATCAATCATTCCCAACACTACATCTCTATGACTTTCAAGGCTGTCTCACTGGAAAAGTGTTTTGCAGTGGGAGTGATGATCTGGAAATCTCTCTGTGACCCATACACTGAAGGTGAATGCTCCATCCAAAATCTATCAAGCAACAAGGAGAAGATAATATTCTTGTCTCTGAGTAATTGGTAAGGAGTCAATGGGTCAGTCAACTGACCATGAGTGAGCATTAGTCTAATTTTAAAACCTTTCTCCGGAATCATGGTATTTTTCCCTTTCAAAGTCATTGTGCAGGAGTTGTTTACTAGGAGCTCACATTGGGCAGACACCTGCTTCTACCTACCACATTGCACATCTGCTTCCAATTAAAACCATTCCACAGTGCCCTGAGGGGGATGGGGAGGAGGCTCCAAAGTTCTGCAAAGGGTTATTCCAGTGGCCATGGGTGCTCCTATGGCAGCTGAGGACCAAGAAACTACTTCATCTCTAATGACATCACTGTTTATGCTCTGCGAAGACCCTTAGCACTTGGATCAGGTAAACACTTAGACCTTGGGAACAGGAGGTCTCCTATTTTGACTAATGAAGGAGACTTGTCCTTGATCATGATGTGTATATTTTCCAGCTTAGGAAAAATGCAATGAGTCTCTTAAGTACAACTCCCTGCAGCTACTGAAGAGACTAACAAATGAGCCATGTTGATGCTTCATCCTTATGCAAAGTCCCTTCACAAAGTGTCTCTGTGCAGCACTCCCATGTGAATGCCAGGGGAAAGGTGACCTTGAGCAAAGGGTGCCACCAGAGAGGGGAGGGAGGGCTCCAGTGATGAAGCACTGTCCTGGACCAGGGAGGTCTGAGGCCTTCTTCCACTGCTTCCTTTCCCAACTTAGAGAAGCCTGCAGGTGCCACTTTTTCAAGTCGCATCCACAAAATCAGCTGCACTCTGTGGTGTTGCTGCTGAGAGCCTGTCTGAAGTTTTATGGTCAAATTTCACTCTCACTTAAGTACTTGCACTGGGCAGGCTCAAAAGCATCACATGGCTGGGTCTGCTCTCCCAGGAGCCATGGATAGGCTCTTCCTCTGGCCTCATCAGCCTTCTGCTGGTGTCACTTGAAACTCTTAAGTCCCTAGGACAGAGAAGAGACTTGAATAAAGATTCTCTGGGGTCTTGAATGAGCAGAGGTTGCCTGTGTAGAATCATGGAGGTGATGGGAGAGGTTGAGGCAGTAAACTTGGAGCAGCCAGGAGCCTCGCAGGCAGCAGTGTCCTCTTTTGCTTCATAGGGAGATAGCTGCCTCCAGGGCACCGATGTGGCTCAACGTGCTTCAAGAGCACATTCAGTTGTAGGCTAGCATGGGAACAAATGGTGTTGAGCTCCTTGCATGGAGCTGGGAATATGCAGGGTAGCATGCAGAATGCAAAGAAAGCAAAAATCCCATGACCAGACAGTATTTTAAGGACAGAAGTTATGTGTGTCATGTGAAGCAAACCTGTTTCATTCCTGCCCAGCTTCATTTGTTCACCTGTAAAGACAAAAAGCCTAATTTTGCAAGGAAAGGCATTTGAATAAATAAAGGCAAATCTGTCTTAGTAAATAGGAGTAGGGAAAAACCTCCTTTTGACTATGGTTGTAAAGATACTGATCACAACATAAAGTGGATGTGAAAAAAATCATCTGCTCTGCTAAAGTAATGTAGAGGATCAGAAAAACGTTGAAAACAATCAAAAGGATTGCTCTGAGTAGTTCTTAAGCAAAAATAGAAGCAGATAAGGATTTAGCTAGGTTTGGTCTATCTTTACAGTTGGGATGTATTGAATCTGTCTATCTCTGACTTTCTGCCTTTCATATTCTGCACTAATAGATTTTGTTTATTGACAGGTAACAAATTACACAAAAATGCAGCACTTAGAGTGAAGAAATCATCCCTGCTACTCTTTTTCTTATAGATGTCTTTTTCCCGCCCCCCGTTAACTAATTAAGTTTTTGATCCTCCCAATTAGACCACATCCAGTCATTATCATACCAGATTTAGTGTCTGATTACGCAGCTGCTGCGTCTGAACAGCTTCATTCAAATCAGTAAGAAATGCTCCTATGCAGCAACTGCAGAAATGGTGCTTGTGTCCTTTGCTGAGCTGCCTATTGCTGCTTTCCCAGGGGCTTAACATATTTATGTCTGTCACCACTACATGATGTTAAATTTGCCTATGTTTTTTTCCCGGGGTCTGATAGAAAACACCATAAATCTGCATGTTTTATGGAAAAACCGTTGGATGAGATTACACAGACAAGTTAACTTGTCTATGCCAGATCTTAATTCTTTCTCAAGATGTAACGTATTCAGACCAATTTAAAATAAATGACTGTATCAGAAAACAAAACAGACATCAGAGCACAAACATAAAGGCAAATGTCAGCCCCTGGCTCTGGAGCGATGGGGGTCCTCAGCCCGAGCTATGAAACCTTACATTTCTGTCTCAGCGCAGGCAAACACACAGCACTATTTATAGCACAGCCTTTTACTACCCTTCTGGTAGAATAGGCTTCATCGGAGGATTTACATGACTAACCAAAAGTAAAAGCCTTTTGTCCTTCATTTCCATAAGAGAAGGCCAGTGTTAAACTGGTGTTCATTGGGCTGAATTACAGAAAATATCAGCTACTAGAAAACCAAGTACTAATTCAAAGGCATCTGTTACCATGGCATAGGCTTTCTCTCTCCATGCCCCAGATTTAGCACCAATGATGGGAGCTTAGAGAAAGCTCAAAAAGAACGGTTCTTACCTCTGAAAAAAAAAGCATAGTCGAGGAAGACCATATGTTTTCATGGCAACTAAGGAGTAAAGGGTTAAGACCTAGGAGATGGCTCCGAACCAATAAACAGCACAAAAGACTCCTATTAGCAAATCAAGAGCCCAAAGTGTTCCCATTTCCCCCCTTGTATCTTCAATTAAACCCTTTGGGCCACAAAGTTACTGTTCCTGCCAAGGACAACAATCAGCACGATGTGATTATTTTAGATTCTGCTACATACCCTGAAGTCTTGGGAAAATGAAAACCAACCTTCCTTTCACCCTCAGATCCGATTTCCAGGGCAGGGCAGACCCATCAGCTATTCCCTCCCCATCCTTTCCTCATGCAGTGCCAGCGCTGAGCACCCAGGCTCCCCCCTGAGATGCCACTTTCTTACAGATGCATGCCTCTTCCTGCCTTCCAGATGGCAGCAGGGTTCTTAACAAGCTCCCCAATTTCTCTTTCCCCCTTGGGATTCCATTTCAGTGTTATCTTGTCACATCTGTTTTTTTCCAGTTGGATGATGTGCAGGAGCTTCCTCCAGAGGTTACCAACCTGCGGCTCCCGTGGCCTGTCCGACCTCCCTGCTGCAGGAATGCTCCCATGTAGCAAGGATCATTAATGGTCTGCTGTGCCCCAGCTGCTCAGCAGAGGTAAGGACCACTCTGCTGAGGTTTGTAGGCTGCCTGTCTCCTTGTCTTGTTCTGCATCACTGAACTTACTCTTTCCTCCCTAGGGCTCTTTTCTGCAGGGCTTCTCCAGGCTCCCGGGCACTGCTGTGGGGCTGTTTAACATGGCTCAGGAAGGAGAATGACTACAGAACAGAGCAGAGAATTGGAGTCAGGCTGTGATATCCTTTCACAGATGTCCTCCTCTGACCTTCAGTTCAGAATCACACCCCTTTGCTTTTCCCACCTCTAAATGGGGATTGCCAGCTTTCCAGGGGAAAGGTTTCATGTGGCCAAATTCTTCAAATTTTGCACCACTGCAAGTAGTGGTTTTAGGATGTCCTTGTACTCTGCTGTGAATTGCCAGCTGTTGCAGGGTTGCCTGAGATAAAGGGAAGTTGGATGGTATGGAGAACGCAGATTGAGCCAAAAAATGTGGTTAACTGCTGCGTTCTGGTTTATTTCGACTAAGATGGCTGCAAATATACATTTCTATATAGTTTACAATTACAGTGGTTTTTCATTGGCATACAGCAGAGAGAAGTATGAAAACACACTCTGTTTTACTTTCTTTTAAGGTGGCTATCACGTGCTTACTAACAATTCTATTCAGTGACCTTCACAACCTTATTATCTTTCCCTGACACCTTAACTACTAATTCCTAACTGCACCACACTCGGCTAAGAATTTCTAACTGCATCACAGGCTTCAAGGCCTCACTCAGGCCTTTGTGAAGGCCTCAGCTCGGGTAGTTCAAGGCCTAGGTAGACATCGTGTCCACCTTCCCTGAGGAATTCTGTAACAGCCAGTGGGATGAGAGCCTCTCCAGGTTGTGTGTGCTGGATCCACAGCCCCACAGTGCCAACAGACCAGACAGAAGGAAGGCATGGGCATCTGGAGAAACCAAGTCCACCCTTAGGAAATGTGTCCAGGTGGAAAAGGCACTTCCAGGAGCAAAGAATGCCTGAGTTTCAGTCCTGCTTCCCCCACTCCCCTGCTGTCTACTTGTGTGTGGACCAACCCACCTCCTTGCTGGGCATTTGCACAGTGCCAGTGTCATTTGCTGGAATATCTTCTGCTCCAGCTATTCAAGTGCAGTGCAGGAGATTAGCCCAGTTTGTGGCCGCTGTTTCTGTCCAAGCTTGTGCCACCTCCAGGGGTTGCTCTCCTCCATGACTCGAAGGTTCGACGCAAGTTAGCTCCATGATGCCCTTCATCTGGAGAGCTCCATGGGTGACATTTAGGATAAGTTTCCACCTTTTGTCTTCCCCTGACCAGCCCCTTGTGAGTGGCTTTTACAGCACACTTCTACTGAAGACCTGTGACACAGAGAAGGGCTTGTGTGCTACACCGGCACTCTGGTTCTCAGGCTCTGACCCCACTCTTGGTGGTGATTGGTGGTTGGAGATCTTCACATGTTGCTCAGGCTGGGAGAGGATCAGATCTCTGCAGAGAGTTTTTGAACCCCTGGTGTTTTAGAAAAGCTACAGTGCTTACAAGGCATAACTTCAACCGTTGTACAATTTATAATTTCCTTTAATTTCTTGAAGAGCTCTAATTTTTACACTGTTGTGAAAGGATCTTTGTTTACAATGATTGCAAAGGGTAATATTTCCAGCATGGGTAACCATGGCAATGAATAATTCTATTCTTAGGAACTGTGCCAGCTGCACTAAGGCCTTATAGTAGTACTAAAGCAGTTTACTAATGAGAGAATTCTTGTTTATTGTAGGAGGACATTTTCCCATGTCCATACGTTAGCCTGGTAGTTTCTTAAAAGTACATTCTTTATCAGTAATACATGGGAAAAAAAAAACCCAAACCAACCAAAACAAGCTCTGTTACACAGTTCCTCTCACAAGTAACATGTTCATGAGGTGGTTTTTTTTTTTTCCCTTGGAAACTGTATTATAAGATACATTTTTTTATGGTATGTAATAGTATGCTTCATTTTTACAACCACCTTCTACAATAAGAATGAGCTTAGGATGCTCTAGAGCATCCTTGCAAAAAAGGACAACACCCTGTAAACTGATCTGAAAATACGCAGGTTTTATCACTAGAGGAAGGACTTCAACTATTTTAAAACACTAGTTTTATACACAATTTTATTTAAGTGAAAAACAATTTTATATTTTATTACTTATTAAAACATATATTATAGCTTGGAGTTGAATTACTTTAACACTAAAGCATTGAAATTGATTAAAATATTGTTTCTATGCATGTGTGACCATGATTCCTGTATTTATAAAATATATATATAAATTAAGTAAAATATTTATTTTTGCTTGTTTCATTATTTAAATGCAATTTAAATTATTCTAAAAATAAACGTTCCAAATAGAATATTTTTGTAGCTTATATGGTTTAGGGTATATTCAGTAGAAACCCTTAAAGAATAGCTAAACTACAGTTCCTGTCATTCCATGAAACATGGTCTCAGAGTACAAAAGCAACCAGGTGGAATAAAGCATCCTCTCCTGCTCCCAGAAAAAACATTAACAACAATACCAAGTCTCTTATCCAAAATGAAAACCTTTAGGAAAGATTTATGGAGCAATTGTTGAATTGTGCAAAGTTGTTTGAAACAGTTGTAGCTTGAGGGTGTCTAGAAAAGCATTTCTTAGCCTTGTCTTTGATCATAGAGGTGGTGAATGTGCCCAAATAAACAGCACAGCACAAGCCTTCAGGTTTCTTCATGTCACCAAGCAGATTGATCTCTTTTCTATGGTTGGTGAGTGATTTGGTGCCCTAATTAGTGGGCTCTGTTTTCACCAGCCTCAGTGACCTATATCTGCCCACAACCAGCTGTCGGGTGGCTCATACAGTGCCCAGCTTCTCTCCCCAGGGCTCCTGATCATCACCCATTCCTGATCTGCTCTCCAGAAAAGATCTCCTGCCCATGTCCCTAAAGACAAAGCAAGATCCACCAGCTACAACTTCCCAACAAATTCAGTCTGGACTGGCTTAAGAAAAGCTCCTCCAGCTTATGGTTCTGCTTGGCCTGGGATAGTTTGGTTCTTCTGTAGCTCAGTACGCCCCCACCTCTTTAGCATTTTAAAAACTAGGTCAGTTCTGACATGAAAACAGCCTGGAAAAGCCTTAGTGATTTTCCACCAAACTGTCACAAGTTATTGACCGATTTTTTCTTCCACAGTTTCTTTTTCCAGCTAAGACTGATCAAATGATCAAGTTGCTTTTTTTTTCCCTCTGCCCCTTGAAGCCAAAAATACTCATTTTGGGGAAACCTACAGCTCATTTGCTCCCCTCCCTCTGTTTCACACCACTGTGGATGGACAGCCACTGAGAAGGCTGGTCCTCCCAGCCCAGGCACCTTTGTCCCAGCAGGGCTCTTCCCCTGCTCCAGTTGGCCTGGCAGCAGGGTGCCAGCTCCTGGGCAGGCAAACCCAGCCTGGACACGTGCCAGGGCATGGGCACTGCAAATGGATCTGGTACCTGCTGACTGACAGCTTTCCTCCTGTGTGTATGAAGCCATACTGTCTCCTGAATGTTTAGAGGAGATTTTTCAATGGGATGGTGGCACAGGAATAGTTTGTGTGCTTCTGTGCACTGACCTGATGAACCCGGACAGACCCAATGGCAAACTTGATGAACCCTGAAGAAATTGCCTAAAAGAGAACTGGTAGCTGACCTTGAGCTGCTGACCTGATCTAAACCCTGGGCTACCCAGTGGTTGCTTCTATTTTCATGGCTGGCCCAGATAGCTGCCTGAAGGCAGGAATGCTCTATTTCTGGGTTTTGTTTTTTTAATTTTTTATTAAAAGATGTACTGACAAAGAAAGTGCTGCAGAAAGGGAGAAGCAAAAAAAGCAGGGCAGGGGGCAGAGAGAGTCATTTCACAGAACTCTTCCAGATAGATGACAGATATCCAAGCCCAGGCTCCTTCTCAGAGGTATAAATACAGCATGCACTTCTGAAGTTCTATGTACCAAGTACCCTTAATTTACACTGGAGTGCGAGCAGTCCTAGCTGGCAGATCTGCTGCAGCAGAGCAGGACAAATGATGAGGGAACAGGTAGGCTGCAGCAAGATTAGAAAATAAGTCTGTCCTGAAAGGGGAGATTTAAACAAATTCATGCTGGGTTTAGAAGCTTGTGGCAGGACCAGTGTTTTGCATAGTGCTGTGGCTGAGCAAGCTGAGCGGGGATCTCTCCTTTTTGCTTGCTGTGGGCAAAAGACCATGCAGAAACCCTCTCTCCCTTTCAGGCTGTCAATGTGGTGCCCAAAATCTCTGATGTGGGGTCTCGCACCACAGAGGGTTAAAGTGCTGTAGTTTCTGAGGCAGTCCTGTGTTCATCCCTTCTCTGTGGGCTGCAGTAGTTCTCATTAGAAGCAATTAATCTCCAGTGCTGTGCTCCCCTGTCAGCTCGTGCCGCTGTCATGGGTCAGCTCATCCGTAAGGAAGCAGCTGGGCGTCCCACGCTGACCAGCATCTCCTCTGATGTCTCCCTTTGCTGTCACCCCTCACAGGTGGTTTGGGTAAATATGTGCAGAGACATAATGCATTAATGACACAGCTATAAGCCCCACAAATGAAGGAAACCTGGCCACCTTCTGCTGCTGCTGCAAATTAAAGTTTGAGACTGAATTAGAAGCAGTTTGAGGGCTATGAGCCATTCCCTTGTGCCTGGGAGCTCTGCAATCACTCTGTAAGACGGCTAAAGAGGAATCAGTGCACTGGTTTGGGAAGTGTTCTCTGATAGGTCTGTTCCTTAGCATTAGTGCCAGCTGTAGATGATGTGAGACATTGCCATACCTCTCCAGAAGACCTCTCTCTCTTCATGGCCAAATATCACCCATCTTTGGCACCCCTAACACCATGGAAGTTACTACTCAGACAGGTCAGAAGTGTTTTCAACATCCTCCTGCCGCATGAGTTATTCTTTAGCCTTTGTATAAACTCACTTTCTGTTCTGGGCTCTGGCTGGTGTAAAACAGCTTGACCGAAGGGGTTCACTGCTGGTTTTACAGGTGGCACTATCTGTCTGTCTGTCTGAGCAGGTCCCAGCACACAGCTGCCTCTTGCAAGGCAGCTGCCAGTAGCCAGCCAAGGACCATAGCAGGACTCTGTCTAGTTTATTTTCTCTCATCTAGTGACTGATCACCTGCAATGCAAATCATAAATGTTACTTGAGACATCACACTTATTTGTAAAACAGGTCTCCTGAACACCGCAGAAACCCTCCACAAAACACGTGGGAGACAAGGAAAATATCATTTGGGAAAATCTACTTGCTCTGGGACAAAAAAGTTAGTGCAAAAATGCATGTCCCTGTTTGACCTGCCCGACCAGAGACCCAGAGAATTGTGGTATCCACTGTTTGACTTGCCAGCCATGACTTCAATTTCTCATTTCCACCAAACAAAATCGGGTTTTTTTAGAGCCTGTGTTCACCTATCTTGTGAGCCATTGAAGAGCAACTGCATTAGCTGTAAAGGCTGCAGAAACTCTTGTATTAGGACCCTGTTGTGTGACAAAGTAACTTTGCCAGCATTAGGAATTTGGCAGGAGGTGACCTGTGGTCATAGGAGATTTGACCCCACAGAACCTGAGGGAGGTGATTCAGTAGTTCCTTGCACAACCGTGCCCTGTGTAAGAGCTAGGAGTGGTAACCCTTAGACTGGCATCTACACTCGTTTGTCCTACATCCTACATAATCTCTTTGTCCACACAACTGTCTGCTGGTGGTCTGGTCTCCTGTTAAGTTTTGATGCATTTCAAATGCACGTCTGAGAGAATTTCACACAGGATGAATCAATGCCATGTTAATGAAATACACTGCTGCCCTGCCATGCTGCCAGCACCAGCTCTGCTCCTGCTGCTGTTTCTGAGCTGAGCAGGAAGAGCACACATGCCACCGTGTCTCCTTGTCAAAGGCACAAAAACATCCTTTTATATAAAACTATTTTGACTTGTAGCTGATTTGCTAAACACATTCAAGCACTGAACACTTATTAATAAGTGTCCCTGCAGAGTTCAGGCAGCACCCACAGCCCAGGAATAAGGGTCAGGGAAAGGTTTTGGCAGCGTTTCCTTCCTCCCCTGCAGCCAGGAGCCAGATCCTGGGAGCTGACTCTGGGCAGCTGGCACGGCAGGAGGGATGGCAGACGAGGGCAGCCCCACTCTGTGCTCAAGCTGCTGTGTCCTGCCTTGCTCAGCTGGTCACTCCCCGGCTGATGCTCCTACCAAGGGCCTGGCCATGCTGCTGCCTTCTCCTAATGCTGCCAGAGCCCTGCACTGTGCACGAGCCCAGTGTCTATTCCCATCTCCAAGGGGTGTAGGCAGAGAGGAAATCTTTGGAGTGTGGGGAGGAGTTCAAAGGCTTGTCGGGCAGAGGCTGCAGAGGGAGGTGCGGTGGGGAATTAATAATGGATTTTGCAGGGGGGAAAAAGAGTTTCTGAATGTGGAAAAAAATGCTCATCTACTTAAACCCTTCTTAGTTGGGGGCTCTTCTGCCTGCTTGTGGCTAAATTTCCACTTCTGCAGTTTGTATCTGGGTAGCAGTCCTGTGCAGTTTGTTTTGTGTTTAGCAGCAGTATTGAACATGGGGCTGGGAACAGACTGAGTCTTTCAAGTTGAATCTTCCCACATGTTTTTTCAACTAGTGCAGGTCTTGCCATTGTCTGCCAGCAGGTGTTGAGGAAGAGTCTGGAATGATTCATGACACTGTCCAGTTGTCCCTTGCCATGTCCAGCCTGGAGAGGATGGGATGATTTGCCACCCTTCTGCCTGGCTGTTTGTGCTTTGCAAACCATGCAGAGGAATAGGCAGCCCAGGTGCACAGAGGGGGCTAAACCCCTTCCCTTCCTATTCCCATCCCATGCTGGCCCCTCTGACAAAAGCACCTCATGAGTGGGAGAGGCTTTGCTGGGGTAGCTGAGTTAGGGGCCCCAATGTGATGACTGTTCTGCCTGGTTGCTCTGCAGTGCTGTGGCTTCTCCCCACCTTGCTGGAGGGAAACTGCCCTGCCAAGCCCACAGTCATCCTTCTGTATTGCCAAGGGTGCAATGCAGGAGCACGAGGGAGGAGGATGCAAAGGAAGGCCAATGGGTGGAGGAATTACAATTGTTTACCTCTCCACTGCTAGTAAGTCTGCCTAAATGCCATGTCTGTCCAAGAAGAGTCTGCTTGAATCAGTGGGTTATACTTAGAAATCAGTTGTAATGCAAATCCAGAAGAATGCAGCTCTCTGGTGGTACCCCAGGCACTGCTAGACCCTTCCTGGCTTGCAGGAGCATGGATTTTACTTAATATCCATGCAGGGCCAAATTCTTCTCTCAGCTTAGGTCATTCTTTTCCAATTATTTTGCAGACTACTTATTTTTCTTTCCCCTATAACCTCAACAGTCTTCCGGAAAGTGCTGAGCTTGTCTGGGATTTTCCTTTTGCCCCTCAGGTCCTGGGTTATCTGGTTTTAGACCTGTGGATTGCTTCAGTGATCCTGCTGCAGTGAGCCTGCTGCAGACAGACTGCTCTGTGCTGTGCTCAGAGGTTGTAACTTGCCTGAAAAACAAAAAAATGGAGAAATGAGGGTAGCCTGGCCATTATCTGTTGATTTCCATTATAAAGGAACACCATAGACCATGCAGGATTTCAGTGATGTAACCTAGTCCTGTGCCCACAGGCAGAATTTGGCCCTCTGTGTCCTGGCACAGGAGGTGCAGGAAAGCCGTGTAAGTAGTTCCATCAGAGTAAGTGCATTAATTCCATGTTTTGAAATTTAATTCTCAGCATTAAAATGCATGAACTTTTTACACTAAAATCGATGATTTCCTCTGAATTCTCTTCTTTTGTGCCTTCTTCATTTGAGCTTTTGTTTTGTCAGTTGATACACACCATTTTACAGCCTGTCTTTTGTGCAGTGGCCTTTCAGCTATCATGCTCTGATCACATTCAGCCTAGATGTATAGAGCATTTATTGTTTGCTTTGGGAGTTTTTTAATGAATGTTTCATTTAATATTCAGATTTACTTGCTATTCATCAGCAAGATCAACATCCTGTTGAATTTCACTCTGGGCAACCTTGGTGCATGAGCTATGGCTCCATGTCTTGTTTCAACAATAGGGGCAAATAGGCCATAGGATCGTTTTTGTCAGTCATGCTTAAAAGTGAAGACAACAGAGGTCTAAATTCAGACTATAATGGAAATTACCCTCTTTTTTCTTTCTTTCTCAGGCTCTGACCCACTTTTCCCCCTATATCTCATCTTTAGTAAATGTCTTGAGCTCCATCTAAGGGTGTCCTGTCAAGGGGAAACAAGAATTATGTTTGCTTTCTTCCCTTGTTTATGCTGCATGGAGCAGACTGAAGAGGTTTCTCCCTCCTTATCCAATAATATCCCCTTGCTTTCTTTTTATGATTACTCCAGGGCTTGTCCTAATAGACTTGCTGGATAACTGGCATAATACGGATACATATGAAATCTGCTTTGCTGAGAGGAGTAACAGTTTTTCATTAAAACTATTCATGTCCTTTGGGGACTTTTATTCTGTTTCATTGAAATGCCTTCAAATATGTAGGATAAAATATATTCATCTGAAATGGTTGGATAATTCTGCCATCTTGCCCAGCTAAGAGATGGGCAAGCACTGTATTAGACATCCTGCAAATTCTTCAGCAAAAATAGTGAAAGCCAAAATTGACATTTTAAATATATTTTTCTTTTAGAGCTACAAGAAGCAGTTCCAATCCTCTTATGCCTTGTTTTTATATAGAAATAAAAGCACAAGCAAGAGCACAAGCCTATTTTTTGTTGTTGTTTTCCTTGGTAGGTCACTGCTAACAGAGCATTATTTAGAATCCCAGCAACTGCTACTGAATCCTGACCTGATTTGGAATCTTTTCAAAGCACACAAATAAAACCAGGTTGACAAAGCTGATTTCAGAGACTGGTTTGGCTTTGGTTGTCTCAGCTGGGATTGCCACAGGGGCAGGAGAAGCACCAGCAAACTGATCAGCCACCGGCGTTGCTTTCAAGATTACTCTGGAATAGCAGCATCAAATCCTATAAACTTCATGAGATTGCTGATGTGCTGGCCATGGCATTAGCAATTGCTTTCTGTGAGCGGTGACCTCCAGAAACACCTTTTCTCCTTCTCTTTCCCTGTTTGCATTTTCTTAAATTTCCTCTCTCCAACACCCATGTGTACCTTAAGTGCCTACAGCAGTGATCTTCCCTAGTGTTTAGTTTCCTCTTCTGCACATTTCTGCCTGTTATTTCAAGGGGAATTGATGCTCTTTTGAAAACCATTAGAACTGGATTCCTTTTTTGCTACAGACACTGCAAATTTGCCATATTTCCCCCATGGTAGTGCTCCACACCCATTTGTTGTCAGTCATTCTTGCAAGATTGATTACTCCAGGAGAGAAGGTATGAATAAACAAATAAATTAGCATTGACAACAGTCATAAACATCCTGGCTGTAAAGACCCCTGATATTTCTATAACTTTTTTTTTTTTGTGGAGTTTGTAATTTAAACATGAAGCAAGCTGTACTCAGATAGGAAGTGAGGAATGATGGTAAAGGAGGAAGAAGGATGGATGATCAAGGCATAGATCATTACAGTGATTAGTTTAATGCCATATGCTTGTGTGGATGTGGGCCAGGATTTTGTTGCACTACAGAAAATAACTTGAAGTCGTTTTGGGATGCATGTGAAGTTTTTTGCCCTTGCTAACCCTTGTCTCTAAATCCAGAGTTTTGTTTTTCTTTTTTTTAATCATGAATCTCACTAAAATATCGATATTCTATGACCTGCTCCCTCTATATTTCTGTATACTCTTCCTGGGTTTCATTCCTGAGTTCTTCCTCAAAAGTGTGTGGTGTTGGTATTGCTATTGCCTCCCCTCTGCAAATCATCCATTTCAGAAAGGCTCTACTCTTGAATTCGAGAAAAGAGATTTCCTCCCTGCAGGACCAGAATTTTATCCACATCACAGAGCTTTTACTACTCTGTAATACACAGCAATCATCTAATATCTCTCTTCTTTATCCATAAAATGAAAGCATTAATGTCCCCATCTGTCAAAGATTCCATGTAAACATCCATTCCTCCCAGAGTGTCATGGAAATCCACGTTCCCTTTCATATAAGCTCTGCTGCCTGTTCTTTCCTAACTCCTGATCCAGGGCAGCAGCCTTGAAGAATATTTCAGAAGATATTCACACTTTAATGATTCATCCTCACATGAAGGTAAATGCATACGTAAGCATACACTTGCAGAGGGGTTTCCACAGTCATTATGTACTCACTGTCTGAATAATATTTTAGAACCATGAAAGGGAAGCTGATTTTAAGGAATCACAATTATTTCAAACTCAGGGGCTGTGTCCCAGCAAACAGGTCACATGCCTGCAGTCCTATGCTGTTTTCCCCAAACATTTTGGAATCTCTTAGCTGAAAATCTTGCGTGGTGTGTTTTCCATGATGGTTGTCAGTGGTCTATTAATTCTAGCAGCTCCAGGGAAAATTCTAGCTGTGTCTTCCTGCAGCTACATGGCATGTGATTTGTTTTCATCTACATAATCCATCTGTCCCCCAATCTGAGAGCCCCAGGTGCCAGGGAACATGGGATCAGTGAGCTGCTCTGAAAGGCATGGACAATAACCCTGCATAATTTCTGGCTTTTTTTCTTAGCATCTGATTAAATTAACGTGATTCTGTGTATGAGTCATGTAATGGGTGTCTCTTTAATGTACATCTTCTCAGCTGTGGCGCCTGTTTCTGAGACATGATGGATATCAGTAAATGGAATTACAGGTGCTTTGTTCCTTCCAGAATCACATCTGATGCAAGGTGATAATTCCTTGGTGTGGTCGGAAACCATATGCAGTCCCTCTGCCTCTGAGCATGGGGTAGGTTCTGGCTATGGGTGCCAATCCTCAATCCTCCAGGCCTCTCCATCCTGAGGACTTCAGCAACAGCTGAACAAGAGGCAGCCATCAGCTCAGATGGGGAAACCTCCAAGGGAGAATGTCCTGCATGTTGGGATGCTGTGGGGAGGGGTCCAAGCACACCAGCTCTAACACAGTCTTCCTGGATCCAGCCCTCTGTTACCTGTCACAGGAGCACTGGCAGCCCCCAGAAGATCTGCTCTGGTTCACAGGTCTGACTTTGCACTCAGGTATCCCCATCAGACCTCAAATACTGGACAAACAGATCTTTGTGGTGTTGGCCTTTTTTATGTACACTTTGTCACAGTTTTCTCCCAAATAATCTTGACTGATTTGAATGTACAAAGATTTGTGGTATGTAATCCAAATGATCTAGAGGACCAGACATGCTCCATCACCACCACAGCAACATCTGGCTCTGGGTTAATTGTGGCAGACATTTAATCAGACACTTAAAGTAGATGTGTCCATGGATAATTTGCACTGTGGAAACTCTCCCCATGTTCCTCAGAGCCTGATGCTGCTGGATTATTTTTTCCTAATCTAAAGATTTTTTAATGTTTACATTGAGGTGGGAAGAGCTATAGGGGGACATAAGGCTGAGGACAAGTAGCAAAATATGAGAACATCCAGCATGTTGGGTATTAGGAAAATATGCAGAGTTGCCAGGCAAAATTATGCCCATTGGACAATGTTAAGGTTTTCCCTGCTAATATGTAGCCCACAAGGGTACTCTGTAAAAAGCAATCCAGAGAAAAAGAAAGAGGATGTGTTCACTTATAAGTTGACCAAAACTATTTTTGCTTTCCTTTATAATTTTTTAGCAGTTGCTGCTGTTTTAAAAGTCTTTCAGCAAGGACAAAACATGTTTCTTCTCCAAAAATTGTTTGTCTCCACCACAGTGTGTTTCCAGCACACCTAGAATTTCACAGTCTTGTGTTTTGAGAGGATGGGGAGGACCCTGAGGCCAAGCTCTGCAGCAAATGAGTATGAACATCTCGCCTCATTGCTCCCAGACTTTCAAGTGAGTGTGGTGCTGCCTCACTGAAAGAGTTTTAAAGTCTTTGCTCTGGAGACACTCTGGAATGGTTCTGTGATGTTGAAATGACCATTTCATGTTGAAAATTTCCTTGCAGCTCACTCTCCTACCAGAGCAGGCATTACTGGTTGGTTCCCAGATCTGCACCTCACTGAGGTCTATGCTAACCTTGTCTCTTCACTACTTCAGCACTGGAGGGAAATTGATGCAAAGGAGACCATAATAACTAGCATAGGAGACAAACACCAGGCAATAATAGTTTGCAAGTGAAAAAGTCCTCAGAGGGATCACACAAAAATGGGAGTAGATCTGCATGAAGTAATTAACAAATGAAAAACACACCTTGCTATTACGAAAAATGAAAAGAAGGTGAAATTTCATCTGCTTGTGTGGGTTCTTCCCCTGAAGCTTATCTCTCCCGGGAGAAATCAGCCCTTGGAGCCATGTGCTTTGGAGGATCCCCAGCTCACAGTTTCCTAGCTACAAGAATCAGCAAGGGATTTGTTTTGTAATCAAGACTGTATCTTGGAAGACTTTAATATCCATGAATGTTTGAACTTTTCTAGGTGAGAGGGAAATATATCCATCTCAGGCCCCTCCAGACCCTCACTCAGCCATGCTTCAGCCATGCACATGAGGCCACATGGGTCCATGTCCTTAGGAGGTCATTAGGCCATCAAGATGTCAGTCTGCTAATGGACAGATTATCTCTGCTTATGTGCCTCATAAGCAAAATAGCTTCTGGTGCACAGCAGCAGGGCCATCTCCCTGTGTCCACTAGCTTGCAATACAGCAGCATATCAGCTAACTGGGCTGATTTTGGGGTAATTGTCAGGATGAGGGTGCACTCCTGACAGCAGGAGAATTTGAGCAGCAAAGAGCCAATTTTGTGGGTCCCAAAGTCATTGCAAGAGAGAAGACTGGCATGTTTCCAGAGGTGAAGAGGAGAAGCAATTTTGAAAGGACAACATGGAGTCAGAAGAAGTGTTTGCAGCTCAGTGGTCTCTTCAATGGATTGTGTAGGTTTAGGGTATATCTGCACAGCCACATGACAGAGGGTTCACATGATGCATGTGGGATTGGAATTCCAGCTGCGTCTCCAGAGTAAGCCAGCTGGTTCCCTCTAAGGTGAAACCTACCTCGAGGATTGGCTGGACTCATTCATTTCCCTCAAGGAGACCTGCCCCTGGGCAATATCACCTCGTGGTAGCAAACCCAGCACAATACAGTGCTGTGCATCAGGATCTTCTGTTCCCCTCCTGGGGGGCAGAATACCCCCAAGTCTCCCCTTCCCACTTCTCCCATGGCTCCAGGTCACAAGTCACCTCTGCCCTGCTCTTGTCTTTCCTTGGAGGAATGCCAAGGAGTCCTGCAGGGCACAGTGTGGGCAGGAAGAGATGAGTGGGACCTGACAGCATCCCCAACCCATTCCCACTGTGGCACATTTCAGCACTAGAAGGGAAAGGAGTGGGGCCTTCCCCAGGCCCCAGACAGGGAAGGGGATAGAAGGGAACACAGGACTGCTGCACATACAGTGGCACTAGGTTTCAGTTAATAATACTTCTGGGTTTAGACATTTTATGTGCTTTGGATTATGACATTCACCACAGTGTTGGTACAAACACCAAGGCCAAAATATTGCAACAGCTTGAGATCACTGTGTAGGTGTGTTGCCACTGTTTTTTTTTACTTTTAGGATGGTTGTGCTATTGTGTTTGGGTTGACCTGCCCAAATTCAAGTTTCGCTACTCTTGCCACATGCCTGCTGGACTTCAGCCAATGCCACGAGACATGACCAGTGCCTGTCTTTGTGTTTTGATTTTAGGAACTCTTTTTACCAGAGGGAAAACAGATGCTTTCCATCCAGACTAATCAGGGAAGAAGTTTCACCCAGGGGATGCATCTGTTTAAAGATAGTTTAAATGTAATCAAATTGGTCAAGTTTGAGGACCAGCAGAGCTCTGCCATGAGGGACAAAGTAAAGGGACTGACTAAAAATAATAAAATCTGTGCTCACATGAGGTTCTGGGGACTGTGCTGTGCACTTTACTATGAACTGAAATACCCGGAAGATAAAACAGCAGCTGGGATTAAAACAAAGCTGGCATCAGTCCAAAGTACTAGTAAATCACATGGGATTATTACTTCACTAGAGATTTTACTAGTCTAGAAAGAAAAGAAAGTAGAAACCCATTTCTGCTAAACAAAGGACTTAAGAGGAATTTCCAGCAAAACTAAGCCCTCATTCTTCAAAATCTCTACGCAGTTCTTCACTGTGAAATTAACAATGTATGAAGATCTAAATCCACTGTTTCCAAACAGGGGGCCATCAAGGGCTGCACCATTCCATAAGGGATTATTTTTCTCTATGACATACATATAGGATGACATACAAAGGATAGGAAATAATCAAATGTGAATAGATTTCTTATCTACAAAATTTCCTTTTCTGTTTATACAGATGTTGAATGTGAACACAAGGGAGAGCAGGCATTTGGCATGTTTGAGGAGAAAGGCGGAAGAGGTGAGGAGGAAGGAACACATGGTAAAAAAATAGCATCTAAAAGAAAACACAGTGGAGCAGAAGTGTCAGAACAGTCCCTAAAATAACCTGGCTGATGGGTATGATGAACGATGCAGAAACAGTGGTTGCTATAGTCAGGTGTCCAGATGAAGCATCTTCCTATAACCACATTCCCTTGGAGGCTTCAGTCTGGACCCCTTGCCAGGAACCAGCCACAGCTTGTAGCTGGTGCCATATGACAACAGATGTTTAACAACATCCTCTGAGAAATAAATTTGTGCAAAACACCAGTAAACATGTACTGATACCCAACAGCATCGAATCAGTGGGAAGACTGGATTTTGCCACGGGGAACAGGACTGAAGAGCAATTAGAAATGGACCAGTACTGTCTCACTCTGACTGGAGTCTGCTGGATGTCTGATGTGCTGCCTTGTCTCATTACGGAGGCTGGTACAAATTTATTGACAATATATCTGAAGTAATTATTTTTTAAATGAAAACTAAACCATCCTCTCTTATCTCCAAGGCAAACATTGTGTTTTAGAGGTTATTTAGTGAACCAGTTGCTCTAAATAGGTTTTTGGTCACAGCTATGGTGGAATGTGCCTTGGGCTTTGCTTTGCTAAGAAGCACAGATTAATCCCAAGCCACTCTTTCTTCCAAGGCTCCAGCACAAATGGTTCAAAGGAAAATATTAGCGCAGACTGCATTGAACTGTGCATTAGTTGAGCTTGCTGCAAGGCAGGCATATACAAAGTGGCTGCAAATCAAGCATTGCTTGAGGAGAGGAATGAGTATTCTGGGGTGAGAGTAATCTGGCTGCAGCCTCTGGCCCAGATTTTTGCTGAATTCAGTGCCTGACATCTTAGAGTCTAAGTATTAGGAGTCCAAATGTCTGAGTAGGATGTGGGAAGTGGATACTGTGAAAACCTCCATCTGCATCACTGCATTATCTCATTGTGACAGACACTTCAAGGTAATGCCACTCATATGAAATTCACATCAATGATTCCCATCTCAAGATTTCATACCATCTCTTAGGATGGTATCTGAGCCCTCTGCACAGTCAATACTACTTGGAAACTCTAGTACATAGGTGTAGTTACACCACGGACTTTTCCTCTCCTTGTGGTAATGAGGGCTTCAGTTTTTCATTTTTTTCTTCTCTTTTAAATCCTTCTCTGTTTGATGAGCTGGTTTTACTGTGCAGTTATGCTCCTAATGGAGAATAAGCTTTTAGGGGTGGATGATCAGCAACTACAATTCACAATTTCTTTAAGAAATGTAACCAAGAAGGTAACTTTAGGTCATAATTATTAATAAAAAGAATTGTAAAAGAGGACATAAGGCTCTCTCTTTCCTTGCAGGTTCATGCTCCTATTGGAGTACTTCTAACCAACAAGATTCAGAATAAAATTCAGGTTCTGCCTTTCCTATCTTGGAGTCTCTGGAGCATATGAGTGTACTTCGTGCAGTCATGGTCCCTTTGTAAGCCAAAGCCATGTATTTGTAATCCTATTGTGTTTTATCACCGATGTAATGACATGTACTGGAAAGCACGTTAGGAAAAAACAGTCTGAGCTAATTTCTTTCAAACTCCTGCAATTTAGCCTGCAAGTCGAAAGATGGCAGCAGTAAAGCATGGTTAGGGCCTTTTTTGTCCCCAGGCCTTTGTTTAAAACTATGATTTTATTCCAAAAAATGACAATTTTTTTAAAAAGGTGTAATTTTTAACAGTGCCATCAAGTATGACAGGTGTCCTTCCAATCAAGGAGAATCCATGGCTGCCTTTCATCCTGTCAGAAACCAGCATCAAGAGCAGAATATACCTTATGTGTAGGAGCCTTTAGATAAATCATGTTGCCCTAATATCTTCAGAAAAATACTGTTTATCCTAGCAATAGCCCCCCATATTTCTGTAAATGTTCATATACATATAATTATGCAATGGAGTGAACATTTACTGAAATTCAAGGTTTTCTCTTCTTTCTTAAATTAAAAAACCTCTATTCATATTGCAAGCATTTCTCCCATTTCTTTAAAGCTCAGAAAAAGCAGAAAGGGTCTGCAGTGGGAATATTCTCTAAGTCTTTGGCTGTGAGTCTGTCAGCTTCACCCATAGTTTAGCAGGGTGTCAGCTATCAAAGGACACAGTGATGCCAAGAGACAGTGTGTTTGATTGAGGTTGTTATCACAGACAGAAAAGCCAAGAAATGAGGCATTGTCACTGTGTGTGTGTCCCCTTCTGCAACAATAACTTAGTATGGTTACTGGACCGTATTCTCAAGGTTTACTCTCTGACATGGGTGTCAACATGCTTGTTGAGCCTCAGCGTGACAAGGCCTGCCCTTCTTCGAGTTCTGACCTTACCAGTTCCCTTACTTTGCTGGATCCTTGCAAATGTCATTCCTTTTCACTCTCACTTCAGAGAGATTTGAAGCAATCCTATCTACTCTTTTCTGTCACTTTAAGGGGACAGTTCTTGGAGCACTCCTGTGTGAAGCAAACCAGATGCTGGTTTTTACTGTGTGATACTGTCTGTGGTATAAAACCAGTGCAATATGTCTACAGATGACAGTGTTTTCCCCATCAGCCATGTACCTCACACTCTTCACTTCAGCAAGGATGCCTTCCCCTGGGACAACTTTCTGTAGCTACTACTGAAGATCCAGTTGCCTTTTTCTAGGCAGAGCTCCTCAAGTGCTCTGGTTGTGCAATGTGTCATTGCAGTGTGCCCTTCCCTCGAGAATGATGAATTTTGCACAGTTTCTTCTCCCTGGGCTAAACTATATGCTTTAGTCTGACAGACAGGATTCATATATCTTCAGTTAACAGGGTCAGGAGTCCAAGTAATTTCTTGTTTTCACTGGATATAAAATACATATGTAATGCACAATAGGCCAGTGTTGCCTTCATTTTGTAATGTTGATTTCTTCCAACTATATTCAAGGCTGGGGCATGGAAATAGCTTGGGATATTCACGTAGTATTTTCTACGAGAAATTATTTCTCTTGTGCAGCACACTTCTGCTGCTCAGCTGCTACCAGTGAGTATTTTTTAACTTCCACAATGAGCCTGAGCGGGCTGACATCAGTCGAAGATCAAATCCCATGTGATTAACTCGGCAATAACCGCAGCTAATATGGTCTTACCCTGTATACCTCTAGTAATCCATGTAAGACCTAAGTAATCTAGTCAAAATAATAATTTGTGAGGTATGCATCAGTTATCAGAAAGAGACAAGAATAGCTGTGATTCTTCTGCCTGTCCCAGACTCAGGGCTCCTAATGATGGGAGTTGCACCTTCCCACAGCACATGGGTGCTTCAGAGGGCAGCTACGAGTCCCTGCTGTGCATTTATTTATTCCTCCTGGGTAACACAAACATGTAACCTGATCCATCACTGAATTACTCCAGAGTTCAGACAATATGAGTCGACTAATTTCTCAAAGCTCTGCTTATTACTTGCCTTAATAAAGATGCAATGGATCATGACGACATAAGATATAAAATTACCAGTGTGGTTTGATTAATATATTGGCCATGCAAGAGAGGAAATAAAGACGGTTCAAAAGCTGATACCATCCTATGTCCTGAGAAGCAATTGGATTTCCAACTGATTATTAGAGGTATCTTGACCTAGTATTTAAGAAAAAAAGGGTTTGTAATAAAAAGACAGGTTATGTCAGAAATATGGAGACTATTTTTTACGGGGCTTATTTTACAAACCTAAATGTTGTAATCTGGTACTATATATTTTCATAAGACAAAAACATCCAAAAGTAATGAATGGACATATTCCCCTAGAATTGGGGAGAATGGAGTTTATGAAAACTGAGTAGACATTTTATGAAATCAAAGTAGACAGCATCACAAATACCATTCAGTCACACATCTTTCATTTGCTCTGCACATGCCTACAGGTAAGATTGAGTGATCTTCCCTGTTTTGCTGTATTTAAAAACAAGATTTGAATAACATTCTCTCAGTAGAGAGAGCTTTTATGTAATACATGATTGTTATCAGTAATAACAATTGAACTAATGCTTTCTTTATATCACTCAGTCAGTGAGGCCAGACAATAAAATAATCTGTCTCCCTTTTAACTTAATTTTGCCATGGGAATCATTGGTGCTACTTGGCAAAATCCCTACACAGAAGGAATATATTTTTGAAAAAAATGAAATAAAATCACTGCATACTGATGTTATCTTGACAGTACCTAAAAATCCACCACTGTGCCAACTTTCATTTCCTGATTAAATCAGAATCTGTGAAGATTATTGATAAAAATGTCTGTACAAACTTTGATGGAAACATATTTAGTGTTGCCTGGGAAAACCCTCAGTCACTCATGACTCTAAGGAAATATATTAATGGACTTTTCTTATACATCTAACCAGAAAGTGGTTTTCTTCACTCCACATGGTTGTACTTCCATTGTACTTCCACTGAGGTTCAAAACAGAAAATTATTTAGCTGTCCTCCCTGAGATAGGGCAGATATTCCCATATATTGAATGGATCCCTCCAGAGACAGTACAAGCTGAGGTGTATTACAACAGCTGAAACCACCCTTATTTCTAATATTAATAATTTCTAATAATAATTCTATTTTCCCTGTGGAATGATCAGAAGTTCAAATTTGTGGACAAATTGGCTTCTCAGTGTGTGCACATTCTGCCTGCACATCCCTTTGGGTGCTGAGCCACTGCATCTGCCAGCCTGTTCCCAGTCTGACTGTGGAGGACAGAATGATTGCAGGAGGCTGCTTTGTTGATATTCCCAATTCCTTCTGTTCCACAGAACATGTCACTGCCCATTCCAGAGGTGATGCTATGCATGGAAACACCTGCAAACCTTTGCACGACTGTGGGTCCAGGGAAGCAAGGGCTGTCTTTGTGGGATCAGCTCTCAGCCACAAAAATGCTGAACTAGAAGAACTGTCAAAGAACTGCTTAGGAAGTCTGGAAACAAAAGCTGAGCCTTTGGTGTTTGTTTCAGGTTGAGCTACTGACTCTAGAAAAGAAAGACATTTGAGATCTGTGTCAATTATCAGACAATTACTGTAGACTGTCAGTAGTGTCCCTGGCTCGCTATTTCAGCACAGTTTGAGAAAATGGTCTTTCATACTGAGAGATACTGTTGCAGAAATGTTATTTATTGGCATTGCACACATAGGAAGAACTTCACCACCCACAGTCAAAGCTGGAGAGCAGCTGACATATAATCAAGGCCTTAAGAAAATATCTGTGGCAGGCACTGGATTACAGAGCACAGTGTGGTGATTACAAACCAAGGTACTCCCAGATCAAAAACCTTAGTTGGTACATTTTAAGCTCTATGAATAATTTAAAATATTCTTCTTCAGTTTTTGGAAATAAACCCAATTTCCCCACATATGGCTAGAGCTTCAAAGTGGTAAGAATTTGCACATGTAATCCTTACCTAGTTGCTCAGTAGGATATTAGCCACATGCTTACATTAATGGTTAGTCTTTTCCATAACACAGGGGAGAATACTGTAATTGGTGGCAATGCAGACCCCACCTGCAAGGCCTGGAATATTGCATTTTCCACGTTTGCCTCAATTCATTAGTTGGAGCTGTGAAAATAGGATATGACATCCGCCTGGGTTTGTGTGTGCAAAACAGCAGCTGTGTGAGACGTGATGGCAATAATTGGCTGCCTGCAGAGCAAGAAAACACCCACATAAATGACGTCTCTCTCTTCTAAAACATTAGGCAAGGAAGCCTTTCAACAAGGGGCAGGCAGCCTCTCAGGAAACAACTGTCAAATTTGCTTACATCACTGTGTCTCATTAAACTGGGAAATGCAGCTCTTCTAATCATTAGTTCAGACTGTGCATCATCCCACCATCTATCAGGACAGTATTATTGTAATGGATTATTTGTGTCAATGTTCACTGTGGCGCAGACTTCTTGGACACTCCTGTAATGCAGCCATTTTTCCTTTTACAGGATGAAAATGAACTATTTTAAACTAGGGATTCTTAGGAAAGAGATGGAAAACAACACAAAAAGTATTGTTGCACTGCCAAAATAATTAATAATGGACCTACGCCTTCAACACTGTCGTCTCTTCAAACCACTCTGTCACAATAAGGGTATGGAAGAGTCAAAGAATAGAAGAAGAGATCAAAGGAATGGCACCTCTATTAGGAATGAGTATACCATCCAAGTGTCTTCAAAGTAGAAGTGAAACAGCTTGGGGCCCTGGGGGGTGGAGGTGCTGTCATATGGATCTACAAAGTCTGTGTGACAATAAGAAATTAAGCATGGAGTGTTATTCACCATTTCATGTAATTCAAAAATCTTACATACAAAATGAACTTATGTTCAACACTGTGCAATTCCAAGCAGTCAGAAGGATGTGCTTTCCCTATAGTACACAGCCAAACAGTGGAACACATGCTATCAAGTACTTAGGATGAAACCTCTGACAGCTGAAATAACTGTTACTTCAACTTCTTGATGAGGAGCTTCTCTAGACTGCTGTAGGACCACTGTGGGAGGTGCAATGTGTGCCCTATTCTTACATTCTTCCTTTAACACTGACTTCTATGAGATAGTTGAATCTTCAATGTAAGCCAATAGACTTACTTGTATGTTTCAATGGTGTAAATAATTTTTTACTGTTGCTATCTTTATTATAATGGAAGTGATAAAACAACACCTTACCTCACTAGAATTACTTATTTTTGAAAACATGCCATTTTCACTAATGTAAAAACACCTCGAAGGCCTCTTTGCCTGGAACCAAAAAGTAATATGGAACCAAGAACAACTGGTATTATAGTCAAGGTCTTGAATCAGTAATAAGTTATTTTTCTCCAACTTTTCAGATTATTCCTTAATTAGTTTTTCCATTTTAAATTTGTAAGCTGCAATATTTTCCTTTTTTTGGTCTGTAGCCCCCTATTAGAATGGAAAATCAACACAGATTCTGGAAGCATCTTAAATATGTAGTGAAGAAAACATCCCATCGTATTTGCAACACCTTTCAGCTGTGATGCCAGGACAAGGCATGACAATGGCTGTGACTCCTTAGATTGCTGTCATCCAGAGCCTGCAACCACTGGATCTCATTGTGTGCATATTTTGGGGTAGGGACTTTATACAGCCTACAAGTAATACTGTGGTATAGTCCCAAGAAAAAAAAGTCTGAAAGTTATCTTGAGCTCACAAGAGCTCTGCTTCTCCTCAGCCATATGTGGTAAGTCATAAAAGAAAAAAGAAAAGAAAAGTGACATAGTCAGGAGTGTGACCTTTACAGCTGCAAACCCATTGGAAATCAGAAGAAATCATGTCCTATTATAGGAAATACTGAGCAGATAGAGTCCACAGCAGCAGCAGCTGTCTGGCCAAATCCAGATTCTGGCACCTAAATGCCACAGATGCCTGCTAGGTAACTGATAAGTAGGAGCATTAATTTGCCCTCTGTTCTGGCACTCTTCAGGTTTACAAGAGTAAACCACTGGCTTTTTACAATTGTCAAAATCAGGGGCTGTTTGAAGTAGTATTAGGAAATACGTGCTTTCATATTGTTGTGTCCTGACTACTTATTTGTCTCAACTAGCATGAAATTTTGTATTTTCAATAATCAGCAACGGTGTGCTAATACAGTTAATGAAAAACAGAAAAACATGCTTGTGAAGGATAGAGAATGAGTATAAAATGGCATAAGATTTTTATTTTTCTGCATGAATTTTATTCAAGAGCTTTGAGTAAACTAAGAGCATGGCTTCTACAAATAGTGTCTACTTGATATATCTGGTCTACTACTAACATGCAACACAAGAAGGAAGGTAAGGATAGAGAACAATGTAAGGAGTGCAGTCTTCATTATTTGTCTCAATAAAGGCCAGCCATAACATCGGCTGCCATCTGAGCTGTCCAGTGGTTGGCACTTGCCAGCTTCCCACTGCCTGCACTGGAAAAGGTGTGCATGAGCTGCCTGGGACTGTGTAGTGGCTGAGTTACTGAGTTACTGAGGCATCCACATCTCTCTTCATACTGTGTGGCTGTCATCCCTGGAAGAGAAGGAGGAGGTGTGAAAAGAGGGTATCATGATGATTAGGAGCAATATACACAATGATGGTCTCTTGAGCATCCCCCAAGACAAGAGGAGGGGCAGACGCCATTCCTCCACTGCCACCTCTGTTCTTGCTTCTCATTCTCTGATGGGAGAACATCAGAAACAAGAGTAAGATCTGGCCTGAACTGGGTCTCTTCCTCTGCTCCTCTTCACTCATATGACAGCAATGCTGGAAGAGAAATATGGACCACTTACCAGTGAGGGAAGGAATGAAGCTTCTAATGGGAACTGGTGTGAGATGGCATAGGGCCAGGATGCCTATGCCATCTAAGGGTGATAGGTGACTGTATCTCAGGAAGTGAGAAGCATTGGGATTTTGTACTTTTGGAAAATTGAGAGAGAAGAGAAAAGGAAGGAGATATCAGGGAGTTATTTTGCTCTAGTACTTTGTGCAGAAAAAAGTCACTTTTGGCTGTGCTAAGGAACCCTGGACTGGCTCTTCACTCTGCAGGAAATACAGGGAGAGTCTTTCATACTTTTTACACAGTAACCCGAACAGCAAATGCAGACCAAACTCTGAATCTACAACTAATGGCTTAATTCTGCATGCTGTTGAGTATCACAAACTTCTCTGGGGTTGTGGATCTTAGGAGGCACCTCAGTGTGTCATAGTCTTGCAGCACTGAGGGAAGCTAGTGAGGCTGCTAGTACAAAGCAACATGAGAGCTGAGAAAGTGAACTGAATGGGACCCATGAGACCCAGATGCACTCCATGTGGCCATTGAATTCCTGAATGTAGGTAGGAAAATCCTTTTTCCTTTAAGTGCTTCTTTTTACCTATTGCTGTAATGGACAGAAAAGTGTCCACCTCCATCAGAAAGCTATTTGGGAGTCATAATGATCAAAGAAAAGGCAAAGCATTTAATTGAGTTTTCTCAGAGCCTTTGTCCTAAATGTATTTTACATTATTCCAGTGTCAGAGTCAGCCACAAAGTTAATACATTAAGGATATAGTCTGAGAGGTGTGACTGCCAAGTCACTGGGCAGTGGGCAGAGTCTCTTGCATGTCCTTCCTAATAGAAAACACTGGTAATAACATCTCACTGAGTAGCTGTGGGGTATGATGTTAATGATTATACACTGTTTTGAAAGTTCAGGCTTGTCATAAAAGTACTGATATGGGAATCTGGGTACATGTGAAATGGAATCATGCTCTCAGTTTCACTGCTGGAGGGGAACAATAAAAACTTGCCCAGAGGACATTGGCAGTTTCTGAAGGAAAGATATAGGTTGTCAAAAAAGGTGCCCTATTCCTTTGGCTCTGCCAGGTTAGGGTCAGGCTGGTGTTGCTGCCACCTGGAAATACTTATATTTAATGTGCCTGCACTACTCACATTTGGCAAACACATTTTTTCCACTCCCTTTTACACAGCACAAAGTTCATGTGGAAAGCAATAGAAAATAATTAAAAGGAAATCCCTTCTCTGGAAGCGAATGGCCTTGCTATATTTGTGCTCCCAACATACAGGTCAAGGACATTAGTTTTCAGAAGCAATGTAGGTCAGTATAATCTAGGGATCACTCCTTACCTGTACTCTCAGACAGGCATGTTATTTTTTTCCCAGATGAAAATGCTAGACTAAAATTTGGCAAGAAGAGAAAACAACCATACACGGGGTGGTAATGATGATATCATCGGGTGTCCTGTAGCTTTGAGTTATTAACAGCAGAGCAAAATTCATTAGCATGTCAAAGCACCACAGCCCAGAATGCACACAGGCCAGCATAAAGAACTGGGGCATGAAAGACAGCTTATGTGGAGAATCACTGACAATGAAAAAAAGAGAATATTGTGCTTGGGGCAATTCTCATTCATCAGAGTCTTGTCAGTGTGGTTAGAGACTACAGAATAAATGTGTCTAACCACGTTTTGTTTGGCCACACTAGAAAGCAAAGGCTATGAGGGTATCCTCCATTTTTTTCTATTCAACAGATGCAGATATGCATAGAATCCTTTTCTATTCCTCATCAGCAATCTCCTTTCTGATGTATAGTACATGATGCCATACCATAAAATAGAATATATAGCAATCGGTCTATTTTCTGTCTCTCTAGATTGATGTATTTATACTCTCAGGTGATGTAAATTACTGCAGGCTCCCTGAAATCATCAGGGTAATGTTGATTTAGAGCGTTAGGTCTCCAGACCAAAGCCACATGTGGTCATGTGGTAATCTGCCAAGGTACTGCAAGCTAATGCAATAATTGTGCGGGTGATTTTGATAATACTCTTCTCCTGTAGATACTGGAAGTGATAATTAACCAGACAATAGTCCCTCTGAGTTACTAATTTATCAAGGGTTGTTTCAGTGCTGAGGTCTGCTTAGGTGCTGTATGTTTTCCAGGCAAGACACAAAAGTGGTTTTGCATTTATCATAAATGTTCCATGATGAAGTGTAATGCTAATGAAATCTGGTGTTCTACTTAGATCCCAAACTGGAAAATTGCCATTCTGCCTATTTGAAGGTTTGTTTGCTTCCAGTGCACTGTTCTCCCATCAGGGGTTGAGAACGGGGTATATTCTTCTTCAAAACTTGATAAGTACCTCTAAATTCAGGTTGCATGACTTTGGCAGCACTACCATTTTTATCTGTGCAGGGTAACATGAAGTGAGAGATTGTTTTACTGACATTAATGTTCAGTGGAATTGGAGCAGTCCAATTCCAAAAAATGAATATTTGTTAACTAGCAGGTGTTAGGTATGAGTAATGAAAGAAATGTGGGAGGCAAACTTGCCCCCTCACTTTGTGTAATACTTGTATCTCTGCAAAGAATGGCCTCTTTGTGCAGGCATAAGCCTTGCATTCATTTCCTGCTCTGATCTTATCTAGAGAATTTCAGTGACCCTGATACGCCATTAAATTTGGGTCCCTATACACTGAACTACTCCTTCCGTTTTTATTCATGTCTTGGAATTACTGGTCATCCCATTTTTCTCCTCCACAGACAGATCAACACCCTGTAATATCCTTGGGCTGCTTTTGTTTGTAAGACATAGCACAAAGCAAACATGATCTGGTAATAGCGGTCAGAGCTTTTGAAATGGAGCGCAGCGTAATGTGATCACACGTGTAGCCAGACATACACTGCGCTCAGCCTGCAGCAGCCTCAGACATTTGCTGGTTTAAAGATACAAAGACTGTCTGTGGCCTACCTATAATCTATAGCTTCGATACCATCCATCTGTAGTCTACCTTGCAACACTTCTAATTTACTTCTGCAATATGGATTTTCCCCACAAAGTAGGGCCATGGTTCTCAACTCTTTGGATAGATGTGCCAAGAAAGAAGCGGTCAAGACCTTTTCAGTATCAGTGTATGCTGTTAGACAGACCATGATCCAGGGTTTTGAGTATCTCCAAGAATGGGGACTTCTCTGGGCAACCAATTATAGTGTTTAGCTGCACTAAAAAAAAGAAAATTTTGCATGTTTAAATGAAATTTTCTGTATTCTCAATCTCTCATCTCTTACATGAACTATTTTTTTCTTACACAAATGTCCTTCCCTTTGACTTAGCTAACATGAATTTTGACAATCTTCTAAATGTCACCAGATGCCAAGATAAGTATCTGTTTTCCTGTCCTCAAGAAATCGCTGTCAAATTTGAGTACATGGAATTAATCTGATGTACTGCAGTCAAATTTCTGCCATGATACCTCAGGTTTAGCCACAGACATTACTCTCTGCTTTCTCTAATTTAGATCAATGCACTCATACAACACCATTCTCTCAATTATCATGACATGTTACGTTTAAAAACACATGGCAAGATGTTCTATTTACTTATAATTTTATTATTAGTTCATGTTTCTTTTATTCCCTTGCTAAGTGTTGTAGATATTGCTATTAATTTCTTTATTAGGCTCCTGCATAGATTTAAAGGGGTATTTGCATTCCAATGGGTAAAACTCAAAATTGCTTTTCAGGTATCTGTCTTTCAGACCATGTTTTTAATGGACTTCACTCTGAAAAACAAAAATAAAATAAACATCCAAACTGAATATTCTCATAGAGAATGACAAGAATGTTTTTTTAAAAAAGTGTGGTTTATAATATGTAGATTTAAAGTGCTGCTAAAAATGTCAGAAGAAGAATACTTCAAAGTACCTCATGGTTTTCACTGACAGAAATGAAAAACTGCTGGCTTCATTGACAGAAAAGACAAACTTCAAAGTGGATACTCATCTTCAAAAGCCAGATGCTCCCAATGTACCTGGTCTGCAAATGAAGAGAATAGATAACTTTCCTTGGTTGTCAACCTCTCTCTCTTTTATAAGTACTAAATTGTCTTAGAATCAAAAGTAATAAAAGGAAAGCATCACACATGCCAACATACCATAAATGTAATTTTTATTCCATAATTTCCAAAAAAATCATAACAATATTTTAAAAAATATTTTTCACCTGTTAGGCACAAAATATCAACCTTCTCACTTGGGCTGTAGCAGCTCCCACTATTAATTAAAACAATGAATGCACCCATCAATACTCCTGGTCATGGGCTCATGTTTTTCAAGGCAAAGAGCAGGGAGTCAGATGCTGCAGCTTTCTCTTAGGAGTCTTTGATGCTTCTATGTAGATGGTGCCTGATGCACACTGCTGCAGCCCCACACATCCATCTGTCGCTTTGATCTGCAAGCAGAGCCCTCTCTCTCTCATTCAAAAAGATCTTTTGCTATGATCAGCAGTAAGCAGTGATTGCCTCCATTGCTCTGGAAAGGTAGTGAGAGATGGAATAGACATGATGCAGGAAATATGCCCTTTGCAATTTTTATAAAAACACATTTCTGTTGATAAGGAACAACATCCCAAGAAAGATGATTAGTTTTAAGGCATGGGCTTCCTCTCGATCCCAGGAGCTGTCTGGATTAGCAAATTCAACAGGGCCTGGAAACTGGTTTGAGCCCTGTGACTTTCCATATCATTTAGTTGTCAGTTGTTGGCCCTTTTTCCATATTTTGCTAGCAAACATCTGGTCAGTGTAGCGATATTCAGCTGACGCTAGGATGACTGTGATTCCCTCAGGGAAGCTGGTGGGGTCTGTGTGTGGAATAAGCTTCTGCCTACTGTATGTGCCAACTCTTTGTGATAAATCTGTGAGAGGAAAGAAGATGGGATGATTGGTGTGGCCTCAACTTTTTTTGTCTCTAATCTCCATTCACTGCTGGAGGAGGAGCAGGTGAAGGGGCAGGGCAGAGAAGCAGCTTCCTCTTGAACTGTAGCAAGATAAAATTGCTTTCTACAGAACTGACAGGAGAAAGGAGAGCTGTTTGACCTGAGGGATAATGTTGGCAAAAACGCATGAGAGTATTAACTGCAGGAAATTATAAGATTATTTTTATCTGCCAGAGCCATCTGACTCTAGAGGAGCCTTTTCCTGAAAGTCATGAAGGCAAAAACCCAAGCAAGTTCTAAGTCTAAACTTCATGAGAAAGTCTCACATTGTCATGGTTTCCTGTGACAATTGAGAACTAGACATGGTTCTCAGTGGTTCCCTTTAAGCCTGTGTTCTGCAAATGCAGAATGAGTCTGTGTAGTCATTGGATGTTCCCTGGGAGTTTCTTAATCTGAGTGACTGGTGCCCATGACCTTCACCTTTGTCTTCTCACAAGGCTGCAGCTGGAAGCTACTGTGTGCTGTTCTCTTCAGGAACATGCTGTTCTCTTGCAGAGACACACTGTACTTGCTTTCAGCGAAAGTTTATAGATGTTCTTTCTTTTTGCTTGTTAAGATCACAGTGAGAAATGTTATAAATAGCTTAAACTTGTGAAATTTGTTCAGAGAGCTTTGATAGTAACTTCTTTTTGGAGCAAGGCTATCAGATGAAAGTTCCCAGATCTTGCTTGTTTGCTGAGGTGGTAAAGTGAGGAGATTTCATGGGAAATGTAAGACCACTTTAGAAAGTGGCAGTTTAAACACAACATAGATCTAGGGAGCTGTAGATTCCAGCCCAATCTTATAAGAATTGATAGATTTGTATCCCAGAGAGACTAAAAAGAGTGTCTGGTGCATAGAGGCAGGTTTGGAAATGGCAGAGAGTAACTCAATTCTCAGTTAGTGCCCATAACAGTGACCTATGCTCCTGGCTTTGTGTAGGTGTGGAAAAGCTAGTGGGAGGATAGCAAAGGCTTCTGTGCCCCCCTCAAGAATCAAATAAAAACCTTCCACTTTTGATGCTTTAAAGATGCTTGGCTTGCCCTATGACATTGAGTGCATTTTATGGAAAGGTTTTCCTTCAGGAACATACTCACACTCCACCCACAAATTTTTTCACAGTTCAGAAGCTACACTGCAGAGAGATTTATGTATGTAGTGCTAATTATTCTGTTTGCGTTGTATGACAGGGAAGCAGCATGGGAACTTTTTTTTGGAAAAATGCAGTTCCTCAAGACTGCTTTAGCATGGGTCCTTTCCAAAGGGCACAGTCCTTCAGGAATGGGCTGCTTCAGTGTGGGTCCCACTGTGGAGCCACAGGTCCTGCCAGGATCCTGTTGCAGCATGGGCTCTCTGTGGACTGCAGTGTGAGTATCTTCATCACCATGGTCCTCCATGGGCTGCAGGGGTACAGCCTGTTTCACCATGGTCTTCTCCACAGCCTGCAGGGGAATCTGCTCTGGTACCTGATTCACCTCCTCCTTCTTCCTTGATCTAAGTGTCTACAGGCTTGTTTCTCTCACATTTTCCTCACACCTCTCTCACAGCTCCTACGCAGCATTTTTTACTTTTCCTTAAATATATTATCAAAGTGTTGCTGATGAACTCAGCTTTTGCCAGCAGTGGGTCCATCTTGGGGCCTGATGCAACTGGTTCTGTCCATCATGGGGGACAGCTTTTGGTGTCTTATCACAGAAGTCATCCCTGTAGCTTTCCTGCTACTAAAACCTTGCCACTTACACCAAATAAAAACTGCCGAGGTATGTATTTCAAATGTACAAAATCTGAACATGATAAAGGTTGTTCTTAAAAATGTGTGACTTTTTACATTACTTACAGAAGGATTCTGGACACTAAAATTGTCCAGGGCTGCCAAGTTGAGCAGGATCTGCAGGTCCTTTGAGTGCGGCAGGGAGGAAGTGCCATATGAAAGTGTGACTCCCCAGCCTGAACAGTGTTTGAAAGGCACTGTTTGCTGTCCCACACCCTGGGATCTCAGCACACTGATAGAATCACAAAATATCCTGGGTTGGAAGGGACCCACAAGGATCAATGAAGTCCAGCTCCTGAGCAGCACCATCCCCAAAACTCACATCATGTGCCTGAGAGAACTGTCCAAATACTTCTTAAATTCTGGCAGACTTAGTGCTGTGCTCACTTCCCTGGGGAGCCTGTACCTGTGGCCAACCACCCTCTGGGTGAAATACCTTTTCCTGATATCCAGTCTAAACCTCCCCTGACTCAGCTTCATGCCATTTCCTAGGGTCCTGTCACCAGAGAGGAGAAATCAGTGCCTGCCCCTCTACTTCCCCTTTTGAGGAAGTTGTGGACTGCAATGAGGTCTTCCCTCAGTCCCATCGTCTCCAGGCTAGAAAAGCCAAATGACCTCAGCTCCTCCATTTATGGCTTGCCCTGCAGACCCTTTGCTGTCCTTGTGGCCCTCCTTTGGATACTCTCTAACAGCTTTTTATCTTTTTGTACTGTGGCGTCCAAAGCTGCCCCCAGCACTGGAGGTGAAGCCACCCCAGTGCAGAGCAGGACAATCCCCTCCCTTGCCCAGCTGGTGATGCTGTGGCTGATGCCCCACAGGACAGGGTTGGCCCTCCTGGCTGCCAGGGCACTGCTGTCTCCTGTTCTGGTTGCCACTGACCAGGACCCTGATCTCCTCTCCATGGCTGTGATGCAGAGTTGTGATGTGCATCTCTAATATGCTGGACTCTGCTCTTGCTGAGCAGTAGAAGTATCTGTGTACCAAGCTTCCTATAAGGAGACTTTCAGAGCTCTCCTGTGTCGTCCTGATTTTCAGCCTGCTGATAATTGTTTACATATTTTCTACTGGAGTTTCTCATGCATTTAACATAAACAAAAGTAGATTGTTTTCATTCCTGTCTGTAATGGACTTCTGAGTTGACCACTGGAGTCAGAGAGGTGGTCCTCTCATCCCCCAATCCTTAATCAAATCCCAAATCCTATTTAAACCCCAAATCATAATAAACTTTCTCTTTCTCTGCTCACCTCTCAACCTGACGTGAGTGTGGCTCTTTCGTGTTGTGCTTGCAACACTCCTGTGTTGTTTGTAGAAGATACTTCTGTTCTCTGCAGTTCAATTTCCTTGTTCCTCTGTGCATTTGTGAGTGCAAGAGGAAATCCGTGAACGTTTAAATGAGTGAGTTCCCAGAATGAAAGCTGCTATACAGACAAAGGCTTAAGTTTAAATTCCCCAGGGCAGGCATTCCTGCTTATTTGTAAAATGGTGCTCAGTGTGAGCATTCTTCAGTAATAATAGCACTGACAAGTCTGTCAATCTTATCATTCAGTTCACCTTGTGGCAGCAGACTTCCAGTTTGAGCTGTGAACCTGCAAGCTGCTTTGCGCAGATCTGTGTATGCAGAAAAAGTGGGCAGGTCCGGGGCCACACATACTTAGAAATGAGGGAACAGATTTCGACAAAATTTGGAATAAATAGGGCATTTTTCATGGGTATCAGCAGGACTTAAATAGTAAGCAGTATTGAAAAAGTACTGCTAGCTGGAGAAATTACATGGAGTTAGTTCTCCCTTGTATGAAAGGGAAACATACAAAACAAATACGGATTTTTTTGCCATATATATTTTTTGAAACAATGTATTCCACTGAAAACTGTAGTTTTGCAAATGAAGCACAGCTAGAATGAAATTGACTTGAAAGTAGGCTCTTGGCAGGATGGAAAAAAAATTTCTGTTTCTATGTGTTTGCTCGGGATAGACTGACTCCTCAAAAGACTGTTGGTACCATTTCCAATTCAAAAATAATCTCTGATTTCCCATCCCTCAGGAATTAATAGGGATGAAGCTTGGCTCCACATTTCAGTGCATTACATATTAGCCCTGGAAGTAGGGAGAGGGTGAAGTATCAGGCTTTTAACCTGCCTCTGAGCAGTTCTTGGTGAGCCCCCTTGACTACAGGCATGTGGCAGCTGCCTGTTGTGGAACGCCCTTCCTGTGTGTCCACTTCAAGCAGAGGCTGGCAGTTGGAGTCTGTGGATGCTGGTGCTCGGAAGGGCACAGCTGTGGGGACAGTGCCCTCTGCATCCATCCTCTCACCATGCTGGCAAGGGCTGAGGTTCCACCTATCCACGGGGGAATGTCCACAAAACTCCAAAGGGTTTGCTTCAGGCACAAGACAGTACCTTTTGTTATTTGGTTTGTTCCCTTGTTTGGGGGCAGTATTTTCTTAAGACTTTGTGGTTGCTCCAGGAGAACCAGCCTTGCAGCCTGGAAATGCTGGGAAAGATCAGATCTTGGTTTCTTTTCTAAAGCAAAATTTTTAAAAACCTGTGGAAAGGAAAAAAAAAAAGAAGAAGATGGAGAAATAGGTACCTGTGTGTATGCAGGGGCAGAGGTGATGGGGCACAGTTGAGAGAGCCCATCATAAGGTGGTGGCTGGCAGGTGCACAGGGGGAGGCTGCCCTGCCCATCCCGCTGTGCTGCAGCAGAAAGGCTCCTCCAGGAGCCAGGCAGGTCAGCGGGTGGCCATGGAAACCCTTCGGCAGGGCTGCCAGCCAGAAATCCAGAAACCCTTCCCCATCGCTGGGGCCCACCAGAGAGCTGCTGGGGTTACTGGGGGGCAGCAGTGGGAGGGAAGGCCCCAGGCCTGCCAGGAACCCCACGCTGCCCTCTTGATGCTTGACCTGCTTGAGGAAATGCCCCAAAGCAGCCGAGTGATTTTCTGAGTTAACTTTGACCTTGGGTTTAAAATGTGGACTCCTTTCCCGGGTGCTAATGAGGAAACACTAAAGGACTCCTGAGGGAGGAGGGGGAAGGGCTTCTCTTGGCCGGTGTTGCTCTGGCACAGACTGGATGTCTTGCAGTAGATATTAATAGTTAACAGGCAGGTTCCTAAGCACCAAAAGACCCAGGGAAAAGCTGCCATACTCCTCTGTGAAACTGGGATATTTCTTCTCCTTAAAGAGACTTGTTAAACTGCCTTAGAATAACTCAAGCTTGACAAAGTGGAACTAATTTGCCTTTGTTTTCCCAATCTTAAAAACCAACTTTGAAATCAGAAGGATTTTTAAGGCAATGATATTCATTATAAAGAGTAAAGCATAAACCTGGATTTTAAGGAATTCAGTGTAATATAAAAAGTTGTAACTGTGCAGTCTGTGAGATGTTGAAACATCTGCTAAAAAAGCAGGTGACCTCTCTGTCAAGGGTGGAGGTCACCCCTCTTCTCAATTGGGCAGCAGAACACTTGAAATAGGAGACTGTCTTTTATATATCCACTTCTTCCAAACTCCCCAGTGTGTCCTACCCTGCTTTTGAATGACATATTAAGGACTGGATATAAATCTAGATCTCTCCCTCTTCAAATACCACTGCTACCAGTTCTGCTCTCTTTATTCCAGTCTTTTAATCTATTTTTTTTAACTTTTGTTTTTTCTTTGAGGACAACAATTTCAGAAGAGAATTATTCTTATTTCCTGGGTTGATGCTATTCTGCTTTAGCCCTTTTATTTTCAAATGGAGCAGAACTGGTAGTTTCAGTCTGCACAATTAGTGTGAGTTTCAGTCATCAAAAATGAATCTTGTCTTCATTATTTACTCCTGCACGAGGAAAGGGTATGTCAAATCTAAAGAATCTGTTCAGCATTTGGCTCACCAAGACCAGATCCCAACCAAACCAACCTTTTCCCACTACTGAAAACATGCTAAAATAACTTTATTTTAATGTAATTAAGAGTATCCACCTGTTTATTAACTAAACTGATATTCTACATTCCTTTTATGAGCCATGTCATTTGTATTGTGGCTTTTAAAGACCTCAGAAAAAGCTGAACTCTGTTAGAGTCTTCTTGTGTTCAAAGGTACTGCATGGGAGATAGTCTGTAGCTGGTCCCTGTTCCTATGACCTACAGATCTGTGTGGGTAAAGTGCAAAGATAAAACAGCTACAGAGAGAATTGAAATGACATGATGCAGCCTCAGATGGCCCAGCAGATAAGTAATGAAATTCAAATCTCATTAAGTACAGGTCTGTACATTTCTGATACATTGCACCTATTCCAATTCCTTAACAATAGTATGGCTTCAGTTCAAATCCTTCACCTCAGCATACTTTGTGTCTGAAGTTACTTGAAAAATATCTGATTGGATTTTTAGGATGGAAACATCACATTAAGCACTATCTGGACTGATTTTAACCTTTTCATGCAGAAGCATGGTGTCACAGCTGCACATACTATTATGTCAGGACTGTTTTTCCCTGGAGAAACATGTCTAATTACATAGCATGTCTTCTTTTTCCTATAGGTTTCCTATTAGGTGACATATAGGTCCTAATTCTGCTGCTACAGAAATGAGCAGGAATTTCCCCACTGATTTCAAAAGATTTAAAAATACTAAACTAAAGCCAAATCATTGAAGAGTTAGTGTGCCCTCAGCATGCACTTGGCAAAAAGGAAAGAAGTCGCAGGCACACAGCATTAGATCCTGTTGTCAGCACTGAATTTGAGGATTTACCTTGGCTTCCACCACCACCAATGCAGCCTTAGGAATTCAGCATTAGTGCAGGGGGGTAACATCACTGTAACACCCTCATGCTGCAAAGGGAGGGACAGAAATTGGTTCAACACTGGCTGAGAAGGGTTGCTGAGTTCAGGTGAACTTCCATTCTCACCAGGAACGGTTAAAGTAGGATCTTCACAAATTGATCTCAGGGGTACAAAGCACTAAGGCTTGTGTGGACTAGGGTTAAAGTAATCAAGGAGGAACTCAGGTTGGGGTGGAGTTTTTTGCATTCTGTTAAGCCATTAGCACAATCTATGACCAAAAAACAACTTTCTGATCTGTCACTGTCTGGAGGGAATCTCTGGCTTTTGAAATGAAGAGGCCCTCCTGCCACTTACCTGTTTAACTTAAGCTTTTGCAAGTTTCTCAGGTGACTTTGACAGAAGTATCTCTTCCATGCTTGTAATTTACACCAAGGTTTTGAATAAAGGATTAATGACCAATGACTGGTTTTTAAACATAAGTGTAATGTAGATGTTAATAAACCAAAAAGTAGAAGCTTTGCAGATTACTGCAAGAAATATTGTGATTTGTTAGGATTTACAATATTTGTCAGGCACACAATATAACAATTCCTTTTTGGTGATTAATTTTTGGGAAAAAGAACTGTAATGCCAAAGGTGCTCAGTACGTTGTTTTCCAGAATAAAAGTAAAAGTGTCTTTTTTAGCTAATTAAAATTTTAGCTAATTTAATTCCCTCTTTCTGAGGGGGAATTAAATCTGCAAGGAACGGTGGAAGTGAAAATTTCCCTCTGAATTAAAGCATGATATCTTTCAGGAGTAACAAATACTTAATTAACATGGGATAGATGCCAGAGGCAGTTATTTTTAAAATAAACTTGAAAGCAAGCACAGGAATTCTCTGAAACAAAGCTTTTCTGTTGCCATTTTCTGAGAACATGTTGTCTCATTGGCCTTTTTGGTAGACTGGCATCACAGAAGCATCATTCTAAATGTCATTTAGTAGAAGCTGTATTTTATTTCATTCTAAATAATTTCCATTAATCTCTCATCACCTAAGCCTGGGATTAAAGAGAATTCAAAATCAAACAAGTCACTCAAGAAAAAATTGTCCTTTGACAGAACTGGGGCTTTCAATGCATTTTAATTTTTCTGCAGACTGCATGATGTGGAGAGAGGGGCTTCTGTGTATTGACAGCTGGTTTCTTATCAACCAATATGCACAATAGTTGTAGAGGTTCAGGGTGAATCTGCACATTTCGTACATGTAATAATAAATGAATTTACATTTGCAAATACTGCAGAAGACAGATGATGATGGAACAATGTTTTTGTAAAAATCAGATTTTCTCATGTAATTGTAGCAAGTACAGGTAGACAAACAATCAGTTCTGGCTCTTCATAGTGGTCATGCTAGAGCAGTGCACAGAAATTGCCAATAGTTGCATTTACCTTTTACTCATAAATAGCTCATGTGAAGTTAATGTGAAGTTAATTAAATATCAGATGTAAATTAGCTACTTTTTTTCCCTTACTTTATGAATTAATCCTGGATTCAGTGAGGTGTTGCTATTAGCAAATGAGAAATGCAGTGGTGTAAATAGGTAGTGATCTGTAATATTCTACATTTTTAAATTCAAAATTAAAAATAGAAAGGTTCATTAGTTCCCCTTGTCTGAGTTTCTGATTGAGAAGCTATTGTGAAGAAGAACACTTTTTTTTTTCTATGAATTTCATTAGGTCTCATTTCTGATTCCCTTCTCATTTCTTCATATAACAACAGAGAGCACCCTAATGATTCTAACTGCATTTGACACGTTTGTCACAGGATTGCAAAACATCTTTGATGCAAACCACTAATCAGAAATATGATATTGAAATAACATGGGATGATATAGAAAAGTAGATTAGTCTCTCCAGTAGAGACTTTTTATAAATATCTGTTTGTACTGTACTTCTCAGCACCAGTCATAACCATGCTGCCTTTTTGGAGGGGGAAGGGTTGAACTGCAGTATTTTGGCTGCACAGGTTTCAGTTTGATGGTGCTCTGGTTTCATAGCGTGTCTTTAATCCATAGGAAAGGTAGGAGCCAGGGGCAAACTGCTGCTGGGAATGAGGAGCTATGACTTCAGCTCCTTATGCCCAGCAGCACCTGGAACAGCTTCCCAGCTGGACTGTTCTAACCATTGGATGGGGTGGCAGGACCACTGCTCAGCCAAATAGAGTTGAGCAGATGTAGCTTTTGGTACTTTTTAGGTAGTGGAAAATCTCCTTGTTTTTCTTTGAACAACAGGGAATCTTTGGCATCTATACTTTTAAGGAAGAAAATTGCAGATCATATCAGAAAGCCCATGCTTATGAATACAAAGAACTTAATAAGCTTACTGTAGTTTTAGGGCCTTCTGTGTTTTTCTTATCTACTTAAGCCAACTACGTATTAAAGATGACAGTTAAAATGTTGTGTCTATCAGGGCAGTAATAATTTTATTGTCTTCCAGGTAGCTTCTTAGTTGTTATGAATTTGATTGTTTAACATCCTTTTTATTAAATACATAAGCTATAAATTAAACATATGCCAGTTTAAAACACACTGATAAAATTAATACATTTTATTCAAAATAATGCAATATTTTATTATGGCATATTTAATGTATAATTTTCCAAGAAAAATGTGACATACTTTGAATGTGATATGCTTATCTCTTGATCTTCAGCTTTCCTTTGAAAATAAGCATTAATTAACATTTTCATTGATCTCTGTATCTGCACAGATGACAGAAGAGATATTCAGCCAGTGGGATCAGAATCTGACCTACAACAACCAGGTCAGTTGCTGTTAGCTTATAAATTTAGTTTTCTTTTTTTCAGTTTTATAGTGTTCATGTAAGGTAGTTTTGAATACAGCCTCATGTATTTAATTTTAATTAAACAAGCAAATGTTCACACAGTTTTTGTTATGAATTTTAATTTCTGTTAGCCAGGTGTAAATAGGACTCATAAGTCTGAATGACAGAGTTCTCTGATGAGATGTTCTCTGATCCATTCTTTTTACTTTGGAATATATTAACATTGGTTTGATTATAATGTATGAATACATATCATTATGAGACATCTCTGCTTCACTAACAGGCACAATTATTTGGGTTTCTGTTCATGTGTATCATGTAATACTGGTAATGATTTTCAGTCCCTTATTCCTCATTACTACATACTCTTTTTACTCCATATCTTAATATGTCAATGTTAGTGCAGTGTGATCTGTTTAGTGTGAAGTGATTCAAAGGAAACAGAATAATTTTCAAATATATTCACATAAAATACATGGAATATTTTCTTAGATTTATATGGCTTCTATTCATACCAGACACATCTGAAAATCACTGACTGGTACTGTGTTACTCAATTATTTAGTTATCTATTCTGGACTTAAGGATAGGTGCCTTTGATGTGTCTAATCCATCCATGGGTAGAACTAGAAGATTTTGATCTAGCTCACTTCCAGCAATTTTGATATCTACTAATATTTAGGATCAAGCTTGTGGATGCCCTCAACTAACTTAATCACATACACTGCCTGTTCTTATTCTGGCTACCTTTTGCAACTCTTCCTTAATGTAACTACTTTCTATATTTAGGCAAAGTCACATGTTTTGTATTATGGCATCTGCAGATGTTGTCTTTCCTTTGGGAATGTGACAGTATCCTTCTCCATCATTCTCCTTAGCTTCAGAGAGACACCTGCAAGGCACCAACTCACACGGGGTATGAAGGCAAATGGAGGAAAAAAATCTGTCTGTCCCACCTTCCTCACAAAGGTAGAAGTTATAAATACATCTCTCATTTCTTTTCTGAAACCTCTGAGGTGGATCAAGAGCAAGTCTCATACAATAGAAGGCAAAACTGGTCTGTATTCTGACTTTTCACCTTCACTGCTTCTTTACGCTTCTTTTGGAAAGAGGGGGCGGGTGTTGGTCTGTTACTTCCCTTCCTCTACCTTTGTGGAGCAGCTATGTGTCCTCCTCTAGAACTCTCTGGAGTCTTGGCCACGTAAGGTTGTTGCAGTTGTTGCAGGGCAATGATACTGAGAAAAGGGGGAGTCACAGGGGACACAAAATCCAAGAGAATGTCACATTCCCACAAACCAGATGGCAGGCAGTTTGTAACAGTTCTATGTGGCAGGAGAGACACCAAGATGTCACCTAGTATGACTGGTACAGTCCCCAGAAAGCCAATTCTGATTATTAGCACAATAACAATGCTGAAAATTGGACTGCTTGTTAAGTTCCGTACACTCAGCTGAGAAAGGGGAAGAAAGACTTAGGCACCTTATTTTAGAAATGCAATCATCACTTACAGGTTAGTCAAGTACTGCATGTTTAGAATTGGAAAATATATGTTTGACAATACTACATATCTACAGACATATATTTTAGTTCTTCAACATGAAAATTCTAAATAATGCTTGTAAAAACATACTAGTGATGCATTCAAACCAGCTCAACAAAGCACAGCTGAGGCTGCAGAGTGGGAGTTCACAAGCAGGATGTTGAGCTTTGTGTGTGGCCTTGTACCAATCACTGGGGGATCAATCTCAGGTGTGACAGGCTGCCAGCCAAGTAGGAAACATTGATCACTGCCCTCCAAGTGCTCTGGGAGCCAATTTTCTACCCAGCTTGCAGACCACCCATCCAGTCTGTTTCTTGCCAGTTTGCCCAGGAGAAACTGTGGGAGTGAAGTGGTATAACAGGCTGACCTCCCTCTTCCTTCAGTAAAAAGTAAAAACGTAGTGCCAGAGCCCCTGGCAATCATGCTGTGCATGCAGTATGAAAGAAAAAGGGCTGTGTGGGGATTTGCCTTGGGGCAATGGGTGCAACTACTGACAAATGCAGTAGTGTTCATATAATTTACATATGATTCTTCATACTGTGCTGTTCTTATGTTCATTTTTGTGTGACATCTGAGCTATAGAGCTTTCTTTCCACAAATATTCACAGGAAGTTAATTTTAATCATGCAAATAAATAGTGTTTCATAAGCCTTTATTCTGAATTTGCACTTAAATGGATGATTAAATTGGCATCCAATTAAGAAACAGAAAAAATCAAGTGGCCTATGTAATTGCTTGGAAAAATATTATTCAAATTTTCAATATTCAAGATCAATAAGGAAAGAGTTAAAATCATATCTATAGAGCAAGTTAAAATAATTTCTATATTTGAGAAAATTAATTTTATTTGGGTACATTTCCTAATGTAAGAGGACTACTTAATTTTCTCTTCTGATTTTTTTGAGATAGGGTGTGTCATTAAATGCCATATAAAAGAAAAAAACCCAAGCTTTATTTTTTCTTTTCTTTAGCTGCAAAGAGCTGTGAGTAGTATTCTCTTAATTAATATGCTTATGGTACAGACTAGTGAGCTCTTAGTCTTTTACTTAAGAAGTTAATTTTACAGCCTTGAAGGATATCAGAATTTATCTGACCTTTGTTGTATAAGAAATAGTAAGACTGTATACTTTAGATTTCCCAAGTGATACAGATTAAATTTCATGAGTTCTATGAACTATATATCCCTAAACATCAAGAAACATATTTACCATCAAATGTATGCTTACAAGCACTCAATTACTGATGAAGTTGCAATTAAGAATCTGATAGATGAGGGACTATTTCCCCAGAAACAGGATTTCTTCCTTCTTCTTGTTATGAACATAGCATATGGAGGAAACAGATCTGAATATGCCAGATGAATAAATTAAGAAGTCTAGGACGAAATAGAGCAGCTGGAAATGTAGCTGGTGATAACTAAAGGCTAATTAGCTTCAATGAGCAATTTTCCACCTGGTTTTCTATTAGCCACATAGAAAGAGGAACTAGAGAAATTGCATGGTGTGCATTTTCATTCTGAAATTCAATATGAACTGCTGTTCTACCTACATGGTAATTGGAAAATGACTGTCTCTTGTGGGTATAAATATTAATGTGACTGATTTGCAAAAATCCTTTCATTTTTTTCTAGGCACTGACTTGGTTTTGTACATTCATCGTCTTACTGGAGATGTGAGTAGTTCTTAATAGATATTTAAAATGAAGAGTCTACTTTGAAGAGTATTTTTGAATGCTAAAGCTCTTCCTCTGATACTCTTTGTCAATCCTGACTAGTCTGATATAGCCTGCTATAGCACTTCCCAATCAGCAGTTTCAGATTTTGTCCATAATCCCTGCGGTTTTTGACTATTGCTTAGAACATCATATGCAATGAATAATGAGGTCTTTTTTTTCCCTGAAACAAGTCATTCAAAGAGTAGAAAAGGTGCCCTTCATAAAACTTTTCACCTTATTACATACATCACTATTTATTACATAAAATAAAAGGCATTGTTTTTTATACATTTTTCCATCTGTACTTAGGATCCTTTGGTCCTTCAGTTTGTTTGTTATCATGTAAGAGACTGGGTTATGAATCCTCTCTTTTAAAGAGGACTGAGGCTATGAAAGTTTGGGAAGGAACATTCTCATATAACATTCAAAAGTAAAAGTCAGGAGGTGAACATAAGGAATGAGTGTCATCTTTCCTAACTTTAGCAGCTCAGAAGGGAGCTGCTGTACTGTTAGTGAAAAACATAGGATTAGTTCCTTTCTTGAGTTTTTCTCTTTCTAGATGCTTCTGATGCCTGTCCTGTTGATAAAGATGGCTAGCTGCAATTAGCTGTGTGTGGGAGTTGAGCAAAATAAATAATAAAAATGGAAAATGTGATGATCCACCTTCTGTCTGCTTTTCTCCATTAGCTATCAGAGGAGTCACTGAGAGGGTGGTTGGTCACTGGAACAGGCTCTTCAGGAAAGTGGACATGGCACTAATCCTGCCAAAGTACCAGGAGTGTCTGGATGACACCCTTAGTGATAGGAGTTAGTTTCAGGTAGTCCTGCAAGGAGCACGGCGTTCGACTTGATGACCTTTATGGGTCTCTTTCAACCTGAGATATTTTATGATTCAAGGATTCTATGAGTCTACATGACTGACTTCGGTTTAGGCAGTAACATTTAGAAACCTCAAAGTTAGGCTGGGTCAATCCCACCACGCATTGTCTAGGAAATCAGAGATATCTTTTCATTTTGAGAAGAGTAAGCAGAGACATAAGGCTGAAGGATTGCTTTCCAGTCTTGTGTTGGATGCTTACTTTTAGCTTTAATGAAATACTGAAGTTTTACTTCTAACTGAAGTAGAGTCTTCAGTTTTTACAAAATTAGTATGCTCCTAAGCATTGTTTCACCCCTGGGAAAGTGGAAAATCCATTTGCTGAGAGGCTTATACAAAGTGATTGTCTTTCCTTTGTACAAGTGGTTTCACTATAACTCATGTCACAGATATTTAATTTTTTTTCCCGTGCATTCTTTTTTAAAGGAAACTGCACTTAAGGACCAGTATCTAATTATCTCCTTAAGCTAAAATATCACTTTTATTCCCCTATGGCAACTGTTTGTACTTTGGGATCATGGATACAAAAGGGAAAATATTGACATGGGAATTCATGATACTTATATGATCAAAGACACCTCCATCTATGAGACAAGTCAAAGGAACAATCTAATTTTCATTACTTGCCACAGCAAAGGCTTTTAAAAATAATGAAGTAGAGTTGTCCTTTTTAAAAGCAAAAAAAACCCCAAGCCCCTGTAATTGTCAAAGGTATGGTATTCTGTTGCTTATTAATGAGACTTCAGTAGATCAAGTTCTTGCCAGGGTTGTTTTAAATCTTGACGTTCTGATTAAATTTTAATTTTATTACAGTAAAAGAAGAAAAATCGACTATAACAATCAAAATATAGTTTGTGCAATGCTGTCAATGCAGCAAATGCATTTACTCTAATGCCCGTAAGAGATGTTACAAGATTTGGAAAAATATAATGTAAACTATAAATAAATATTGCTGTAATAGGAAAAGATGTGCCAAACCCAGCAGTAATGATAATAACGAGCTCTGACTGCATTTCTGAGAAATGTAGATATTTAAAAGATTGTTTGACAGAAAATACGGGGTAAAGGCCTGTCATAGCTCTGACAGAAAAAATATGTAATTCATTTAGTATAACTCTTCATCAAAAAAATATAGAAACCTATAGAAACCTGAAATAGCTCAAACCCCAAAAACTTTGTGTTTTTGTGAGATGCTCATATTTTGAAAACTGATGAGGAACCACCTGATTATGGTAAAACAATTTTAAAAATAACTAAATGCTCTGCAGTTTAGGCATTAAAATAACTAGCCAAGGATATTTTGTTTTCTTTTATCTTCACCCCTTTTCTGATAGGAAGCAGTGTGATCTGAGGGATAAAAGAGAAATGCAAAAGTAACACTAAAATTAGCTATCACTTTTACAATGAGGATAAAAAGTTGTCAAGAAATATTCCTTTGTTGATCTTAGATGTCTCAGAGTAAAAGAAAGAAAGGTGTTCCTACCAGAGATGTTGTCCTAAATGTTTAAATTTTATTGAAATGGATTTGTATGTGCAAGTGAGGTGCTTCTTTTTCTAACTCCCAATGATGAGGCAAAAATGTTGACGATTTTCTTGCTCAGGTGATTGATGTGCATGCTGGAGCAGGGGTTTCTGTGGAAAGCCATAGTTATTGCTAGGAGATGCCTTCTTTGGCTTCAGACTTCGAGGAGCAAGGAGTCCCTCTATGTACTTTGTTTTTCAAGACCTCATGACAGCCATCCCTGGGGCAGCATGGCAGAAAACTGACGAAAGGATTAATTAATGCGAAGAAAAATTCTAAAAGCACAGCAAAGTTACAACTCTGAGACATATGGGATGTATTTTTCTAAAAGTTTATAACTGCAGGAAACCTTCAGGGTTTGGTGGGGCCCAGGGCTCCCCGGGGTGACAGGGCAGGGCCTGACAATTCCTCCACAGTGCAAGCCTGTGCACTGCATGTCTCTGAGGGGAATGGACTCCTGGCCCCGGGAATGTGGGTGGGTGGGAAGTGGGCATGAGGGTCCTGCTGGGGCCTGGCAGCTCTCCCACAGCCTCAGCTGGAGCACCAGGCACCTCTGAGGGGAATGGACTCGTGGCCCTGGGAATGTGGGTGGGTGGGAACTGACTGTGGGGGTCCCGCAGGGCCTGTTGGTACCCACAGGTTCCCAGTCAGTTTAACGTAACCCCAGCATAAAGTAAGTGATTGGCCACAAAGAGCAGCAGTTCACATTGATGTTTTGATTTTAAGCAAGTAATAAGTAGTTTTGATTTTATATCATGTTCCTTTTTTTAAATTGTGGATTTTTAAAAACAGGGTGCTGTTGAAGGTGTACCATCTATTGGTTAGGCAAAAAACCAGGGCAGAAGGAGTGCTGGTAATGGGGCTCTCCATTGATTAGGTCTATTACTGTCAACACTGGAAAAACAGTGCCGTGTGTCAGCATGGAGAAGGAGGAGGGGAATGCTTGGCACCCCATTGTCCTGGTGAGGCTGGCACAGGGATGGAGGCCTGGAAGTGGTGACCTGGCAGCATGCAAACCCCAGGGAACAGGGGGAAAATCATGATCTTTGGCTGCTTCCTGCAGTGTTGATTTTCATAACTTTAAAAGATTCTGAGTAACGTATTTCAGGAGGAACTTTCTAGCAGCTAGGTGCTCAGATGTATTTTTCAGTATGTGAGAAGGATGGTATGAGTTGTAAGGTAGAATTTCTGTAAAATAATGAGCTATTTTATGAACAATCCCACTACTGTTATTCTGACTTCTGTTGTTCAGGTAGAATATTTCTTGTACAAGCAGCAAATGCATCACATGTTTGAGAATACATCTATGATGAGTGACAGATTCAAAACCCACTTCCGATTTAAAAGATCGACATCACACTGGGTACTGAATATTGTATTTTTCTGCTCTTAAAACTGTCTGGCATGTAGCAGCATATATCTGTATATACAGTGACATATACACAAGAATACATATAATCACTTGTATTTATAAACAATCTACCTCTGCTTTGTCCATATGGCTGAGGCTTTAAAAGCAAGACAGCTTGTGGAAAACATGTGAATACCATTTATTCTTAAGCAAAAAGTTGTGTTTGACTGGTGTACAATTTGCCATTTCTTGACTCTCTTTGTACTTTTCATGCAAAGCGTGATAACAGCCAGGCAAAAAGTTGTGTGTCTGAAATACACAGATTTGTATATTCTCTATCTCAGTATGGTATTTCTGCTTCTGCCTGAATGGGATGCTCAGTTTGAGAGACAGGTGGAGACTAAATGGGATTGAAGAGACTTAGGAGTGTTTAATATATATCTACAGCTATTTGCTTGGCAAAGATGATGACGTTCAATTGCATGCTAATTCCTTTGCAAAGCCAATAAAAGAGCAGATTTTTTTTTCTTACAGAAACTGACTTAGAAGTCTAGCAGTGTAGACTGTTGTTGTGGGTTTTGCTTTTCTTTTCTTTATTTTTTTAACTGATATCACATAAAACCTAAGTTACCATGACCTTATTCTCTTCCACAGTTAAATGCAAGAGTAGAGAATTTTAAGGACAAGAGGTGAAGGATTACTCAGGAGGGTGCCAGTACTCCCATTTGAGTGTATGATTTGATGAAGAATGGAGTAAAGCAGAAGATGGGCAGTGGTGAGTAGTATTTTCTGTACTGACAAAAGGGAGAATTTCCTTGGTGAAGTAAAAATGTCCTGAGATATGACATCAGCTTCTGAAAAATATGTGCTCTCTGTAACTAAGGTTGAAACATAAATTGTCTTTGATTGTAAAGAATTTAGAAAAAAGAGAAAAAAATAGAATTAATTGATTTAGAGAAAATTTAAAGAATTAACCACGAATTGGTCATATTTGAAGCTTGTGAGAAAATTTTGACTATTGTAAAACTGACTGAACAAATTTTCTTGACTATAATAGAAACAAATGTTTTTCAATTCTGTTTAAGAATAGAATGTCATTTGCTTCTGGAATCAGGAGACAGAACAAAAAGCACAATTAAGGGATGAAATTTGTATCTTCTGCAATGATAAGCAGAACAGGACAAATTAATCTTTAACTGAGGTTAAGAAATGTGATTAGACGTAATATTGTTGAAATTCTGCTGCCTTGCCAAGGACGAGTTTTAGCAAACCCCTGAGGCAATAATAAAAATTACAATGTGCAGTTATTGCAGGCAGGGGTTGAGGGTGCTCTTGCACGGATATGGTGTGCATAAATGATAAGCCATAATGTTTCAGAAGTGACAGTAGGCAATGATTTTAATTTACTTCTGTCTCAATTAACTTATATTTTGACATTCTACTTAATCAAACTGAGTTTTATTTAACTTCTGTCTACTGACAACTGACCTGCTTTCTTTCCACTCCCATTCCCCCATAAAAGCAGATGGCTTAATGCACAGAAGCTCATGGCCAGCAAAGCTGAATTAGCTTTGTCTATTAAATATTTTCAGAGAGAAGCAGTTACTGCTTAGCATATCAAAGACAAAGAAATAATATGCTTTCTAAATAAGGAATTCAACAATAACTGCAGCCCTCTCATTATAACTGTGCATATGGTCACATATAAATCCATACTCTGTACCCAGCAACTGTGATGTCAATACCTTGATTCCATTAAGAAAGATGAGAGATGATCAGGGTTGAAACAAATGAGGCAATTATGGTCCAGCAAATAACCACAGGCTTGCCTGTAAGTCTTCAAGACAAGGATTGTCTTTTTGTTCCTGTACAGCATCTAGCACAAAGGGAATCTGTGCCATGACTAAACACTACTGCAATAGATAGTTATAAATCATACTGAGGAGGATTATTTGTGTTTTGGAAGAGGCTATCAGTCAATTGTTTATCTTAATGTATTTAAAATTCCCTTCTCTGTTCTTTGTCATTTTTCTAATGTCAAGGTAAGTTTGCAAAGGCTGCTTGTGAAACTGCTTGTAAATTATCACTAAGACTATTCTTTTAATACACCCAAAATGCAAGCATCTACTTGATGCTGGAAGCCAGACAGTTTGTTTGATTTAGTGCAGTGATTCATTACCACTGTCTTTTCAAAACTGGGGCTTCTATTATCTGAAACAATTTAAATATCTGAACAATTGGCTTTATTACTCTTCGTTTTGTTGGGTTTTGTTTTTTGGTTGGTTGTTTTGTTTGGTTTTGGTTTGTTTTTTTTAATTAATGGTACAAAATATTTGATGCTCAGCTTGAATTTAATAATTAGAAAATATAATGACTGATGCATTAGCTTTTGCAGCTTTTCAGTCAGTAGACATTTCTCAGCCTGCCCAGCTGAAGTCACTTTCAGCTAATTGAAGATCTTCTCACTCCATTTAGCTGTTAAACCCAGGCATATGGGTCTTCCTAGTCAAATTGATCCTCAGAGGAAGTGAACAGTGAAAATAATATTGAAAGAAAAAGAAAATCAGGTTCAAATAAGGTGAAGACAATTCAATGCTCTAATTGGAAATGCTGGAACTGTCCTCCACTTGTCAGGAGAAGAGAGTTTGATGGAAATGAAGAGGGAGCTTTCCCACACTACCTGGCAATGTGCTGGGAAGGAGCACTCCTCTGTGGAAAAGAACAGCATACCCACATAGGGATAGCTGATTTACTCTTGGATAACCATGTCTCTGTAATTGCCAAACTATAGTTGGTTGTACTTCTACTCAACAGTTGCTGAAATATTGCTTGGACAGCAATTAAACATGGTACTAATAATAGCCTGGAGTTGCTTTTGAGAGTATTTTTGGCAAAATTTTTTTGGTGGCTTTTTTTCCTTTAATTTAGAGAAATTAGGGAAGTTAAAATCACATGGACATCTCTAGGAAGATCTCATATGTCAAATACATTGTTTCTGGCCAAAGGAAATCTTGTATATCCAGCTTCTTAGCTCCCTGGTATTGACTTAGACAAGGCTTCTTGTGAAAAGGAATACCCATCAAATATTAGCAGAGTTTTCCTACTAACTAATTAACCAAACTGCTCTACTTTTTTGGGGAGAGCGTTGGTATACCTTGCTTCAGTAGAACTAAGTGCAAGATCAGCACTTGAGTTCTGCTTTTGCTGCCCCTTACAGTAACTTCATTGTGCTGCAGAGAGCTTGTGCCTCATTGATTTTCCCTGGTAACAGCAGTAACTTCCTCACTAATTTGAAATTAGTTTAGATTTGGGGTGATATTTTCAGTCTATCGGATCAGGAAATGTGTCCCTCCTTAGGTAGAGAAGTACATGAAAACTTCAATTATTTTAGCGCTTGTTTGTTTCAGTGCTGTTAATTTAAAAGAAAAATTGAAAAAGACATGGTGGGAATTGTAAAAATTATTTCAGAGGCAACTGAAACCTGACTTGTTCTCATATTTTTTCTACTCTCTTTATGTGCCTTATTCAAGGATGACAGAACTGTGCTTTGAGTAGACACAGAGGCTGCAGGAAAGGAGGTTGCTTGCATTAGTGACCCTATTATTGGACTGAATTTCATTAGCCTGTATTGTGGATCCTGAATAGAACTGAATGTATTTTCATATTTTTGTTATCTTATGAAGAAGATGTGTATCTCAGTGAAATACTCAGCTTTAGTTTACTTCAGATATAAGATTTTAAAAGAAATTTCTGTAAAGATGTTGAAATACTATTGGTGACGTATGTGTGTGTCATTCATCAACTTCCCATTCAAGAATAAGATTTATTATGCCAGGGTTGGGTTGTTTTGAATGAAATCACACTTTAATTAAATAGTTTCTCCTAGTTCAAAGTAGAGATCCTGAGTGTACCATCTGTTACAGTATCTGTATATAAAAATTATACTCACTAATTACACTGAGCTGATTGGGTGGGGGATGGCATTAGAACTGAAATAGATTTAATAAATTTAGAAAAATGCACACATTTACGGTAAGAAAAGTTTCAGTATAACAAACTAGAAACTGCTATGAATAATAGCAAAATTGTTTTTTCCCCTATAAAAGGCTGATTTTTTCAGTATTGTCTAAAAGGTATCTTTCAACAAGGTTGATAATACAAGTCCTCACAGAACACTGACAGTGTGGGATGTCTCCTGGCCTCTGTAGTGGTCTGTGGTGAACAACTTAAGAATGAATATTCATTATGTTTTTGTTACCTTCTGGCATATTTTGTTACACTGCCCATATGAATCCCAAAATTGGGTTAATCATCTGAAAGGGGTTTAATTATCTGAAAATTAATTAAGAGCTCTCTAGTCATGCATGTACTGTATGTTTTCACTGGACTTAATTTACTGATAGAAACAGGCCTATTAGGATAATTACTAGATTCTGTAAGGGAAGCAACATTTTCCTGATGCAAAAGACTCGTGAAATTATACTGCACTGTGTAACTTCACAGCTTAAACTCAGGTAACTGTTTTGCTTGGAGAGAAAGAGAAGCATATGGTACATATTTGGCAGCAGATGTGCCAGTGACATGGTGATTGCATCATTAAAAATGTAGGCTGCTAGGAAAACTAGGTACCTCAAAGGAACAGATAATACGTGAGAGGAAATGGCTTTGAGAATTTAAGTCATGCCTAAAATTTGAACAAATAGGCTTAAATACATAATAGGAAGAAAAGAAAGAAAAAAAGCCCTGCAGAAAGTTCCCTGTTTTCTGTGGTAAAACATAGATAAAAGCCTTCAGTTCAGGGGAACAAGACTGAGGAGTGGTGTCAGTGATGTTGGTGTGGTAGAAAGGAGTCAGTCCAGATGCTGGGCTTGGGTTTCCCTTCCTCTATGTCAGCAATACAGCTCTGGAGTCTGCTGTGCCAGAACAAGGTTGCATGGTTACTATTTGATTCCTCATTTCTCAACTTCGAAAAGTTCTCTCTTTGCTATACTCTTACTCTTTAAAGCAGGAACTCCAGTGGAAGTGCATGGATGTCTTTTTCTCTCTCTATTTTTTGGGGGTTTTTTGTTTGTTTTTTGTTTTGTTTTGTTTTATTAATTTATCCTTCAGAGATGTAGTGATATTCTATTGAGTCATCTTTGTGGTTTAAAATTTGATTCTGAAAATATGTGCAGCACGGACCTCCATATGCAAAATTTATGGAGTAAATGATGCTGGTAATATGTTGCTACCTCTTGTTGAACAGCTTTTAAAACATGAGATGCTTATTAATGCCTAAAACTGTTGTATTACTGGTAGGGAAATCTAGTATCAGCTGCAAGTCCTGTAATTTGGAGCTTTCTGGTTGTTACAGATGTTTTAATCTTGAGCTTTTCCCTCTTTTTTTTTTTTTCCTTCTTAAGTCTTTCCATTCTAGGCAAATAGGCCCATTTATTCTTTGGGTATTTGACTCCCTCTGCCACCTTCACCCAATTATTTTATTCTGTTCCTATAACTCCTTGCTTCTCTCATCACTCTATGCTCAAATCCAGCTTTTCCCAGTTCATCAATAAAGATGAGTTGTAAGAATACAGGAGAGCATGTCCTCACTTCTGTACAATCAAAAAATCCTGTGACTGGGGCCAGACAATCCACTAACCCCGAATTTCAAATCTATGTCCCGAAAAAAGAGCTGCTAGAGATTCTTAACGAGAGCTCTTGGGAAGACATTTGCCATGGTCTCAGATTGAAAAAAAGTGATGAAATGTTTTGATTAAATCTTCCCACCAAAAATTTCAGCTGAAGACAGGCCTCCTGTGTGGCAGCTCTCTGCCTCAGCAGCTGACCGTGATGCAGACACTGGAGCCCTGGAAACACCCTCCCAGGGTAAGCAGCATCATGGACATCGTTTCTAGCTGCCAGCTTCATTGCTCTTGCCTGTGGTAAAAAGTTTTGTTTCTTCCACTCCAGTGGGTGCAGCCAAGTGGAGGGAACTTCTGTAGGGTAAAGGATGCTCATGTGAGAACTCCTCTAGCCTTTGCTACTGGAATGGAAATGTCTCACAGCAGTGTTCATCAGAGAACACTTAACTCCAAGCAGTGCTGGGAAGTGTGCAGCCTTCTATGAGCAAAAATAATTTCATGGGTCATTATTTTGTTTTACAAAAGGCTAAGACAAAAAGAGGCCTTTCTAGGCACCTGATTTAGACAATTTCGAAATCTGATCTCTCTTACCCTGAACTCTCAGAACTATTAATTCGAGCCAAACTGTGCCACATAATTATGTTGGTTATTCCCTGTGGTGGAACACTGTCTGCAAAAGACAGTGATCACGTGAGTGTGGCACTTTGAAGCAATTATGACCTGTATAGAAAATTGTTGAAGCTTAACTAATTATCTAGCGAAAATTCAAAAGGAGAAAGCTCCTCCAACTCTACATTCCTTTCCTTCCTAGTGAAATCATGGGTGCTTGACTCAGTGGAAGCTTTGCTACCGATTTCTGCAAATCCAGAGAATAATCATGAGCATTTTCTGCCTTCTACCTCTTTTCATTTGGGTAGAAAGTTATATTTTGTAGTAATTCTTTGATAAGGAAAACTTCGATTTCCATTTCCTTTCAAGTGCCACTGGAAGTTCTTCTGTGTAACCATTACATATCTTGGCATTTGTGGGGTTGATGTTGATGTCTTTCCTGAATTTCAAAGCAGGTGAAGAAACTGTAGGGTGTCTTTTTTCTTCTGATTGCAGGTAGGGTGAAAATCAGGTGACATTTTTCCCTCACTGTCTTAGAGTCTAACATTTCATGTTTTTCTTTCTTCCACTTTTATGCATGATATCAAAGTGATATAGAAATTGCCAAGTGGACAAAAACAACTGCACTGGAGATTTTTCTTGCAAATAAAATTGGGATAATTTTAATTGAATTCTCCTGGTTTATCATGGGCAGTGACTACGCAGTACACTAACTAGAGACAAATGGAATATTTTTTTCTACATAAATACTTGAAAAACAAATTATTATTTACATTTGCCTGGTGACAAACAACTCCTTTGCTCTCAACTGTTTATATAGATAGGGAGATTTAAACTTTTGGGGCAGATCATAAACAATTTTCAGATTACATGTTCAGCTGTGGTTTTCACCATTTGAATCTGTATTGAAACATTAGGGAAAAAAGTGTTGGAGTTTCAATAACAAGTAACTGAAAGATATTTTATCAGTTTATTACAGAGATAGAAGCATATTTATAAGTATAGAAGCATAATTATAAGTAATCTTAATTAAAAGTACCTTTAGAAAAAAAAATCCTTTTGTAAATATTTTTAAAGGAGAAACAAAAGAGGGAAATTCAGAGAAATAATGTTCATTTTTACCTGACTAAAATCTGATTGTCCTTTCCTCAAGGGTTTTAAACACCTAACACAGAGTAATGTGTGCTGATAGAAGCTGTTACTCTCTTGTGAAAGAAACCAAAGACTCATGCGCTAATCATCTCCAAACCATCAAGTTTATACCTGAGCAGTTAAACACATTTTGTTTGCTCCCATGCTGCCCCAGAAGAATTTCCAGTGCTGTGAGCCCCAGTGAGGGGTGCAAGTTCATGCACACCCTTCTGGATTGCATTAATGGATTTTTCCTCCACTTAGTTTTTTGTATAATCCACAGGTGTTGCCCGAATGGAGGTTTTGTATCACCTACAGCTGCTTTAATGCATACCACAGAGGTGTGCTCCAGCACTAGAGGTTTCTCATCCAGTCTCTAGCATCCTGGCTAATCTGAAATACAGAATTGCCATGCAATAATGGGCTTAAGATACACTAATTTACAATTGTTTGAACAAAATTAGTTTAGATTAAGACATACCATATTGAAAACTTTTGTTTTTTAAAAACTTTATACAAACTATTTTAGCACATTTTCTGCTCAATGTCATGCTTCACACCGGCACAAGGATGAGCAGAGGGGTGTTGAGCTCCTCTCCAGAGCTAGCACACCCTTGGCACACAGGGTCAGGGTGATAGGGGTGGGAGCAGGGGCCCAGCTGTCTGCTGACCCCACTCATTCAAAGCTGGGAGCTGCATCCTCCTTACCCTGACCTCAGGAAGGGACCTGACAGATCTCCATGCTGGGTGGCTTGGGGAAAAGGCAGCACATCCCTCATCCTTCTCCAGGGAGGAGCTGAGCAGGCCGTGTCATAGGACATTCAGGAAAATTGCTTGTCTTTTGAAAGCTGGATCTAGCTACATGTTAGCTTGGAAAATATGCCTAGTGCTGCAAAGCTCTTGGTGATTTATTTAACACATTATTGGTGGTGGACTGCCTGCTCAGCTTGTTACGTAAATGTTCTCTTGCATGCAGAGCCCATCGAGGTCAATCAAGGTCATGCGAGCAGTTTGATGTGAGCAGATGTGATGACCAGAGCTCATATGACATTTGTTGCTGGCCTCTCTCTGCCCACTCTGAAATGTGGCAAAACAGATCATGATTGCAAAAGAAAAATCCATTGCAGGAATGAGAGCATGCAGCACTACCTTGACACACCACACATGTTGTCAATGAAGAAACCTGTATGGCAGAAGGTGGAGTGTCACAATCACCTGCCTCTAGGAATTTTGATTTTATAAACCAGAATGTACTAAGAGGGGTGGTGGTGCTCTTTCCATAGCCCATGCACCCTGTACCCCCCAGACAAATACAAGTTGGTAAATGTTAAATGGCATCCTTTAAATTTGTTAGCACTTTTCTATCTCCCTTCTTGTGGCTAAAGTACTTTTCATATCAGAAAAGCTCACAAAATTGTTAAATTCAACTTCTTTAAAGGTTAATAAAGCAAGTGCATGCTTGCTTGGTTCTATAGCCTGTCAGATCAGCTTTAGCATTACTGTGGAAATAGATTAGCACTGCTACAGTAACTCTAATTCTTCCAGCTCATTGGTAGATTATTAGGTATGCCGTGTATAAAAAAAATACCTCCTCACTGCAATAAGAGATCTGAACCTGGGATCATTAGATAATACTATATATGGGCTGACATCCCAGCTTACTGTAAGCCAACATTCCCTTGGAAGAAGACTGTACCTAGCAACAGAACTTTCCATCAGCTCTCTTCCCAGCCTTGGATGTATGGATCTTCTGTCCCAGGATATGATGATATACCTTATCCAGAGTGCCAAATTAAGACTGTAGAAAGTAAATGAAACAAGAAATAAGCAGCAGAATTAATTCACATAGCTAATTGATAAAAAAGCCCCAGAAATCTCCAGTGAAATGTATGTAAATACATATATATACATAAGAAAAGCCAGTTTGATCTCTCAAACTTAACTGAGGTATGAAAAATGCCTTGAGAAATTAGCAGGGGAACTAAAAATTCACAGCTTTAGTGTATAGTAAAACTCATGGACTCAGTAGAAAAACTAATTGGTTTTCTTTCCTCCATTCAATATCATCTATTAAGAGCTCACTGTTCTGTAAGCAGTAATTACTGAGCTCTGTTCCCACAGAGCATAAAATATTATCTCTATGTTCCTGCTAACGTTCTGTTCAGCTCCCTTGCTACCAACTATCCTTTTCCTTGATTCAATGACTAATTCAATTATACTAAAGTCAATGCAATAATTCATGCTCTGGGTTTGGAGATTCAGAACTGAAAAAGGAGTTTAGTGCTCAAGAGTTCCTAAGTTTTTTTCAGCTTTGTCAAGCAGAGGGGCATTTATACACAGTCTTGTTTATATCCTTGGACCATTGCAAGCTACAAGAAGATTGCATTACAAACACAAAGCATTGTTGGTTCAAAAAAATGGTGTCTGCCAACTGAAATTACTGAGACCACACTTTTGCTCTGAGTCTTGTTTCAATAGCTTTGTTTTTGCTTAAACACCAGAAAGTAGCTTGTATGTAGACCTGATAAGGCAGCTGGGAGGTTGCAGTTCAGAAAGCATCAAGTCTGGCTTGTGGTGAATTAGCCTTAATTATTCAAAGTCATGAGTGGCTTAGCAAAAACCAATCATTGCTTTCTCTCTTCCTCCTTCTGCCCTCCCTTGGCTTTGTTGGTTCCATTGTTTATTGGTGTCTGTTACAGCCCAGTCTGCCTGTGACTGGTACAGATAAGCTGGGCTGCTGGATTGTAGGCAGCGAATCACAGATAGGGGCTGAAGAACAGCTCTGCTATTGTCCCTTTACTAGAAATTAATTATGCAGATACAAAAGAATAAAAACTGTTCATCAGTTTTAATGTTCAGTGATCTATGTGATAGCTTTACCTAAAGAAGATTCAGCAATTAAAGTGAAATTATAATTTCTGATTGGGATCTTCTGTATTTATAATTCTAAACCTTATATAAGGTTTGTCTAGTCCTTAATGGTAAAGAAATGTGGTGTTAATGTCAAAATTATTAAAACTGCAAAAATATAGTGGCAGACTAGCTAAGATACTTTACTGTATTCAGTGAGACTTTCCCTGAACTACAGAAGCTGTATTTGGATGTATCAGATGATTTTCATGCCTTCTTCATTAAAGCTCCAAGGTATATTCTATATTCTTAGGTTATTTTCTTAATTTTCAGTGTGTGGGATAAAAATCAACATTAATTTGCATAGTGCTGAGTTAAAGCCTGGAGATAAAAATCCTGCTTTGGTTCTTCAGTTAGCACAAGTGTAAAGCTGAGAGGTGCTGTTCATAACTTGGGGTTTATTGGTCTGATGGCAACATGCGTTCCAGTGAATGGAATGGGACAAGGCTCCCTGTCTGCAGGTAACTAGTGAGACAGCTTGCATTCCTGCAACTAAGCTCTCCAGCCCCCTTCCCAAGCCTGGACATCTTCATCCACATTGCTTATCAGGCATTATTCCTCTGCTGTCTCCACTTGGTGTGGTGAAAGTGGGAGCAAGCTTAGACCAAAAATCACACCCCTTAACTTGCTGGTGCTGTGCATGCCAGTGCAGTTTCAAAGGTGTTCTAATCAGAGAGTTAAAATGTAAATTTCTTGCATAGAAGAGGAGGAAGAAGAAAACAATAAATCTAAATATTTTAGATGGTTTTCAGAATGGGAAAAATGCTATCCTGTTAATGCATTCATCTAGTCTAATAATAAATGCCAGCATTTTAATTTATTATCAGATACAGCAAAACAAATGTCAGTGTAGTGAACAGCTACAGCTAACACTATCAAATGTTATTCATTCAGACACGGTTTAATTCTTGGTGGCTTTTTGAGTTGGAAGTAAGAGAACAGACAATATCATTGTTTTGCAAAAATCCAGTTATATGGGCCTTTTTTTGTTTTGTCATTCCTTTTACAAAAAACACCCAGATCCCCCAAGTCATCCTGCAAATGGATAGTCTAAAATAGTCGAATGGATGACCTGACTAAGCTCACAAAATGAATATATTATTATAAATTGTCTAGATAATTTGGCCTCTTTATTTGTTGAAAACTTTACCTAACACGAATTGTATCTTAGATCCAGGCAAACTAGGCTGAAACTTCAAGGGTGCGACATTTGTCTAATCCATAATGAAAATGCCAGTAACTGGTCTTAGCAATATTGTTTTACCCATTGTGTGCTGATTTCAGCATCCCAATATGGGACCTATTCAGGCATTGATGCTTACATCTCCTTGATTTTCAAGCCTTCTATTCATCAGAAAAATGTTCTTAAAATGTGAAATAATCTCTCTGGATAAGTAATAAATAATCTGATTTCTTTGGTCTCCTAAAGCAGACCTTGACAAAGAGAAAAATCAGTCACTGGCAGCAGATGGGATGATGTCTAGTATTTCCCTGCTTTCTCTTTTTTCTGTGATTAAGTTGTATGTAGACCTCTTGAATATACAGTTTTCCATATAAAAAGCTGCTATTAAGGCCATGAAGAGATTTTCAGGGATTAGCAAATGGTGCCTGCAACTTTCTGCATTATTTAATACACTGTTCCTATTTCAGTACATTGACTAGTTTCTTTTGTCTCTTTCCAGAGTTTCTCCGTGAAAGCCTTGAGTACTCCTGACTTGGTAAGAACAGTCATTTTTTCCCATGTGATACTTATCCTATTGATTTTAACAGAAGCACACTTTTACTGAGCTTGCAGATATGCAGAATGTGTCTCAAGAGCAGTGAATTTGCTCAGTCTTGGCATCTTCATTCTTAAGAGCCTTTTCAAAATGTAAATTAGAGACCAAGCCAACAGAATCAGAAATTTTAGAGCACATGCTAATTGCAGAAATCTGAGATGGTTGCTCTGAATGGTGGGTTGTCAGTCAGGCTTGCATTAACGCGAGTTCTGAGGATTTGTATTGCTAGCTTAGAGTAACTCAAGAAGAAGCACAAATCTTTTCTCTCACAGGGATGGCAGAGCTAACTCCCAACTCTATCCACTTGTCCCTGAAGCTCTTTTAATTATTGTGATCCTGTTAGCATAATTCAACAACTTTAAAAATTAATTCAATGCAGATCAGTTAGAAACTGAAATGGTGTTTCTCACACTGCAAAATTACAGCATTACACAGCAATCTAAATTACTGGGAAGCTATGGGGCAATCCAAGTGTTTTTAGGCTTTTTCAGATTACAAGATTTTTGAATCAATAAATTCTTGTATAAACTAATTGACAATTTAACCAACACCTCAAAATCCTGCAGCTAGTATTTGCTTTTTAAGCTGTAGGGATTTAATAAATACATTGATATGGAGGTGTGGGGGATGTTTCCTGGGCAAGTAATAACTCTTCAGTTAAAGAAAATTCATCTTTTAGATAAATTAAATGTGTTCAGAGCATTGCATTTGAAGCAGTAATTTTTTGGAGTTCACTAGAAAGGAAAACATGGGCCAGTAGAAGAGTAAATGAGTTGAGAGACGTGGTGCTGTATTCAATGCTTCCAACAGGCACGGAAATCACTCGGCAGAGGTCTTTGTATTTCTGTCCTACAGTGTGGTTCAAGAAACCCAGGATGTCATGTCTTTACAGTGACAGGAGTGTCTGAAGGATTCTTTGTCTGTCCTGCAGGTGGAAGCAGCAGGAGCCGTGATGCTGCAGGGCTGGCTCTTGCTGAGGCAGTTCAGTGTTCTCACAGACCAGTACACACGCCAAACTCACAGCCTTGCTTGCAAGATTTCAAGGCTGACTTGTTGGTCTTGAATATATTGCTTTATTATCATGACAAGGAGGTTTGAAGAACTGTGTGTTGACATAAAGACAAACAGGGCGTTCTTACCAGCTGATGGGAGAGTGGAGAGTTGTAATGCAGCTGGTTTGTCTTTGCAAAGAAGCAGAGGTGTGAAAATTTCTGGGAAAGTTACAATAGTGGGCAACAGCAGGGGAAATTCCAGGCCTGATTCAGAGCAGCCTACAGACTGCCAAAATGCTCTCAGCATCCTTGCCATCATCTTTGAAGAATTACAAAACCAAGAACAAGACAAATAAGTCTGATTTAAATCATACAGGGAATGGCTCAAGCAGGTTTGGGAATTCTGCTCTCTGTCTCTGTAGGATTATAATAAACCTTCTACCAAATTTCTTTCTTAAGCCTGCCTCTTGTAATGAAGACAAAGAACACAGTGGTTGGTAGCACAACAGACATCATATGTCTGTAATGATGACTTAAACAAGCTCTGGGAAACAACAGCGCAAAACATCTACTGATGGAGGGAAGAAGAGGATGTCTCTCACATCCAGCAGATGTACTAAATAGTTTCACTGTCTTGTACCAGGAATGTCTTCACAGAGTTCGGTTCTGTGACAGGAATTCTTTCACCAGCTCAGTGACTTTCTTTGTGTAAGACTGCAGCATAAGGTCTTCCAAAACTAATTTGGCCAAACTGTAAGCCATATGAGTTTTGTCCGTATTGTGTCTTGCCCTGCCTGAAACTTCTAAGTACCAGCATGTGATTTTACTTCATCACAGCAGTGGTACATGCAAGATTTTGTGCCCTGGAATGAGAGCTGGGAAAGGTACTGAAGTATGTGGAATTACACAGTACAGGAGAGAGATCTAGGGATGACTGCAATGCACAGTTGGTGAGAGCAAATGTACCAGCAGCAGAGAGTATCAGAGGTTCTTTAATGTTGAGAGTGTATTTATGTTTTTGCCTTGTGAGACTGTCACTGCCAGCTGAGCTGCCCAGTGGGGACAAAAACAGCACATGTATGCATGTTTGGTGCAGCTGTACTTAGGACATCATCTTTAAGTCAAACCCTGTCTTCTTGTATCTAGTAAGAGTAGTTATGCAACCACTGCAGGAATGGCAAGAGGCACAAGACAGGAAATATTTCTGATGAGGATAAAAAGTGAATTGAGCTGGCAGAGAGGAGTTCAGGCTTGTAAGAAAAGTGAAGATGAGATCCTTCCAGAACCATGCTGATGCTGAAAAATGTGTGCAGGAAAGAAAAATGAGAAGTTGGAAGAAACAGACAGAAAAACTGGAAGAAGGTTGAGACACAAGGCAAATTAGCTGGGAGTATAAATGAAGCTTGGAGAGATGGCCCAATGTACATTAGCAAAGAACAGCATGGGAAAGGTGAAGCAGGGTGGAAGAAATTTGAGTTGCACTGGGCTGAGAAATGAGTAGGAAATTAGAAATAAGATTTAACACGGTTTGCATATTGCTCTGTTTATGTGAATATCTGGACAGTGAATTCTTCCACAACAGTCACTTTCTTATTACACAGCAATAAATGCTATCCCACCTACACATTTCCTATCTACTGCTAACACAAAGGATACTATGCACACCTTTGAACAAAAGCCACGGTAGCTCTTGCAGATAATAATTTCAATTCTCCATTCCAGGTATTGATTATCTGGTGAGGACAGTAAAGCTGAAACTATAATGACTGGATTTCATTCCCAGTCTTTGTAGTTTTGGGGGTAGATCAGGCTGTTCCAGGTGCTTCAGCATTTCCAGCAAACAGGTTCTACACTAGGGATGGGCAATAACTTGCTACCAGAATCATTTATACTTGCATCCCTGTCTCAAAATTTGTAGTAGTTTGGGGACCGATGCAATCATTCAGGTTCTTTTATTCAGCCTATAAGTAACAAAGACAACTTTCTTTTGCTGATCAGATTGTTCCCAGGGACATCTAGACAACCATGAGACAGATTTCTCCTCTGTGAATATTTAAGCAGATCTTCATTTACCTGATTACATATGTTTGTTGTACATTTTTATCCATGTACTAACTATGCACTCGAAGTCTAATGTTTTCTGGTCCGTCACCCTTATCGTTCTTACACTTCAATGGATGAGATAAGCTGCACTAAAGGTATCTTGTGTAAACTTCTGACAATTCTTTGATGGCCTGCAGACATCTTGATCATTAGTCCATTACCTATCTCCTTGTCAGTTAACAATCCCGAGCCATTCAGGTTGCACAGTTTTGGTAATTCTACACACAAGCTTCCTGTGCCTAGTGCCGGTTTTAACGCTATTGTAATAAACAATTGTAAAACCCAGCCTTAGTCCTTGAGGTGGAACAAATCATAGTCATATGCCAGGGGCCAGTGCCTGATAATACTTAATACATTCAAAAGGAAATATATTAAATGTTTTAGGGTTACCTACATTTCCTTAAAATGTTTTAGGAAACTACTGTGATGGTTTGAAAGCAAAACTAGTGAGAGGCTCCAAGTCAGAAATACAATTTAATAGGAAAAGAAAAAAATAAAATAAATGCAATAATACAAAAGACCCCTGACAGAGTCAGAATACAACCTGAGTAAGATGATGGAAGCAGCAATCTCGTAGAAAGGTCTAGGTAGCTCTGATCCTCTGTAGATCCAGTGGGTAAGGTACTCCGTATTGTTTCAGATTCCAGATTATATGCAGGTGAGAATGCTTGGCTCCTCCCCCTGGGTGGAGCATCTCACAATGGAATAATGAGTCATACAGGGGGGGTCCTTGATGGCCCATTAACGGGAGATAACTCCTGGTGGGAGTTATCTGTAAGTCATCAGCAGGCCATTAACAGAAAACACGTTATCAAAAGACCCATTAGCAGAGGACACCTTAACAAAAGACATCTTAACAGAAAAGAGGGAGGGGAGAGTCTGGAAGAATGCTGCTTCAGCAATTGGTTTCCACAGTTCATGAAGATGGTGGTAGAATACTCTGTGCATGTTCTACACTACAACCTAGGACAACTACATAAATTTTTTTTTAGGAAACTACATAAAATTTCTTTGGATTATTTCATTTTTAAAGGAGTTTGGAATTCTTAATGGTTTTTTGACTGAAAAATGTTTCCAGAGACCCTTTCCTACTACTGACAGTGGGAAAAGTGATGTTAGAATGAGCAGGATAAAAACCTCTTCCAAAGTAATAGAAATAATTTGTTCAAATAAGAGTTAACATTTCTGTTGATTATAGTTCAGCTGACATGAAATAAATGTGCTTTGACATATTAATTCTCCATAGGGTCACAGTCATCTTTCTAACATATACACTGTCATTTACTTAATTCAGCTGCTAGTGGCATTATTAACCTTCTAAGAACATTACACCAGATGTCTGGTTTCAGAACAGAGCTGTTTTGACACACAGGTTTCCTCTCGCACGTGTTGTGGAGAGAAGGAATAAAGCCTTGCAGGCAGAGAACTCAGCTGAGCAGTCGAAGGTGTCTGGGTTCCCCTCCTGTAACTGCTACAAACTTCCCCTATGGCCATAGGCAAGTCGTTCTGTCAAAAAACACAAGTCTACACCTCACCACATCCCTTTTTTCCCAGTGGGTGTCTCTCCCTTCAGCAACATGACAGCATAGCTCATGGATCTTCTTTTGGATATGCAAGAACAGGAGACTTTCTGCTCAGTCTGTTGAAGCTCATGGCCTTGAGTTAAACATCGTAGCACCCTAGCAGAAAGGCATTGTACAAGAAAAAATCCTGACCTCTAAAAAGGTTTCAGAAAGAAGTGGGAGCGAAACACAAAGTTGCAAAGTGGCTTATTTAACTCCTCTGCCAGGCCAGCAGTAGAGAGAGGAGCAAAACCCAAGTCTGTGATGCCTGCTGTTACTGAGTTCACTTTAACAGCTTCCCAGTTAATGTATGGCTTGTTCCCTCTCATTTGAATTGTCACACATGTTTGGTTTTTTATCTCTATGACTGCTTTGTATGATCTTAAACAGAATCTTACTTTTTGCCCCTGCTCTCTGGTGTGTCTTTGGTGGACAGACAAGTAAGTTCAGTATAGGAGAAAAGTGCTGTGGTGGATTTATACTGGGAAATCAGACTTCATAAATATAGCATGGTACTGGAGTCAATGACTGCATGAAAAAGAATGATTTGATCAATTAAAATGCCTTTCTAAAAGTCACTTGATATTTTCCTGTCTTACCAGAAGCTCTTCAAGGACCAAAGTGTTAAATAACTGATTAAGGAATCAAAGAGTTATGAATAAATGGTCAGTTTTCATGATAGAGAGGTAACTATAATCTGGATTTATTACCTGATGGATCAGACAACAATTATGCCTGTGACATAAATTAAACATCTCTCAATGACAAATTAAAAGGAGTAGGGTGTCCCAGTGGGGACAACAAAACCCAGTGGTCTTAGGCTTGACCACAGCTCTTGGAATAGTTTGGGATAGTCAGGAGAGACCAAATAATCTCTCACCTTACTGAAGAAATGGCCTTCTGAATGGCCCTTTAGCTCCAGACCTCTGGGTCATTAGATGTACACTAGGATAGAGACGTGTCTCCATGAGAAAAACGAGCTCAACCGATTTTTCTCTTTAGGCTGAAAATTAAAAAATAGAGTGAGGGTGTGACAGTAATGTATGCAGTTATGAATGTCATGTGGAGGTGAAATAGACAAATGTGACTTAGTGTCCAGTGAAATTACCAGGTATACAGACAAGAAAATAAGCAAGGCTCAGTACTTAATTATACAGTCCCATAATTCAATTCTAGAACTAGTTACTACTAGTGCTACAGACACTGTAGCACCCACAAACATCAATGACTTTACAAAGTCAGAAAAAGATCTATCCAGTATTACTAAATACAATGACACTTTGGCTTTGGAAGTCCTTGCGTGAAGATAGCTGGAAGCTGGAGTAACGTGAAAAAACTATGGTAAACTTGCCCACATCTTTACTTTTTCCAAAATGCCCAGCAAAGGCTATCATTAAAATCTAAAGGCTGGCTAAGCAGACCTTTGGTTTGAACTCCAGTGTCTGTTTCTCTGTTCTTACAGTTACTGCAGACTCAGGCCTTTGGTATTCACTGGAGATTGCTGGAGACAGGATTTCCCTTGCTCTGTGGATCTACAGTCTCTAATGGAGAGGGATGGGTCCCTAATTGTTCCTCAGGGCTTCATGTGCTGCTTTCATACACATTGTAGTTAAAAGTTAGGTAAGAGCCAATTGAAAATGTGCACAGTAAACAGAGAATCTAGTTTGACATGCTCATCCCTCAGCTAAAGTTCTGCAGTTATTTACATGGAATCCTGACACATTTTTTCCTTCCTCTAACTCCTCCACTTTCACAAAGCTCTCACTTAGAGGCACACAGTTCTTCAGTGTCCACAAAGCTAAGTTTCAACTAGCACAAGGCACTCTGCCTGCAAGGTTTTTCCTTCAAAACCTCCCCCATGTGTCTTCCAGAGTCCCAGAGACACAAACCTCACATGTGCCATTGAAGAAGGGAGAAGATACATCCTGGCACAGAACCATCCCCTGGCTCTCCCAGAGTTGGATTTTCTCTATTTCCTTCTGGTGCCCCAGTTCAGGAGCATGTCTGCTGAATGCACAGTGTGGAGCACCCTTTATTCACCTGTAGTGAATAACAGCTAATGGTGAAACATTCAGAAAGAGTTTGAAACACTTGGTAGTAGAGCATCAGCAGTGAACTCCAAACCAATTTCCCCCCAGCATTCTGAGTAGGCTCTAGACCAAATATCAAGCTAAAAATAATCCCTTTTTAATGTGTGAGATTAGGTTTCTTTTGTTAACTCAGTGATGGTACCAATCAGGCCATTTTCTAAAATTCACACTGACATCAATGAGGGCTATGGACTAGAAAGATATATAGATTAGAAATATTGATTTTATTGTTTAGATTCTGATTTTTGAGGAGTTTTTTTGCCATTAGTACAATTTTTACTATGTATGTATATATCTGGGCAAAAATAGATTGGCTTCACTTTAGTTTATACTAAATGTTGGATTTGAATAAAATCTGGATCATAAATATTTTACATTGCATTAGAAATATATATGTTGTGGTTTAAAAGTTCATTTAAACACCTGTCTTATTACTTTTGTAAAATCTTGGATTATGCCAAGTATAAAATTTGGTGAAAGAGTGAGCAGATGGTAACTCAATTATATTTTTGAATAACATTGATTTAACTTGAAGCTCTGCTTGGTGCTTCACTTAAGCAGACTCTAAGGCAACAGGGGTCTACCTGAGTGGAGTTATCCAGAGTACCCTGCTGGAGGTAGGATGTGAAAGATCTTCTCTGACAGCAACCATGAATGTCTCACCAGATAAGTCTTAAAAGGACCATCAGATAGGAAATACATTGTAGCACCCTGCCAGTGAATTTTGTTAATTAAGAACAATGCATCATTTAGATCCAAGGCTGGGACTGCTGCTTTGAACTCCCAAGACGATGTTTTATTTGTACAGCTGGGGAATGACGAAATGTTACTGAGACTGGCTGGGGCAGAACAGCATTCCTTGTAAATGCTCTCTGGCTGTTACTCTTTAAGAGGTGAGCCTAGAAGAAGATAGTATCTATCACAACACTGGACATTTTGAAGGGGAAAAGAAAACAATGAAAACCTCTTGAGCATCTCAAAGTGTGTTGATCAGAGACTTTGCAATGCGTTTTTCCCTCTTGAAGGTGGTGTCCTTGAGCTTGACCACATGCACAGTCCTATTGTTCAAGCAAGGTTTGGATCAAATCCCTCTCTTTAAAGTTGATCATTGGTTCAAAATCAGAACCACTTTCTCTGAGATGTGCCTTGCCAAATAGTTCATTAGGGACTTGTTGAGCCAGTAGCCCAGAACTGTGACTTTCGTCACTTTGCATTCAATCACCTTTCTTCACTTTTCCTTAGTTACCATATGGAAGAAAATTTGCAGCAATATTGTGGTGGAATGGGAGGAAAGGAAGATCTCCTAGAAACCCTGTCTCCTTTACAGTAATGGAGAATATACTTCGCATGACATATTTCTTGAATCATAACTTATATGTTTGTTTTGCTCATGGCATACCTTCTAGCTGTTGCTGATACACATGATTTACACAATTCATGGTGCATTGATCCTGCATTAGTGTGAGCTGACAGTAATGAAGCATTTTCTTTCAGACCACCAGAAGGAGCTATTGAATTCAAAATGCCTTTCCTTCAAAGCAGGAACTCCTAGTACAGTAGGGCAACCAGTAGAATAATAGAGCAGACACACTTTCTTCCTTGAAAGTCAAACCAAGGAGCAGATTCTCATTTAGGATCTGCATTTTTTTCTGATTCACTGTATTGTAGAATCAAAACTGATTTTACAGGGTTTAAGATCCAAAGAGATGGGAAAACTATTGAGGCAGGTTTACCCATACATTTTTCCACACAAAATATGCCGTTTTCCATTAGGCCACAGCTCAGAGATGTTAGGCTAACAAACTTGCAAAACACTTGAGAGCTAATGGGAATGTCCATAATGATAAACAAAACCTGAAGTTTATCTTATCCATGCTGACTGGCAATCAAAATGCACTGGCCATGTGTTATGTGTTTTCTGAGGTGATATGAAGATGTGGAATTATTTACTGTGTCTCATGAGCAGATTCATAAAATGAAGCATGACATTTATAGCCTACCTTCTATAAGTTTGCCCTTTATGTTTGACCAAACCCCCTTACACTAACAGAAAAAGTATTATTTTGCTTTGGCCTGTCTTCCATTTATACCTTTTTTTGTCTGATAGCAGCCTGGAAATTTGTGATGATTGTTTGAAGTTGTTGCATTCTCTGTGTGTGTGAGTAGCTTTGAATGAGTGTTTAAATTAATGTTTAATTAATTCTTAATGAATAAAATAGCATTTGTCACTAAGCTTCAAATTGGAACATGCCATACAATTTGTGAAGTCAGTGTTTCAAGCATATTAAAAGAGTACTTGTTTTAAACATGTGCATTATGCATGTCTTTGGATTGACACACAGTGAAAATGTGTCTGAGGAATAACTTTTTCTAAATGCCTTCAGGCAGTAGTTCAGGCTGATTGATCTCAGCACTGGCTTTTCTTTATGTTGACTTTCTTGCTTTATAATGTACTTGTTGTTGTGACACTCTGCTAGTCTTCAGGCATAAGTTTGGGTGTGTATGTACAATAAATCAAATATCGCTGTGGGACTATTATAGTGCAAGTGGTAACTAGACATGAAAAATATATATAATAAAGTAATGGGAGAGCAAGGAGCAGGGAGGAACTGAAGGACAGTGGTGAGGAAAGGAAGAAAAGGTTTATTGACTGGACATATATATTTTGGAGGTTTCATATGCTAGGCTTGCTCTTTGTTTTTTGTACCATGATGATGTCCAGTGGCCTTTTTCAGAGGTGATGATCTTGGCCTAGATATTTTGCAAAGGTGGAAATTGAAGGTGGTTCCTGTCTGAGATTTAATCTGTGTGATTGAGATCTAGGAAAAGGTGGTTGGAAAATGATTACAAAGAATAGGTACTAAAGGCAATGAGTTATGTGTCAAAAACTCTTTATAAATTTAGAAATACTTTTGCTTTTTCTTTGTAACAGTATCTCACAGAGATTTCTTCTTCCAAAAAACAGTTTAACATGCTCTGTGTTCTTTTTCTTAGGAAGTGGGAACTAGTTAGATGCAGCTATGCATCTGTAGTGACCTTATACTGTGACTATTGGCAATTTTCTGGAGTTATGGGGCTGTTGCTTTGATCGAAATCAGAAACAACCACCAATCTGTGCTCAGCAGCACAGTGGGCACTAAGACCATATTAGCCAAAAAAACACATCTCATCATGTTATGGATTTTCATCCCCAGAGCTCTCTGTCATTGTGGCACAAACTATCAGAGGACCTGTCTCAACCTGAGCCTGACTTTCTGGAACAACTGTATCTCATAGGAACAACAGCATCATTAGTACACATAAAACAGTTTCCAGTCTTGGAAACTGTATCTTTTCTCACAAAAGAAAACTTCCTCCGTTAGATTCTCCATAACCTGCACCTTGGAGAAAGAGAAATAGCTTTTACTTGATTAGAGCAAGAAGATACTTCATGTTATTTTGCCTGTCCTACATCAACTGGTGCTTGAATAGTCCTAAAAGAACTTAAACGGACAAGTAAATGAAAGCAGACATCAACAAGTCAGCTATGGAAAGAAATACCTTTCACTGTGCATGAGTCTCTTTAGACATACATGAATATGTTACTATCAGTATATTATTTACAAGGAGATTAATCTTATTTTATCTAAATGAAAATAACAAAGCTCCCTTATGGCCTAATCAGAGGAAACAGGTGACTTCTGTCTGTCCAGTTAAACCTGGCTGAAGTGGCAGCATATATTGTTGTGTCCTTTAAAAATGTGCATCAGATCTGTATGCCTATGTATGTCCCTATGAAATTCTACTTTTCTACCTAATTCAGGTTGAGGATAATTGGACACTGGCTGTTTGGTTTGTTGAACTTCTTGGAAAGGATCCTGGTACTGGCAGTTGAGCTATGGGGTTACTTTGTTAGGATTTCAAATAATGGTTTTGTGATGTGGCTTTTGCACCCTCTAAACACTGTGAGCTTAATTTTTGCCAGTGTAGGAACTAATGTACAGGAATCCAGCCATATGCTGTCATCTACAGGTTTGGAGCATTCCTTGGCTCTTGCATGGTGCTTGGCTTTTTCTGGCCACAGGAGTTGGATTATTGGAATAAATGAATTTTTACTCAGTCAGATTGTCAATATACTTATGATTCCCCTTGGTGAGTCTAATCTGTCCAATGTCAGTGCAACTTTTGTATGAGTAGGTATTTGTTGGCAAGAATAAAGAGTTTAAAGTCTGGTATCTTTCCAGTATTGCAAAATTGTCACTCATGGTACAGTTACTGACTAGTAGAAGGAAACACATTCTGGACATTTTGAGGGTTTCCTCATTCAGGAGGGAACAACTGTCTAGAGTCACAGACCAGACTCACAGAGCAAGTAGGAGAAAGTCAGTGCATCTTTGAACTTGGTCTCAACACTCAGTAGAAGTTTTCAATATTAATCTCAAGTCACATCAGCATTCTGAAATGTCAGTACCTACACTCCCTCCTTCAAGTAATGCTGAGAAAGAGGCAGTTTCAGAGGTAGTTTAAGGCAGTTGATCACACCTATGTGTCTCTATTGGCAGGGTAGAAAATTAGGTGACTAATAAACTAGAGACCTATCTTCAAAAAGATAAATGTAGGTAAGAGACAAGTTACCCAAACCAAGTCTGCCCTTTACATGCTAGTGCTACATTGTGATGGTGTCAGTGAGAGATTCCTGCATCTGCTGTGCCCATGAGGGAAGTGTCTCCCTTGTGTAGCATCTCCCACGTCCTGTAGCACAGTCTATGCATGCAGACAAACACTGTTAATTGTGGATGTCATACTCAGCTTCTCATTTTACTTTCCTCTTTTGAATTTTCCTTTCCATGAGGATAAATGTGTCTCAGTGAAAGACATGGAAAAAGTACTCTGAAGCAGGCTAAGGATCCTAAGGTCATACCTTTTCTGTCCTGTCCTGTCCTGTCCTGTCCTGTCCTGTCCTGTCCTGTCCTGTCCTGTCCTGTCCTGTCCTGTCCCGTCCCTTTCACCCGTTTGCCCCAGTCTGCAGATTAGACCATCTGTGAATCTTGTTATCTAGCACTGTGCAGAACAGAGTGTGTGACTGATCTCCTGGCACAGCCAGTGTGTTGCCTTGGTGGGTTGTGTGGGATGAAAAAGCACAATACTTGCCTTTTCTGTCTGAGACTTGTTTATCTGCACAACATTTAGGCCGCTCTGGGAGAGCTCTCCTCTTGGTGATTGCTGGCAATCAAAAACGAATCAAATCAAGGCAAAGTTAGAGAAATTCTCCTATACAAAGAGCTACTCTAAAACAAAGCTGCATTTTTGTGGTGCATTGTCCTGGCTCTGTGTGAGTGCTGTAAAGAGACAAAGGCGAGCAGGAAGGAAATCTCAGCTGCTTAGTAAATGCCCTAATTTGATTTATTTTCTGCTCCCTTCCCCCACTCAAACTGTTCTGCTAACCTGTTAGTCCCAACTCAGACAAGTAAGACCTGCTAATCTGATTAGTCCTGACACACAGGAGCAAGGCTGCTGGGAAAAGCTGGACCCTTACAGCTGTTTCAGGCTTCAGCTTTGATCATAATGTTATGGGGTAGCTGAATGTATAGTGCAGTGTGACAGAAGCCTGCAGCATGCATACAAGTGAGCAGTGTGACCGTCACTGAAGATTTCTGCCCTGGGTCTGAAGCCACTGGAATATAAACCATGTTTCGTGTCACCTTCAATGTAGTGACAGAGAAAGTAACCTTCACCTTGGCAGCCTGCCCCTCCGCCACATGGAAGGTAAGCTCAGATATGCATAAAGTAAAAAGGTTGATGGCACCATAAAATGTGCTTCTAAACATTTTTGCCAACCTTAGGCCATGTTTGAGATGTTTTAAGGGAAGGAAAAATGTTTTAAGGGAATTGCACTGCAATGCAGCCTGTGTACAACTGGTTGGAATTAGACTAAATGGATCTGGTCAGACAGAAGAGAATAAGAGTAAGAGAATAGCTTACTTGTTGCATTTTAAAGCTGTTCTCATTTGACTTTTTAAATAGCCAAATTCATAGTCATTCTCCTTATTCTGGTCTGGAAATGCCACTTATTTATATTAACAGCAAATCTAGAGAGATATATAAGCTAGTAATTTCTGTAAGGAAGGGATGCTGAGGAGAGCTTTCAAGCTTCCTAGATAATTTAGGGGTTCAAAGGATTCGTGAAATATGTACTATGGTATGATAAATTAGAGCACAATGCATCTCTATAATAAGGGATTAAAAGAAGAAAACCCCTTAGATGCATGATAATATTTGGGCTGGGGTTGTGATAAAATTTGGCAGAAGTCAGAAATGCTTTGCCCATCTGCTCCTCCTCTCCATCAATTCCATTCACATCTTCACTTCCTTGAGACAAATGTTCCCACCCTGTCTTGAAGAGGCTGGCATGGTCGGGATGAGATGGCAACAGGTCCATTGCCTTTCCTTGCTCTTCTGGGAGTGTGTGCTTTCACTGTAATGCAGCTGAGAAGACAGATACTATCTTCTGAAGTGTTACTTTAAAAGCTTCCTTCTGTAATTTGTTACTTTCAGGGCAGTTACTGTAAGAACCTCACCCCTGTCTATTATTGCCGTTCAGATGTGAGACAATAACAAATATCTAGATACAGTGCCAGTGTAATTGCTCTTGCTTTAGCTGTCCATGATTCATTATGTGGTGTAAGTAGTCATATATCTTTGCTACATAATTTTCTGTCTTGAGCCTGTCTTTTCTCTTGACTTGTGAGCTAGACACTGCCCAGCAGCTGTTATTAGAAGGTCTTTAAAGGGGCTGGTACAGTGTGGCCCCAGCCAGACCTGTGCTGTATGTAGCACCATGCACTACATAAAAACCTGTCAACCAGGGCAAAATGTGTTTGGAGTAAAATTCATGTGAAATGAATTTAACCAGGTGCTTTTTCTCTGGGGGAGGGTTTATGGTAGTATTGCTTCAGTTTTCCTGTTTATTAGGACAACTTAGTTTCCGAAATGTGTATTTATTAGCTAGCAATGAAAAGATCATTTCAACACAATATAAAATGGCTTTACTTATGCTTGCTGATTGTGTGTTAAAGATTTTTCTTCCTTTATATCAGGACTTAGAACTCTCTGCCTTTAGATTGCAGGGCACTTAAAAGAGGGAATTAAAATGGAAAAGGATCCTGGATCTTACCTGGCTCATGGACTCCTGAAACAGCGAACAGGGATGCAAATATAACTCAGCTGTGTTTTGCATTTCAGTGATCATTTATGTTAGACATGAGTACATTGTAGTAAATGCCTCTGGAAGAAACTGGCAAGTACTGAAAAGTGCAACCTAGCATGCCCTTTCATTTCTCCAGCTCTTCTCTTATTTGAATAATTTAAATCACTTGATATGTGCAATGTGCAAACATAAGTAAATGCTTGAGAGAAAAAGCTAAAAAAATAACCTGTATAACTTTATAAAGTGTAGTACATTTATTGATGAACTAAATAAAAAATAGGTAAGAAAGTCGGCACAATTATATGAAAAAACAAGATGGGATGCCAAGCCAGCAAAAGAGATGGCTTTGCAGTAGAGCTTACATAAGTAATGCAAAATAAATTTAAGGAAGACTTTGTGGAGGGAGTAAGTATGTTTTATTGGCCAGCTATTACAGCTGGAAAAAATCTGACATGGTTTCAGGTGCACACCTGTTTCATTTTGACAGTAGGAGGCTAGTGAAAGACTTTCTCCACAACCTTACTTTGCTTATGTCCTTGTGTCAGCCAGCACAGTGCTGGTATTGCAAGTTAGTTTAAATCCTTTAAAGCTGAAAGAGGTCACATCCCTGCTGGAGGAGGGAGGACAGAGATGTCTACTTTCAGACTGCTAAGTCTTTTTCTTCAGGAGTAAATGACCCAGTCTGCAGATAACACTGTCACGTTCTGCTTTTCCACATAGCACAGCATGACCAGCAGATGAGTCTTGCACGGTGTGGTGGGACGAGGATGCTGTGGCAGCTCTGTAGTTGGTGTCTTGGAGCCGGGAGAACAGAATGAACTCTGTCCCAAATTGTTACCTTCTTACCCTATGCTCTGCAGTGGCAGTGTTTGTTTCCCTTAGAAATTAATTTCTGATTAGAAGTGTTAGTGAAAAATATTTCACCCTGTTTAAATTATGGGTAAAATATTCATTTCTCTGATATTTTAATGAAAAAAAGACAGTACTCCTGCTCCAGACATTTCAGTCTGTGGGGCATACACCCCTCTGCTTTTGCAATACATTGTTTTGAAAAACTAGTTTAATTAGAAGTGGGGGAGGATATGGACATGGGACAACTAGAGGGAAGTGACAGCTGAAAAGGGCTCAAGTTGACAAGTGCAAAAGGTTCGGAGTTGAACATGGCTGTTCACACAGGCACCAATGCCTGAAAGCCAAAGCAAGAAGAATCAATACTATAAACTGTGAGCACCTTTATTATAAAGCATGAAGGAGGGGACTGGGCCACTCTTTCTCACCTCTCTGTGTCAATCTGCCTCTGCTCATTTCCCTGCTCCTTAGAGAACAGGCTGCTGATACTTCTCCATCTGCTGACAGGTGTGTAGCTGGCTGGCAGAGCAAAGGGCTGAGTAATCTGAGATGTGCGTGGGTTACAAAAATCAGACTGCAGCCGGTATCAGCTCGGCCAGAATCCCTCTTCAAAGGGCTTTTCAGGTTTTGCTTATTTGAATTACTGTTGCATTTTCAATCAGTTGCTGCTAATATTTGGGGTGTCTTGTGTTGTGCGTCTTTGTGTCCTATATGTGGCTTAAAGAGCAGATAACAAGATCACGCAGCTATTGATATACCTACAAACTCCCACCACTCATTTCCTAAACTGCAAACAGACAACATGCTGCTTAGATAAATGCAATTCAAATTCACAGGGTATCAGCAGATTTAGTTACAGAATGTATTTGCTCATGGAGGCTTAGCTATGCTTGGATCCTATTGATTTTCTCTTACTGTTGGTGGTTCAGCTTTGTTGAATCCCGTCTGAACTGTATGAGAGAAAGCAGCAAAAACTGCTGGTTTGTAGCTTTCTATTCAAGGCCAGGAAATTCACTTGATGGGGATCAATCTAACTCAGGGTTTTCTTGCCAAATGATGCTGCACTTTATCTTCCTGACATGGACAGATAAATGAGCTGGGGGCAGTTTTGCAGTCAGTGGGAGCCCAACCCAAACGTGCATTGTTGCCAACTTTGGAAAGCTGCACAATGGCCCTGTCTCCCTGGCAGTTACAGCCATTGGGGCAGGGACCTGTCGCCTGGGAGGCTGTTAAGAAATAATGATGTAAACCCCTCCCAAAGGATGTGGGAACAACGTTCAAATCTTACAAAGTGGGCAATATCTGTGATAAGGAAACCAGAAAAATCAGGGGTGCTCATTTTCTCTCTGCAGCAAGTCGAACACCGTGTGTCAAGGGGAGGTAGGGTGGGAGGCGTGGGAAGTGGGCAGCAGCATACAGCTCTTCTGGCTCAGATTAACCTCCCCTGTTCCTGGTTTGGAATCCTCAGTTAGACTTGCATAGAGCTGCAGTTGTCTGCTCTGTTCAGCAAGAGTAAGTGCACATTACTGAAGTGTCTGTTATTACTTTGTTGTCATAGTTCCTACATACACCCCCAGCATTGGAAACTGCTGCAGTAAATACAGTACAAACAGAAACAGGCCGATCTATGGGTTTAGTGCATGAAAACAAAGGACCAGACCATGAGCAGAAGGACAGTAAGGTGGTGTCAATGTCATCCTCGTATGGTGGCACCTGAAAGAGCAGTGCAACAGGAGGACAGCATGAATGTGGCACATAGTGTAATGGATTATTTGGGGTTGAATTCACTGTAAGGTCTTGCATCAATCCAAGGAGCTGGTTTGCTCCCCAGATCCTATTAAAGCTGTGGAGGAGATGAGAGGCTTAGAGATGAGGAGACTTAGAACTTTCGGGGAAGAATTTCAGCTTGTTCATTACTTGGGCCTTGTTTTCAGCTTGTAGAATAGTACATTGCTCCTTGAACAGTAACCACTGTTTCTGACTGTTAAACATAGAGCTGCTAAATACTTCCAAGTCTAACTTCCCTAAAAAAAAATTCAGAAATTGCTATTGCTCTCAGTCTTCATTTTAAATTTTTTTTTTGTTTTTACTTTAATTTTAAAGAGTATTCTGATATATACGCCAGATACCTGTATATCAGCTTCTGTGAACTTTGTTCAAGGTTCACAGGCATGTGCGACATGTCTCTTTATTTTCCCAGCTTATGAGTGCAGACTCACATCTTGTCTATTTGTCACTTTTGGATGCACCTCAAAGGAATTTAACAAAGTCCCTTCTCTCAATACAATATTCAGAATCCTGTAACAATCTATGACCCCAAATACTTGTCTCAGTAATGCTGAACACCACTTCACAGTACACAAACACTTCTGGGATTATGATGCCTAATTTGGGAGCCACTGCCATAGAAGCAAGTACTTTTTGAAGTGATGACTTACTACTATTTCCAGCAACAGTCTCAGAGCTTTATTACCTTGAGCCATGATGATAGATCAAGATTTTCTTCCTGTCATTATACTTCTGGGAATTCTATAGCTCCACATGTCTCCTCAAAGTTCTTACTAGCATAGATTTGCACATCTTTAGAGATCTTAAATCCCTTTCTCTCTCCCCCTATTTTTCATTATGTATTGTACAACCTCCTTTGCTAGCTTTTGCTCCTCAACAAAAATATCAGTATTTTTTTAGCCCCCTACCAAAAACCCTTACATGAATATTACTCAAACGGATCGGCAGGTTCTTGTTAAGTGTTCCAGTAATGCATAAAATCAAGTCTGTGATGCTCCTTTGGTCCCAAACGCTGGCTCACCAGCAGATGGTAGCAAACATCACCTTCCTTGCGAGCTTCGCCTGCGCTTCAGTGAATGAGAAAGTGCCGGGGTGCCTCATCGGAGTCATTTGTTTCCAGCTAGAAGGAATAAGCTGTAAACAAAGTAGTTGTGCAACTCGGAACAAGGAGGATAACCACGGAAACCATGGAAATATTGCTGCATTCAGGACAGAAGAACTAAGTAGAGGTCGGAACAAATTCACTGCAGTGACTTGCACTGAATGGCATGAGAAGCATTTTGGTGTCACTGTTACTGTTCTCGTGGTGACAAAAAGGGACCATTATTTGAAATGTAGCAAATGAAAAACATTCAGGGAGTTATGATAAAATTGAAACTGCTCTGGGTCAGCTCTACCCGTGTATGTTGACCCTTTGTACTGAAGACATGGAAAGTTCAGGAAGGCAACTGCCTTACTAAAGGCAGTTTCTAGCCATTTATTTGGTTTTATTCTGAGCTGTACCACTCTAGTTCTTTTATATTTGGTATGGGCTGTTGATTACTGCTTTCTCTCACTCACTTCTGTACAGTTGGATTCAAATGTCTTGTTATGGCAGCAACTTCTCAGCTTCTTTTTCTCAACAACAGCTAGAAGGCCAACAACTGAGATGGGAGACATTGAAGGGAGACAGGGACAGAATAAAGTACAAAGTGCTAAACGGTGGTGTAATAACCATAAGGAAATGTCTCTTCACTTATAAGACAGTACAGCATAGATCTGGGCAAACTATTTGTGGCAAATCATTGGATATTTTTTGCCTATACTATTTTCAATTGTACTACCTCTACTTTCAACTACCTTACTGAAGATTTGAGATTCTTTGACTTCTTCATTCAAGCACCGTTTAATTCCATAAGCTGTTTCTGGGAAACATTTCCTTTGTGCTTATTTCTCCATCAATTTGTGTTTGATGATGAAAATCCTAAGAGTTGCCTGACTGCATGCTGAAATTTATTTCTATGTTTATTTACTGGAAATGAAAAAAATAATTTAAATATAATTTAAAAGAAGACAATGGCTTCTTATGGGTATAAAATTTATTCCTGCTTCAGTGCTTACCATATCCCGGGCCAGAAAACTTTTATTGGTTAAGATTTTAGAATAGAAAGAGAAAGGAAGGAAATCAGTTACTGTGCTGTGCTGGTCCTTTCACAGGATGACCTGATCTGGAAGGATCACGGGTCATAAATGGGACTGGCTACACCTCTGTCAGTGCTTATGCCCCATACCTGAGGATTTCAGGAAGCTGTCAGGATTCTCCTTTGGCCTTAAATATTCCTATTTTCTTGCAACTACCAGAAATACCTGAATACCTCTGTGCCTTTGGCAGGTATAAGTGGCCTGAAAGGCAGGTATAAGTGGCCTGAGTCCCCTTAGCTCCACTGGCGGGAGGCAGTGGTGTTATACTGTGTTCAACTGCATGTGCAGGGTACGAAGTCCTCCCAACAAGTGACAACACTTGCCTCCCAGAGCCGTGCTCTTGACAGAGGTGATGGTCAATCAGTTCAGGGACGACCTAGAATTTTGCTTTGGAGTTTTTTGCCCATATCCTTTGGCAAAGAGATATGCTGGGAAAGGCCTGGACCTTAGACAACCTAATTTGACAGAGGTAGAGCTGGAAGAGGGCATGTGACAGTATTTTGAATGTCATGGTTTGGCAGTATGGTAAATCTGCCTTCAGGGACCCTCACTTTTCATCAAAAATGCCATGGCTATCTGAAGCCAAACTTTGATTTAACATAAACTCACTGCTCATTCAAATTTTTTCAAAACTACTGATGGATCTGTTTTATACTGTCAGGTTTTATGCCAAATCAGATACAATCTGTCTGTACATTTCCATTCTTAGATCAAGGAACATCTGCCTCCCACAGCCATCAGAAAGCCTCCATAGAAGGATGAAACCATTTCAGCGCTTAAACTCTCTCCTGTGTAGTGTGTTTAATCTGTCTGAACTGCAATCACCTTCTCAACTCTGATCAAATCCATTTTATACTGTTGGTGGTGTTTAGACACACTATCATGAAACCACAGCCTAAATGCAGCCATACATGAAGCTGGTGTCAAAACTGTGAAGTCACATCTCTGCTTGACCACATTTGCATTCCCAATACACATAAAGATGGACATGCATTATTTCAAATACTACACTCAAAATGTGTGTACTAGTTAACACGACCTTTAGTCATCCTTTACCGGCCTGATGATGTACTAGGAAAGGAGGTTTTGTAACATGAATCTCGGTAAGAAAAAGGAGGGAAAGAACAAAAGTGAACTGAAATTTGTCACTGGAGAGGATGACTAGAAACCTAATAAACTGCAAGTGAGAATTGCAAGGTTCCTTTTGAACATGAAGAAGGGTTGCTTAGAGCTCTATGGAGTCTGGAAAATATGATGACACAGCACCAAAACAAAGAGGCATGTGTATGGGGGAAGCTTGGGATTTATCTTGTAGAAATTTTGGATTCTGACCAAAAAGAATAAACTTTATGTGAAACACTGATTTGATGAGAATGCTTTATGAAATGATAGAGTAGCTATGTGTTTTGCCCATGGGATTCATTTTCTGTTCCAGTGCAGATGTTTAGCTCTTGGTAGTCATAGTAGTGCTGGGGTATTATAACTCACTTATCCACTTTGTGTCTAATTTGACAATATGTGAAGGTATTCTCACCATTACTGTTAGACATGGTCCTGGCCTAAAGTGCTTTCTGCTTTAGTTCAGACATGACAGAAGACGTGAGAAATGAGTGAGATGGTGCAGGGATGAGTGAGACCCAGAATTCCTCTAAAGAGACCATTCTGGTGTGATGTTTATACAATCTAAGCATTAAATTGTGTCCATCCCCCTCTCTCCTTTTTGAAGTCAGCATAACTTTTTTCAGAAGCAATTGTTGTATGACATTAACTGGCACTGAAAGAGTTCTGACTGAGTACAGCTTCATTTTTTACTTTTGATAAGAGCTCTTGTAAGTCACATCACAATTTGGGTCATTAAAGAAAAATGTATCAATTAATCTTAATATGCCGTACTGTAAATCAGAGTGATTTACCTGCTGCTTCAGAAAAACTTCAGCAACCCCTGCAGCAGGGACAGGCACCTCCAAGTGCTTGGGGGTGGGCAGTTGAGAAAACACATATTGCATACATCCTTTAGGTCCCAATATGGCCATAAAATGCAGTGGAAATATTTCCTGAGCTGTATTCTGTTCCAGTTTCTTATAAGGCAGCAAATTCTAATCAGACTAGTAAAAAATCCAGTGGTCTTTGCAAAATTGGTCTCAGCAGCAGGGAATGTTTAGTGGTGTCTTTTACTGCTGCATTGGTGATAACAGCACTTCTCATAAAAAATATTTCCTGGCAACACCTCCTCTCTGAGAACCAGACAGAAAACTGTAGCTTGAAAATCTTTATTTACAGCAGGGAAAAGAAGTCCTTTGCCTTAGCAAGCTTCTGGCAGTTACTGAGATTCTCCAGTGCAATATTCATCTGCTTCCCAAGGAAAGTGGCCAGATTGTCCATGTGATTGTGGATCATACTGTGCTGGTTCTGCTGCTGTTACTGATCCTGAGCGTTAGGAAATACAGGCTACTACATGGATTTCCTCAGGTCTCACTATCGTCACACCAAGATGGGAATGTGTCCTTCCTACTGGCCATGGGGTCTCTCTGTGATCAGAGAGGAGGGGTGGAACAGCTTCCTTAGACAGGCACTTGGGGCTCATGGACAGAGGTGGCAGACAGGCACATCTAACTCTCTGGAAGGACCATGTCATTTGCTTCCTTTCGTGCTTTAAGTATCCCTCCCTCTGTCCTTCTTGACCAGGCAGTCTTGTCTGTCTCTGATTTAGATGTGATCAAATCAACATCCTAACACCTAGCTCTTTCCAAGGATTTCAGAGGATTGTATTGATGGTGGCAGTGGGTATTTGCTTAATGTTCACAAAGAGACCTTTACATTGTACAGCAATCAGCAAGCAACTCTGTAAGGATGTTAGATTGGATCACCCTGGTGGTCACTACACCTCCTTTGGCTCTGATTTCCAGCACCTGAACTGAATGCAGGGATCAAATACATTTGTCAAAATGCTCTCAAAGTCCCATTGTTTAACTCCATATGGAATTTAATTAATTAGTGGCTCTGAACATTATCTAGCAGCACACTGGCCTCCACTGGCCAGCCTCAGGCTTGGCTTGCGTCAGCTTTGCAGGTTATGTCTCTCACAAGCAGGTGCTAGAAAGGGACTGCAGGCAGTGCTGAGCCTATGCACAAATGAGCTGGAATTTTTAGCAAACATTCTCCACTATAAACTCCTTCTGTTTGTTTTCCTTATTTCCTAGTCTAAAGTCAGGCTGTTTCACCTCTCTGTCATTATCTGTTGTCTCATTTTCAGGTTGAACTGAACTAAGGGGAGCTGTATACCTTCCCCTAGTGCTGTGTGGGCCCTGTAGCAGGGAGGGGTTCTGCTGGCCCTGCTCACACAACACATCTTTCAGTAAAATGGTTCTGGGAAGAAAAAAGCAGTGCTTGAAAGTGGGAACTGGAGTGAGTGGGAAGTTTTTCATTTAAAGTTTGGAAATTGCTTGATAAAATGAATGAAACAGTGAACTGTGCATAACTCAGGGTATAGAGTATGTGGTCTGACAGACTTCTTGTGACCTCTTCTCTGTCTTGCTGCCCTTTGGGCAATAATATCCCCAAGCTCTGGAAGAACACTGTAACTCCAGGTAAGCTCGAAGATAAGCTGAGAGGCTTTTGCCATTTAAACCTCTTTAGGGTCCTAATGCATTAACGGAAGATTTACATAGCACAAAAGTTACATAAACTGTCCTTTACAGAAAAGTTCTCTTTCATTTGAGTGACAAAATTTTACTTCTCTCTGAAAGTGAAGGCATTACAGGGGCATTTAACACTATGGCTGCTACCTCCTTCTCCCAGGGCTCTGAACGTGTGTTTTGGAAGATCAATAATGTGTCTGTGTGTAGACTGCAAGTTTGACTTTGCTAAAGAGTACTAAGGTATATAGAGTTTGATACTTTCTTCGGTTCAACATTAAACCAAGCATTTCTTCACTATTTAAAGCTGCCATTTTGACCTTAATCACTGTATTAGAAAGCAGCAGCCAGCTCAGCTGTTTGCAGGAGTTGTTTGCCTTCTACGAACTCAGCTTAGCTGTTCCAGTAACAAACTATTATTGTACACTGTTATAACCATTAACTGGTAACTCTTCAACACAATGGATCTCTGTATTCTGAAGAAACTAGAGCACTCAGTGGGTCCAGTGCCCATTACTCAAAGGATTTTGGACCCGGGTTTGTCCCTGAATTACAGAAAATATTAACCATCTCAAAACTAATCATGCAACCTTATCTTCAGTCACCAAGTCCTTGAAATATCCACTGATTTTTCATAAGACATAAAAACTCTTTGTAATTTTCTCTCCATGTTTTTCAGGGAAATGGGTAAGTGGGCACTAATTACAAGCTTTAATGGCTGAAGGATCTCATTAAAGAAGATCCATAAGGACCAACTGTCTAGGTTAGGAGACACAGTATTTTCACTTATTGAGGAAGGCTAGGAAGGCCTGCATTTGTGCTTAGCCTTCTCTTAATAGGCAGAGTCCTTGCTGTTTCTAAACTATGTGCCTGGCATGCTCTGCAGGTGGCCCAAAACCCCTGGTCTCTCCATCATATTTATAGGGAGGCAGTGGATCCCACCTCATCATATTTTACCAGTGAAAGCAGTGTGATAGTTCAAGGCCTGGAGGGGCAATGATATGTGTACATTTGAGTCTTATCTCAACAAATATTCACTAGGCATACACAGAATGGACCTTGATGCAAGAGTGGGAAAGATTCCCAGATTCCAGGTTAGTTATTGTGAAATATCAGATTTGTAAAGCAGAATGACATTTCTACCTGTAAGCAATGCACCATTAATTTGTCCAGAAACTGGAGGACTGGTTGTCTCAAATGATGGATAATGTGAGCTACTGTGTTTCTGAACCTAAAAATGTTACTAACAAACATTAGTCATGAGGGTGACTAATGTTCTTGTTTGTGCCAATGTTTAGCCAGTCTGGAAAGATGTAGATTTAGTAAATGATCTCCAGACTTTGAGTCTTTGCCCAGTTCTACCTCCAAACCTCACCAGCGAGAGGGAATCATTTATGCCACTCTGAAGTAAAGAAATAACAGAGTGGAAGCATTAAAGTAATGAGACAAAAGCCTGACTTTAGCCAGGATACAGAAAAGTATTCAGCTGATTTTGAAAGCTGGTCTTTTCTTCTCAGTTGTACTGCACACACTGTAAGATAACTCTTGCCTTAAATGGAAGGGACCATTTATAACATACCCAATCCATAATTTAGAAGAATTCAGACATAAAGCATCATGTATAGTTCAACTAACATGACCTGAATCACTTGGAATTTCAACTGTAAAACTCAGAATCCAAGACTGCTGAACTTTCCTGATGAATTTATTTTCCCCAATTAGAGATCTCATAGCTGTTCTTGTGTTGTGAGCAGTTCAGATTGTTCCGCTCATTATGCTTTGTAGTTTTGTCAGCAGAACAATTTACTACAGCCTGTGTAGTGAATCTATAATGAATTACAGAAATTCGCTGTGAAAGCCTGACCTTTTCCAATGCTTGTTTCAGGGCATCCCAGTACTTCTGTTTTTATATGCTTTAATGGTGTAGGCAAAAGAAGTAATTTCAAATAGTGTTAAAGAAATTAACTTAAAAGTCTATCTAGATACATGAAAACTCATCCTTACAAAGAGATTATTTCCTTCTGCCTAAAGTAATCAAATATTACACTAAAAGAAAACTTTGGAGAACATAACAGGCTACTCATTAGTAAGGCAATTAGAGTTATTGCACAGAAAAAAAGGGTTTAAAGTTATCTTTGGTCAGATATACACTGTGCAGCACATGGCCACAATTACTGTGGCTTTCAAAAAGCTCAGAAGTGTGGATCTGTTTTCTCTTATATCCTGAAATACAGTTTTTATCTCAACAGTTGTATTAATGAGACGCACTGGCAAAGTATTGTAAACTGAAAGTTTAATTCTGAAGCAGATAGTTAACCTGGGAAGGGAATCGTCTCACATTAACTTACACAGCCTCTGATGGGCATAGGGTTGAATGTCTCAGCTGGTGAAAGGATACTGTGTTCTGGACATTTGTGATTTAATATAAAGCCTTATAAATAGAGGGAGAAGCTTTCCAGGCTTTGGATCACTCTTCTGAGATCTAATTCAATATCAAGTCAAGCTGGATCCATTTCCTGAACAAAACTACTGGTATAGGCAGATAACAAAGGAGCTTCTGTATTCTTCTAGGCAAACAAAAAGGGAGAAGATTTATTTCAGAAGCCTTGAGATAATGTCTAACGTCCAAAGAATCAGAATGGGTATGCAGATACAACCTCTTAAAATTATTGTAATCACAGTATTTTAAAATTATTATGACAACAGTATTCCTTGATTTACTGACAGCATGGTCAGACAAGAAGCACAGATCCAGACTCCTAAGTTACATAGTAACTGCAAAGCAATTTAAAATCCTTTGCTCTGAAGCTGATTTTAGCATATGTGTTTACAAGGCTTCATAGGGAATTAGAAAAATATCTCTTGGCCATTCTCTTCTTCCAGATAAAGGGATGGTCTTCAGCTTTAGGATGGCCGGGTTGGACCATTTGTGCTTCTAAATCTGACTGTCATAGGACATTTAGAAATCTGTGAAATCACATCTTAATAAAGAAGCAGAAATTACAGTGCAAGTAATGGGACAGGAGATGTAGAAACCTACAGTGCCATCTGCACTGAAGACCTTTGTTTTTCATAATGTAGCTGTGTCAGTGCAACCCCTTGAGGTTAATGAACCATTCCCTGGTGCTGTTGCTACTCTACTAACCCACAAGAGCAGTTTGCAGCATTGGAAGTCCTGTTTTTTCCTAGGTAAAATCCATGTATGTGAGAGGTTTGGTAGTAGCACAAGAAGGCAAGAATGATGCTGTTTCGGTATAGGGGGCTGGGTCATCTCCTATCTTAAAACTTCCTGTTTTAAAAGACATTTTGTGTTTTAAACTTAAAACAATTGCCTGTTCAAAAGGAAGAAGAAAGCAAAAGAGAATTCATCTCATCTACTTACAGCATCACTTTATTTGAAGGCTAAACAAGCTATTGCTTGAATGTTACAATATTGCAATGATATAGACCTATCAAATTGGGCAGGAGTTGTATGCTTATGTAGGGAGAGGGACAGATTCACCACTGCACTCACCTCTTGCTTCAGAGTTGCAGACTGAATTGTGATAAGCCACAGTAGAAACAGTATCAGGGGCAAAAACATGTGGTCAAAATTGCTGACCTCTATAGCATTTGGTGCATTCTGACAAATCCATGCATAGGGATGTTTTAATATTTACTTGCCACTGTAGTCTTTTAGGTTCACAAAATATGCTCATAATGGAGCTGCATTCTGTTAGATGTTATCTATGTAGATGTGAAGAGTTTCTGCCCTAAAGGATTTATAAATCAATAATTCTAGCTCAGTTTAAACAGACATTATTTAGTAAGCAAAGCCTTTGGAAATCTGTTTCCTGCTTATAATCTGTAGTGACTTCTATATTTTCAGATATGCTGGGAAAGGAATTTCCTGAGCTCAAACAAACTACTGACCAGCTTGTCTGATAGCTGCTCAATGTATTTATTTCCCAGTGAGCAAGGTTTGTTTTACCTAGGGCTGGAAGTTCAGGAGTTTGGAAGGCTGGTGCCTGTGCTCCTGTTAGCAGAGCTCCACTAGATCACAAAGGGAACTCTTGTGGAAGCCAGACTACATCATCATGTTTCACCCTTGGTATCCAAGCCAGCAGCAAATTCACTTAGTTTAGAGCCAAGAAAGATCTTGTCTATGGTGGGGAGTGGGAAATTGTTCTGTGGGTAATTTTAAATACTCTCAGTGTCAGGGATATTTTTCCTTTTCTTTTCAATCCCATGGTCTTGGTTTTTAGGAAATTATTTTTGCTATTTGATGTAATTTTTCCTTTACTTAGCTTTATCATTATGTCTATACTGACAACTACGTGGATGTGAAATCCTAAAAGCACCTTTTTCTGCTGTTTATTTTCAAACAAACTTGAAAAATATTTTTGAACAGATTTTATTCTTGACTCCTGAAACTATTAAAATCAGTACCAACTGCTCATGAGTTGACTACGTCCAGAATTTTATCTTTGTAAGGAATATACTGCTAGGAATATTCTTCTATGATCTTTAGAACTAGCTGACACCTAAATTATTCAATTGCAGCATAGATTTTATAGAAAAGTGTGGAGAACATTAGTGATAATCAAGGGACAGCTTACTTGTCTTCCAGTAAGAAGACATTTTGCCACCACATACGTTCATACTCTTTGCAAATGTACTTTGAGAGCTTACTGAATATTGCTTGCTTTGAAATGACCTAGCATCATGTTTTATGAACTCCTGAAACAGAGATTTCCTTTAACAAGACTTAGGGCCTGTTACAGTAGAGGTACAGTTCTATGAACTAACAACATGCAGGTTTTCCACCAAACTGGGGATGGCTCAGCTCCTGTCACAGAAATATGATTTGGCATACAAAGGTGAGCCAGCTCTGCTTTTGTCTGTCCTTAATGCAGTGAACTATGTGATGTGTTGGTTCAGTATTTGTGAACTGGAACTATCGCTGTAGGGTGGGTGATTTGGGCTCGGTGGGGTGGGAGTTGCTGCAGTCCCATAGTGCAGCAGAATCCTTAAACATGTGACAGTGTTGTGTCTTTGAAATATTTCCCCTCAGGAAATGTTTGGATGCTTCTTGTGAACAGGTGCTCTGCAGGAGTTTTGTTTCCAATGTTACACCAAAGAATAAACACACATTTTATTTTTGAGGTATTTTGGTGCTTCTGCATTTGTTCTTTAATAAAGCTAGAAAATGTGGAGGAGACTGAAAGTTACACAGACTGAGTATATAAACCTTTCTCCTTTGCCACACCATAAAAATACCAGTTTCAAATCAAGTTGCAAATGGTACTTTAAGACAGATTAATTCAAACGTGCTCTCTCAACCCTATTAAACTGTCACGTTCCCCGGAGTGGGGATAGGCACAAATCAAAGGCACAGATCACAATGACCCTGGTCATTGTATGGGAGTTGAAAACTCATCTGAGGAAGGGTTTGCGAATGACCTTTCGCTTTGTACCAGGCCGCATCGCACTCACTCTCCAGTCAAATACCCATTTAATCTTTGATCTAGTGCAGGTGAAGTTGTTTACTCGGCCCGCGCTGCACACGTGCGAGCCCTGAATTCCCGGCGGGAGGGAGCTGTGCCCCGAGCGAGCCCCCCGGGCTGCAGGGAGCGGGAGCACCGCTGGAGGGCGAGCGGGGGAAGCGCTCCGCACCGGCGCGGCCAAAGCGCTCCCCGCATTCTCCTCCTGCCCTCGGCCCCCAACAGGACCCGTGTGCCTTAGGTGTGAAACTTGGGCTTGTTCCAGAACCTTTGAAATAGGTTTTTTTTGTCTTTCTGATATTAACAGTATGAATTGTTCATGAAGTTCTTCTCTTGTTCAGCTTTTCAAAGAAGAGTCAATGAGTCACATTGAGTCACTGAAGCATTCCTGGAATTATGCTCCTTAGACATTAGAAAATGTCAGAACAATAACAACATTTCCCCTCGTGCTTTTGGAAGAACACGAAATATTAATCCCATTAGTTTAAATAATTCTGGTGTTGGATAATTGTACTGGTCACAGGTCTTATTTTTTTCCTTGAGGCCACACACTGTAAAGTCAAGTTGAAACAACAGGAAGACCGAAGGAAAAAAGTAGCATGGCATCCTGTGAACACCAGCGGTATCATTATCTTCTCTTTGTTTTCAGAAATAACCTAGTGAAAGGCTCTTTCAAAACCTAAATGCCTTTGTTGAATCCTTTCTCTGAATCTATTTACTGGCACAAAAGGCTTCAGCCTAAGAATCAACACAAACCCCTGAAGAACAAGGACAAATGGAACAAATGTTCTGCCGATCTTGTGCTATAAAGTAGCACAACCTTTAATTTGTGCATACCCTGGAGATGAGATTTTTGTATAAAAGTCAGGATTTTGGTACTCTCTGAAGTCCTGAAGATTTGTTTCTGATCCCTTCATTTAGCACATATTAGGAAAGGATAAATCTGTGTAATTCTCTTTAGAAGTAGTAGCACATTTTAAAAGCATTCTGAAATTATTTAGCTTATCAGTAAATCAACTGAATGACATTTCTGCTTCTCTTCTCAATTTTTCCCCCGCAATTAAAGGACTTTATTTAATTTATGTGACTCTCCTTCAGAGTTTGTACTCCAGTTGCTTTTAGACAACCTCTTAAAGAAACGGTAGTCTGAGCCTTGTATTTTCCATCAAACTTCTGACTACATTTGAAAAAACTAACTTCTGCTAATGCTGACAGTAGGATCCATGTGCATTTTTTGGTTGGATATATTAACAGTCCCTCTAGAGGTGATGTTTCAAATTCAAAGCCAGAGTAACAACACTGTCTGCACTATTTGTTCTTCTTTCACCCTAATCCAGAGAGATGGTGAACAGATGCAACATGCTTCTTTTGATCAGTGATTTCCTGTCCTCAAAGGGCCTTGTGAAATTGCCTCTCCTTCCCATTTCCAGATGGTCATTCAGACGTTCAGTTGAATTGGGTTTTGAAAACATTAAACATTATCTCATTCCATTCCCTCTGATTATGTTTTTATTACTTTTATGAAAAGGGCTTGCTGAACACTCTCTAATCTGAACATAGACAGTTTTTGTCTGGGGTTTGGATGGCATCACATCCAAGTTGTCCATGAAATCTACCTAATAATTTTGCAGACAAATTAGTCATGAATGGTCTAGACATGTAGAATTTATGACAGTATCTTTTTGCTCAGGGCAACTTTATCTTTCTGTATCTCTCAGGGTTTTCAATCCTCCTGTCACAAATAAGTGGATACCTGTGTGCTGAAGCTTTGGTGTTGTCTTATTAGCAGTAGGTTTAAGACATATTTTGGTAGTCCAATGGTTTGTTTTGCACTCTGACTTGGAGAAACTGCTGGCAGCAACACTTAATCAATTTTTCATTAGTAAGAACTTCACCAGATATCAGTTTTCTATTTCTTGTCCACAGTTTCCATAGAAAGTTTGAGATGTAGATCACAAAAATTGTATTTGACAGGCCTCCTATTAATGCTTTTCAAATGTGGAGAAGTACAGAGGTTTCTGTTTCTCAAAATATTTCCATGGATCATGTTCTGATTAAAAATGTATGTATCCTATTATGTGCATGAGCTGCCTCCCGAGATGTGAAACTTGTGACCTACTTTTAAAACAGCACTAATGCAGCTTCCCAAGTTCTGCTGGACTCTCTTAGTATCTGGACCAATTTCCTGCACTGTGCCGGAGTCTGCTTTGGATGTGACCTGCTGCCCACAGTAACTCTTGCTGTCATCCATCTTTATGTTGGCAAGCTTCCATTTTATGCCGATATTCCTACAAGAACAACTGAAGGATGACACTGAATCATGTCAAGTCACCATAATTCTTCCTCAGTTAAAGAGATTTATTTTGACAACCTGGAGCTCTGGACTCCATGAAGCATCTGGATGACCGGGCCCTTGTTCCTTGGCCTTTAGTAGCTGGATGATTTCATGAATCTGATGCAGAGCTGAGCTCATTTGTTGTATCCTTCCTTTTGTTCAGGGATTGAATTGCTCTCTGCTACTTTTCACTCCCATTAAAATCTCTCAGTTATTTTATCATCTGCTACCAGAATATCAGAAGAAAATAATATTTGATCATAGTAAACTGATAAATCTGATATAAACCATCAGAGTAGTTCTGGACACTACCACCGGTGTGATGCTGGCTTCTCCTGGCCTTGTTATATAACAATGTGCATACTGAAAGAGGTGCCTCTCTCCCTCCTTTCCATTAAAAGGGTGGAGTCTCCTAACCTACCTGCCTGCCTCAATGTTCAAGTGACTGGATTTGTATTTCTGTAGGTGCAAATGAACCATATCAGCAGTACAGATGGGAATGGGGCAAGAGGAAGCCTTGGGAGAGGTTTAATGGAATACAGGGAGACTGGTGAGAAAGGAGCTGTGAAGAGCTAGGAAGAGTCCAACGATGAGTAAGCAGAGAGCTAGAGGTGTAATGTGAGAATATAATGGAAGAGAGAGAAGGATGAGGAGGTAATCTGGAATAGAGAGGTTTTTTTGGTGAAAAAAGGTGGCCAGATGTAGGTGCAAATCATTACAAGAAAGAAGGGAAAGGAGCGGTCTCTAGAAGATGATGAAGTACAGGGAACAATGTACTACATTGGAAAGAAAGATCTCTTCTGTTTCTGTCCTCTCCCTGGACAGGAAATGGTACTGGAGGCCCTGTTACCTCAGCCAGCTAGAGGAGGAAGTGCCCTTGTGTGCATCTGTAGACTTCAATCTTGGTTAAGATATCTTACCATGAGGAATCACAGAATCACAGAATCACAGAATGTGTAGGTTGAAAGAGACCTTCAAGATCATCTAGTCCAACCCAGCCCTAACACCTCAACTAGATCATGGTATCAAGTGCCACATCTAGTCTCTTTTTAAACACATCCAGGGATGGTGACTCCACCACCTCCCCAGGCAAACCATTCCAGTATTTAATCACTCTTTCAGTGAAGAACTTCTTCCTAATATCCAACCTATATTTCCCCTGACGCAGCTTAAGACTGTGTCCTCTCGTTCTGTCAGTTGCTGCCTGGAGAAAGGGACCAAGCCCAGCTGTCTACAACTGCCCTTCAGGAAGTTACAGAGAGTGATAAGGTCACCTCTGAGTCTCCTTTTCTCCAGGCTAAACAACCCCAGCTCCCTCAGACGTTCTTCATATGGCTTGTTTTCCAAGCCCTTCACCAGCTTTGATGCCCTCCCCTGGACACGTTCAAGCATCTCAACATCCTTCCTAAACTGAGGTGCCCAGAACTGGACACAATACTCAGGTGTGGTCTCACCAGTGCTGAGTACAGGGGAAGAATGACCTCCCTGCTCCTGCTGGCCACACCATTCCTGATACAGGCTAGGATTCCATTGGCCCTTTTAGCCACCAGGGCACACTGCTGGCTCACGTTCAGCTGGCTGCTGACTAGAGCCCCCAGGTCCTTTTCCTCCTGGGCACTGTCCAGCCACACCATCCCCAGCTTATAACGCTGCAGGGGGTTGTTGTGGCCAAAGTGCAGGACCCGACACTTGGACTCATTGAATTTCATCTTGTTAGACTCTGCCCATCAATCCAACCATTCCAGGTCTCTCTGCAGAGCCATCCTGTCTTCCAACAGGTCAACACACGCTCCCAGCTTAGTGTCGTCCGTAACTTTACTAATGAAAGATTCAATGGCCTCATCCATGTCATCAATGAAAATATTGAATAGAGTTGGTCCCAGCACAGATCCCTGAGGGACACCACTGGTGACTGGCCGCCAACTGGATACAGCACCATTTACCATCACTCTCTGGGCCTGGCCATCCAGCCAGTTCCTAACCCAGCAAAGTGTGCTCCTGTCCAAGCCCTGGGCTGCCAGCTTTTCCAGGAGTATGCTGTGGGAGACAGTGTCAAAAGCCTTGCTGAAGTCCAAATAGACAACACCCACAGCCCTTCTTGCATCTACCAGGCGGGTCACCTGGTCATAAAAGGAGATCAGGTTGGTCAAACATGACCTACCTCTCCTAAACCCGTGCTGGCTGGGCCTGAGACCCTGGCCATCCTGTAGGTGCTGCGTGATGACACTCAGTATAAACTGTTCCATTATCTTGGCAGGTACTGAAGTCAGACTGGCTGGTCTATAATTACTGGGATCCTCCTTCCCACCCTTTTTGTGAATAGGTGTCACATTGGCCAGTTTCCAATTGTCCAGAACCTCACCAGCGAGCCAGGACTGATTGTAAATGATGGAGAGTGGCTTTGCAAGCTCATCTGCCAGCTCCCTCATCACCCTGGGGTGGATCCCGTCTGGGCTCATATATTTATGAGTATCCAAGCATCTCAGCAGTTCTCTGACTGCCTCCTATTGGATAATGGGGGGACCATTCTGCTCCCTGACACCATCAACGAACCCAGGAGGACAGTTGTCCTGAAGGCAAGTTGTCTTCTCACTGAAAACTGAGGCAAAGAAGGCATTAAATACTTCTGCCTTCTCCTCATCAGCAGTAATTAAGTTCCCTCTGTCATCCAATAGGGAACAAAGGTTGGCCTTACAAAGTGGGGGACCTTTAATTTTAAAAGTTTATTGTAAAAACCTGGTGTGATACGATGATTTTATGTTGATCAGAAATTGGCAGCCACAGTCTGGTTTATTTTGTAGTGCTTGCAACTTCTTGATGTGCATCTACAGGAGAAAGACATTTTCTGCCTCTGTACCCTTTATGAGTTTACTTTAAATTAAATTCATTAGGCCCTCCAAAGATCATTAAAGAGATTCTGCCATGCTCAACAGGGCACCAAATGCATTATCATATTAGTTACGATCTTTTGATTAGACTTTGCTTTCAGTTCAACTACAAACTCCTTTGAGTAAAATGCCTGCAATTGGGTATATTTTGATACTGAGAATACATTCTGTCAATGTTTTGATAAATGTTCTATGTGTACCTTAAAATTTGCTATCCCGAATTTAATAGAATGATAACAAAACATGATGGACTTAGTTGATCATATCCACTCCAAGACAAAATTATCATGTTCTTGTAGATAATTATTTCAAGTAAAAGTTCTGTCAATGAAATGTAGAGAAGATAATAATTTGTCTTCTTTTCATGGTTAGTGCAGGCCTCATCACACTTGTGTTATTTAATATTTTAGCCACAATAAAAAATTGTTTGAATGTCCTGCTAGAAAAGAATTAATGTATTTGTGGAATAAGATGAAGATGAAGTACTTGAAAATACTAATTTTTCTTACATATGCTTATAAATTATATATGTATGGAAAAAGTTAAGGAAATCTATTATGTCCAGCAGACATGCCACAAAATGTTTTTCATCCCATCACCTGAATTGCAAAAAAATGCTTTCAGTTTAACATGTAAATTGTTTAACATTGAAAATTTTCATTTTTCTGCTCAGAAAGTTGGTTATTTGCAATATAACAATTTTTAAATGCAGGTTGAATGCAGCTCTTAACATACATAGTCAAGATGTTTGCAAACTTCACTCTTTAAATTCAGGGTTCATAATTTTTTATCAGGAAATAGAGTGTTATACTAGACTTTAAAAAATTCCTACATCAAATGGTTTAAGGGTTTTTTTGTTGTTTTTGTTTGTTTGTTTGTTTGTTTGGTTGGTTGGTTGGTTGGTTGGTTTTTTTAGTAGAATAAGCTTAAAGAACTTCAGAAGAACTTACCAATAAGGATGCATTTGTTAATGTGGGAAAAGAATATTATTCTGCTTAATAGAGAAGAATAGAGAAGAAACACCTGCAAAGAGTAGTTTTGTTTTGCATTTGATGTGCAAAAGTATTTGTATGTGTGTGAATCTGTAGTTCTTTCTATATGCACCAAATAAGGATTAATGTTATCTCTAGGCCAGAAGCTGTTTATTAGCACTGCTATGCCACTGAGTTCCAGCTCGATGTCTGACAAGTGAAAAGGATATTAAAGCACTAACCTAAGATATTAAAGCATTAAAATCCATTTGTGAAGATCATCATTGTGACACACACTTTTATTCCAAAATAACAGAAGCAAAAAGATTCTGTGTAGTGTGACAGCATGAATGTGCTGTTCCTTCACTTGGGTAACCAGTTATCTCCCACCACTATCTCCACTGTATGTTTTCAGTCACATTTTGCAGCTCTAATTCTGATGGATTTCCACAGCTCCTTATCACAGCAGCCCTCCAAGCATGCCACAGAGCTTCAGATGTCTGCACGTGGAGACAACAAAATGAATAGGCCAGAAAAGGAAATTTGAGGAATGCTTAGTAAATTGATTCAAGAAAGCAGACATTTCTAGGAGACAGACTTCAGATTGATATTCAGGTCTGGTCTGTGGTAAGCATTGTCCATAGAGTTGTTTGAGCTGGAGGATGAGAAAACATGTTCTGTGCATTGCCTAAATTCTTGTTTTATTGCTTTCACAAAGATTAGGCATAGTCAGAACCTTAGAAGCTGACCATAAATGTTTCTTATGTAACGGTACACGCAATTTTATCAAATCTGCGTTACCTAATAGTCCTATAAATTGTTTGGAATATTATATAGATGTCCTAATCTACAGAGGAACTGATTTTGGCATTTCTTAGAAATCAGATGGAGATATTTTATTACTGCTGAGAGTTACTAGAGACTGTGTGCTTCACACAAGAAGATATTTCCTTGCAGGTAGTGAAAGAACAGAAGTTTTCTACCAGTACTGCACACAGCAAACCCTCTGGTTCATCCAACTGACCCCATCATTACCATGCTACTGCTAGCGTTGCTTCCTTCTGGGTCTCTGGTTTTGGAAGACAGTGGGAGAAAGGGCTATTTGCCCACTGTCGTTTGAACAAAACCTAATAAACCGGGCCCTGCCTCTCCAAGGTGAGACTTAGCAAAGCGTCTCTGCCTGTGGCACAAAGTTTACTAATTAAAGACTTTGCCCAAGTAGCCAAGCTGACAGACAAGGTATTAGTAAAGAAAAGTGCTGCTGTGTTGAACCATTCAGACTGAGTGACCGAATTTCCCCCAGGAGGAGCAGAACAGGTTTGTGAGGACACACTGTATCTGACCGCACAGCAGTAGTGCTAGAGCTGTATTCATTATTGGAAGGAAAAAAGATGATGCATTTTTCCAGCACAGCACATGGTTAGATGGGACCGCGGCCTTTCACCCTGACATTCTCATCAGAAGTTGCACTTTGTGTAAGTGACTCACAGAACATGCCAGCTTCGGTAGTTAGGAAACGTGTCTGTGCCCTCTGGCTTCATTAAAAACCAATAAGCAGAGCAGTAAACAGACGAGGAGTTTCTGGCATTTTGGGTAAGGTTGCTTTTAAAATGTTCTTCTGTATTTGAAAGGAGGACATGACTCACTTAGCAGAGTTACATTATAAATGCTGGCTTGACAGTGCCCCATAATAGCGCTTTTCATTGCAGGCTCTCTGCTCACAGGGCTGGGAAGAGTACACCCTGCCACTCAGACCTGTTGTCCTTTTTTCCCTTGTTAAAGCAATGCTTTGATGCTGGCATGTAGACAGCTGCAAACTTAGTAGGTCTAAACAACAGTTTCCTCTGATCAGATTCTTTGCCAGGGTCTGCATATCAGCTCTCAAAACACCCACAGGAAAGATCTCAGGAACAAACAGGAGTTGTAAGTTACAGTTGCCTGTTATTAGTAACAGGATATTGTCACTTTAGAGCACAGTAATTAATTTGTCAAGGATGGAGAGAAGTTTTTTTGTTCAGTAATTGCATTGAATATAATTTAAAGATAGGAAAAATCTATCAGATCAAAGTGAAGCTGTTTAATCAGACTTCTTTGGTGGCCAGTTTCTGACCCAGTACAGTTTTTAGTTCCTGTTTATGCGGTGTGATGCTGCAGACTGCAAACTCCTCTGGCTTTCCATGCGGAGGAGTGAGACTCATCTCCACTTTGCCCTACCAATATATTTAAAGGCTTAGATTTAGAGAGCTGAGCACTCCAAAGAGCCCCTAAATGACACTCAGTGGTCCTCACATATGCAGTGGCATTTTCCAGCTCTGAAAACCTGTCCTGTCAAATTATCTTTGAATTGTCAGATGACTTCATTGAATTTATCTCATTAGGCAAAAGGTTCTGGCAACTACCTTCAGTGACATGAATAGAGATTGTGAACAGAAAACAATTGGTAAAACAACCACAAAGAAGTATCAATATTACCATGCATTTGAGGTGAAGATAGCTAAGATCTGGAATTGAAATATTTGCTCTTTACTGAAAATCCATAGTTATACTAGGGGTACCACAAAGAACAGAGCCAAATCAGTTTTCCTTATCTGAGGTAAATCCAATACAAATAGCAAACTCAAATTTGCATATTTCATTTAAATAGCCAATTACTGACTAGAAGCAACAAATTATCTCAGAAAAAGCACACAAGTATATGTGTGTAATGTAACTGCAGAACCTAATGAGATAAACACAAAAGCACTAGTCAGAAATGATTAGCAATATGTCAACATTATTAATTAATTTTTAATAACACAGGCAAGGTTTCCTGAGCAAAATTTCTTACATAAGATTTGTATTCCCAAAGCATGGTAATTTGTAGCCAGATGCTCAGTGTTATTGATGATATTATGAAAAACTAGTAAGCCCTTTGGGGGAATATGGGAATAATGCATTTAAGAAGAAAGGAATGATTTACAGTGTGCATGAAAAAGAAATTTTAGATGACTTGTCTTCAACTCTGCTTTTAAGAGGTTTTCTTCTTGACTCATCTAAGGGTTTTGTCAAAGATTCAGTCATCACCAAACTGGTGTAACCGTTCCCACAGAGACTCAATACTGAAAGGAAAGAATTAATGTAATTTCTGGTCTTCTGCTGCCTGTGTTCAGAACAGTTTTAATGATAAGCACAAAGCACAGCTTCATGTAATGTTGTAGCAGTAAGAGAATTAGGAAAATATTTGGGATGCAAATATTTGTAAAAGGGTACCTCATCTTTTTCTACCTACCTTGGAGATAGATATTATGGATATGTTTGGTTTAATTTGAACAATAATTCCAGCAAGGGCTTGAGAAATTTCAATACTAGAGACCACATTCACAAATTTTTTGCTTGAACATCCATACTATTTTAGAGAGGATATTATAGATATATTAATGTCTTCCATTGTCTGTTTGGCTGCAGAATCAAATTCTCTCTGTGAGTCCTGATCAAAAATGGTTTGGATTGAAAGGGACCCTAGAGATCATCTAGTTCCAAACTCCATGCATGGGCAGGAACATTATCCACTAAATCAGGTCTGCAGGTCTTTAAAGCATATTGCAAGATAACCTGAGCAACTGTAGAGCATGGAACCTGGGTAAGGGTTGTAAAAATGCAGGATGCTTGAAAAAGTGCCTGAAGGGACCATTGTGAGAGGGTTTGAATTAACCTTGTAGGTTAATACCTTGTAATACTTGAAGGGTTATCTTCTCTTTGGTATCATTTCTCTTTGCTTGATCCAGGTTTAAATAGAAATAAAGTATTTTTAATTTTTAAATTAGTGTCTTTTTCTTATAGCATGTTAAATAAGTTCTACAATGAGTTGTTCCAAGGCCTCTGCAGTATATTAAAAACCTAGATAAATTGATAAACTGGGCTTACGTAAATACATCATCTTTACTGATTGCCTACATGAAACTGATTAAAAATCCCAGAATCCTCAAATGTGGTTTTATATCTTGAATAAAACCCTGAAATGAGAAGACAACAAGCAATTTCAAAGTTAGGTACAGAAACATAATATGTCTAGGATATATACAGTTTTGTTAGCTCTCTCTCATTTACTGAATTATCTATTTGTACTGTTGTATTTAGGCATAGTGGGTATGAACCTTCACAAAATATCTACAGCCAGATGTCCTTTTATATTAAAAAAGTCCCCACATTCAATATTTAAATTAGTTTGTCATTTCACTCTCATTAAGCTGAAACAACATACACATCTCTCTCCTAAATATATACATTCAAGGAGCAAATTGCAAATCTGAGAAACAAAATATATAAAATATCGAGGGGGGAAGCACTCAGTAATGAAGAAGGTGTTAAAAAGTGTACAATTAACTCATGCAATGTTGTTGAAAACTCAGGTCTCTAGTGTTTGATTCTTGTTTGCCCTTGGATTTCTAGTGATGTTTTGGTTGTAAGGATTGGAATACAGCCTGGTGGAAATCAAAACCTGAATTTATTTAAGATTCCAATGAAAATTCTATTGGTATAGTTAAATGAGAACATGGCCTGAAATGTTGTTTGAAAAGAAATACTGGATAAAATGTCTCTGCCTTCTCTGAAGAAAGATTGCTCAATTAGGTTATGTGTTGAGTAATACCAAGTGTTTTGGAAGCTCAGAAGAGTCATTGATTCCAGCTGAGATTAATTCTGAGCTTCTGGCCTGCTTTGAGTGGTGTTCTCAAAGTGAAACTCAAAGGTCTCATACCATTGTGAAGCCAAAACATGAAATCTGTTTACTCAGACCTACAAGAACTGAAACTGCTGATTCCTGTACAGCTGTTTCACCCATCTTTCTGGTTTAGTGCCTTTGCTCATCAATAAACAAAAATGGAAACTGAATCTCCTTGGACACTGCCTGTTTTCTCAAATGTCCCCTATAATGTCTCTCTGCTGATTTGCTTATTTTGACCAAACACCATGTGCAGAAATCAGTCAGGGAAAAGGACAATGTGTGTGGCAGGGTACTGGGTCAGCTGGGAAGTGGTCTGTTGTTGAGTGACCAGGGACAGCGTGATGCCCTCTGGCACCATTCCCACCTGGAACTGGGGCTGCTAAGTAGACTGATGGAAATCACTCCAGTTTGTCCTATACACGTGAAAGATTTTGACATTTAGTGTGTCACCTGCCAGAAGACTATCTGTTTTCCCGACAGCTGGCTAAAGGGAAACACAGGCCCTCTAAACCCATCTCTTGGTAGCAAAGGGAAAGCTGCTTGTGACTGAGGGTCATAAGGGTATTTATTTATTTTCAAGGGTGGTCAGCTAGGCACTCACACACTGCTGTTTTGGACATTAAAAAGCTCCACAGTGTTCTGCTGTTTCATTTAGTCTTGCTATTAACAAGTTTTATTGCCCTCTCTTGCTCAGTGCATGTTTACGGGAGGCATAAATTCTGCCTTGTGAAATTGTCCTTAAAGCCCTCCAGAAGGCAGTGTGGGTAGGGAACACCAAAACCAGAGGTTTCTACATCACTGAGACTGACTGTAGCTAAGTATGTATCAGCTCTGGTCTTGCTGCCTCTTTTTTGGGAAGTGGGAAGACACTGGATGTCTGTCAGAAAAATGCTGCAGCTTTGGACAGGAATCAGTAAAACAACAAACATTGTGCTTGAGGCACTGAGTGTGATCTAACAAACATGTTTGTTGGGGAAATCTTCTGTTTCACATGTAGAAGAGTTTTATATGAGGCAGTAAACTGTAGATTGAAAAATAATTTTATGATGAGGAAACTTCATGAAAATCAAGAGAATGGTAACTTGTGCTCATTAATACACTTGCAGTACTTGGAATAGCAGTAATGATTATTAGTCTTGACCTGGCAAAATGCCAGCTTGCATTCCTGCTTTTTTTGCTTTGGGAAGTTATTACATATATTGCTAAAAATTGTTCTTTACTGCTACTGCAAGTATGTCTTGTCTCACTCAAGAAAATGTTGCATTTCACTGAGTCAGTAATACTCTTTATTCATAGTCTTTATTGTCTTTATTCATAGTTTTCATCTAAATAATGCACATAGCCCATTAAAGCTAAACTGATACGAAAAATGTGACATTGATCCATTTCCACAAAAGACACATGTTTTTGAGGTTAAACCCCAAAACAGCTTAGGAATTTGAAACATTTTAAAGTAGGAAAATTTATCACATTAAGCTATCATAAAAAATGCCAAAACTCATCACGGAATGGTGACAATTTGCTAATATTCACATGATTAAAAGAAAATCCTTTTCTTTCCAATTGATTCTTTTAATGATGAAGAACGTGTAAAGCAGAAACATCTATCAGCAGCAAAACTAGATTCCCTGGGGAAGTGCTTAGTGGACATAACTTCCCATGGCATCACATTTCTATAAGGAAATGTCAGAACAGCAAGACATCTTTGAGATGACGTGTTGAATTGAGTTGTAAAAATGTTTTGTTGTTGCTTAGGCGTGAACTCTGTTCCATAAAGATAAGGTGTCTCATCTCTGGGCAGCAAGGAGGTATTAGGGCTCCAGAAGGTGGCAACCCTGTTCCCAGATCTCTCAGCAGTGGCTGAGCAGGAAGCCTGGCTTAGGCCACCTCCTTACTGCAGAGTAGCCCTACGTGTGTCATGGCAAGGCAGTGCTCTTCCACAGCCTTGTGCGTTCATGTCTTGTAGCATCCACCACACTTCCTTGGTGACCTACCAGATTTAGGAGAGTTCTTCTGGCACACAGGTGAACTGTAGAAGAAGATACTGAGAACTAACCCCCAAACCCCAACCACCCATTAAGACTTAAACAAAACAAAACAAAATCCTTTGAAATTATCTGCAAAGATTCTGTGGACACTGGCATTATTTGCACACATTTGTTTTTGCCACTGGCCCAGATGAAAAGTAAACACCTGAGTTTGTGGTGATTTTAAAAAATATTTTTTGGTGAACGAAAATGCTTCTGGAACTTCTTAGTATTAGTCAAACTATCCATGTAACCCCTGTGAATTTACTGTGATTACAAGTTTGTACAGGTATTTTTTACCATGCACAAAGACATTTTACAAGCACAATATACATTGCTAAAGAGTGTTAATTGATTATTTATTGGCCAATCAGTCATCAGTGAAGTGGAAAAGTTAGCCTGTGTTGCACTTTGGAACTGTCTGGTCCTTGCTCAAGTTGCCATCTGCCAATGCTCTGCTTTCTTTCCTTAAGGTTTTATGTTGGTTCACTATTTTTTCTCTCATGTGCTTGAGTTGTTAACGCCTACCAATTATTATTCAACATTTACATCTCTCTCTGTGCTTTCACCTTGGTTTTGCTGGGCTTTGTTTTTAAGCTTTAGCTCATGTACTTTTTAAAACCTTAACATCTGTTTTACCAGTAAAATTAAACTGAGGTCATACAGTCTGACTCCATCACGCCATACTTGGAATAATACATGGCTGAACCCCAGGGCCACAGGTTTCAGCTGCAGCAAGCTCTTTGTGGGTTTTGCAGAGCTGCCTGCACAGCAATAGCTGATGATTAATTCTATAGTCTTCTCTATGTGATTTCATGCTTTTCCTGAACAAGATGCTTATTGGAACGTCTCTATTTTTTGATCTGGTTAGATCTGTAACACAGAGTCACCCTTTGAGTCTGGTATGCTCAGCAGTAGTTACATACTTCCAGAATGAAGATGTTCTATAGCTTTTAGCTTTACAATGAACCATATGAAAAAGCACCATAAAGAGAGAAGAGTGTTGTTTGTTCTGCTGAAGATAATCTTCCTGCTCTTCCTTCTTCAGAAGTCATCCTGAGTTAGAGCTGGCTTTAAATAGGACAGGACCCAACTTGAGGGAAGGTATGGAGAAGACAGAGACATCCTTCTCTTAGAGGTACACAATGAAGGGACAACATGCCATGGTAGAAAGCCGTAGCAAGGTAAATTTTACCTAGATGTGCAGGAAAAAAATGCATGCACTATTTAAAGAGAGAGAATTAAAGTACTGTAATAAGTTACAAAGAGAGACTTCAGATTTTTTTCTCCTCAGATCTTTTCAGAATGTGACTGTGGCCTTGGGTCTTCCCCAGGGAAACCAGTTGAGCACCTGAGTTAGTTCAGCTTTGAGTAAAAAGTTGGAAGAAACCTCTCCATAGCTCCCTTCCAAGTTAAATTTTTCCTATGATTCTGTGCTGATGCATTACATACCTTACTTCAGGGTCTTTTCCTTTTTTTGTTCTTTATGAGTTATTGAGCAGGAACTTAAAAGATAGTACATAATTCATAATTCTTCACCAAATTGGGAAGGGCAAATAATCCAAAATAAAACTAGTTCTTCAGACTGTCAGATTTCAAAGGGGTGGACTGATTCCAGCTTTTGAATCCTGAAGATTTATTCAAGCAACTCACATATCTGTGCATATTCAAGTTCTTAAAAATTAATACTGGGAATGTAGAACTTGATTATCTAATTAAAGTTTCCTTTCACTCTGATAAATTGCCTTATTTTTTATATCCATCTGTGCTACAGAAAGACAGATGCTAAATGACCAAAAAAGCCCCCCTTTTTTCTTAACTTTGATTTAAAGCTTTGAACTTCAAAATGTCTTCCTCAACCAGCATTTTACCACCCCAACTCTACCACTTCCTTTGTAAAGCTGGGAATGTCTCAGAAGATTCTTAGTAGATGATTTGAAAAAATGTTCTCCATGCGCATGTTCACTGGTGTGTTTTGCTATACCCATGTAGGCTAAATTTATTTTTTTCAGTCTACCAAACAGACATTTTGTGTCTGTTTAGACATTTGACTTGATAAGCCCATTTGACTGACAGGACATGTCTCAATCTGGAGTGATGCAAATGCACTGGGATTCCAGGAAAGGTACTAACTTGTGTGGAGGGCCACTGGATGTGCATAAGCACCATGTTCCTGCCTGGCTTTTCACTGCCTTCAGAAGAGACTGATGTTCTTCTCTGATCCTTTTCTAATTGCTGCCTCAGCTGTTGTTAAAATGAAGAAATTGATATTCATGTGTTGGCATTCCAAAGAGCGCATAATTATGACTTTTTTTTTCCTATTGTGTGTGAGCAACTTGAATATAAGAACTATTACATTTAGTATAATCTTGATATTGCCACTGATATCAAGCTTATAGTCTTTATCATTTGTTACATCATCCTGTATTCTATTTGTAATACTTAGCCTAATTTGCAGGTGTGATTTTAGTGGATGTTTTGAGAATGAACCACTCTGTCACCTGAATACAAGGGTAACACGTTCCTGTAGATGATGTGTTTTGCACCAGTTACCAAGAATGTGTTGCTCTGAAATTGTTGTGTTGTTCTGATAATTGCACATTGATTCCCTGAAAGTCCACGCTTTACATGTGACAATAAGATTTTAGCTGTTATGATGTTTTGATATTCTAAAGCTCAGGGAAAATAAACATTAACTTAACTGGACTTTGTATTATATTCTGTATTGGAAGTGATCTCACCTAAATATAGAGGTCTGAAATGAATTAGATACTGAAATGAATTAGCATAAGCTGATTTTCTGGGTTCTTCTTCTGGTCAATATGAGGGGAAATGCACTTCCAGAAGCAGACTCAGACACCTGAATCTATATCTGTGGGAAGAATTCATCACACTAGCTGAACATATTCTCCCTATGTAAAATAAACTACCTTTCCTTATCTGTATCTGAACAAGATCTACATTATCCTTTCATTTACGCATCTGTTTTCATTTTAATCTTCAACAGTGTCACCTCAGAGGGAGAGGGAGATGAGTTTGCACCACTATAAACTAATGATTATAACTTTGTCTAAAATCTGATTTTATTCACCTGTGGGGGTGTGTGTCACAGCAGACTGCCTGCTCAATCCCTTCCCTGCACTGAATGGCAGATACAGCCCAGCATTAAGTATCAGCATACTTTACCTACTGATGAAAGGTAAAAGTTCTTTAAAAGTTCTTCTATGAGTTTAAATCCGTATAAGCATATTTTCCCACGCTTTTTGTAAATTTTCTAGGGGCACACATATTGTACTCTAGTACTCTCCTTCCTGAAAATCACTCATGCATTTTTGTTCAATGTGGGTTGGTGTCTGTCCCCAGGAAGCAGTTCCCTGTCTACATTAACCTCCCCTATACTGTTTACAGAAGGCTCTGGATGTGCACAGTGATCCCATGTGTACAACACCTCCCCAGCAGCAGCCTCTGCTGAAGTCCTGACCACAGGACTATCTGGACCCAACTCCTGGCACCACTGCAATGCTGCCATAGTTGTGCATGGAGATATGAGCATGGCAGCCTTGTGCATTAAAGGCTCCATCATGAGCCCTGCAGTTTGCATCATGGTCTAGGAGTACACAGTGTGGGAAAGAGCAACCAAGGCCACATAGGGATGCGAATGAACAGAATCCAGACCCCTAAGGCTCGGAACACTAAACTCAGAAACCAAGAAAGTAATCAGCAGAAAGCAAAACCCAGAGGAAGGAATTCATTATGAACAGGAGAGTCCGTGGGTTGCTGATATGTTATCTTTGCCAGCCAACCTGACTCACTAGCATGCTGAGTCTGTCTAAAAGGCAGCCCATACGTTCAACTTGCCTTGTGCCCACAATCAGTCCCTCCAAAAGTGTTCTCAGACAGCGTGAGAAAAGCGTGACCTGACTCACGCAGAGCATGGCTACTCCCAGGAAACTTGAGCACTCCAAAATCTTACCCTAGCTGGGAGTGCTGCTATTGTCTGAGAGCTGAGGGGTGCCAGAAGGGCCTGGAGCAATCCAGTGAGGAGTTAATTAAAAGAAAACAAGTTACAGTTTCATCTCATTTGCTGAAGAAGGTGGCTGACTCTTTGTTGCAGCGGGCTGTGAGTGATTTGCTGTGCTGGGACTAAAGCCCATCCTCCTCAATCATTCCTGAACAGAGCAAAATTACCAGTGTCAGGAAAACTCATTTGGTAGCATTAATCAGAATGGATTAAAAAGGAGCAATTTCTGAGCTGCCCTGCAAGAATAGCTGTGGGACATCAAAGAGGGCCTGTGAGCCTCAATACCAGAAGACAGCATCCTCTGCTTTGAAATGTTGTAGTGAGCCAAACATTTATTGGAATGCCATGCTAACTGCATTGTGTATAAAAGCACTCCAATGTTTGATAACTTGTGTCCTGTCTCCTCCGTTGTAATACAATAATCAGATAAGTAATTATTTGGTGTGTTCTGGTGCTTCTGTTGGAGAACTTTAATGATCCATTTAAAATCTTAGACTGCTTCTTGATTTTAAGTGTTCAGTAATGACAGGTAATGGACTACCACAGAGGCTATTCAATCCATTAGGAATAAATGCATTGCTATACATATTATAGTTGCATGCAGTCATTTTAAACAAGAATGCTTCCCTAGCTACTTTAAAAAGTATTTTTCTTCTTCAAAGGAAAGAAAAAGCAGATTGTGTGTGGAATTGTGGTATTTTATAATCAAATAATTTTCTTGCTTTAAAAGTCGGTTTCAGATAATGTATTTGAATTTGCTACATAGTGACATATTTGACAAGAGTAAAAATGTTTTCTTCCAAATCCAGAAATCTGCATTGTCTGGGGAACTTGGAAAAAATACAAAATGTCTCACGCTGGTTTTTTGCTTGAAGAAGAAGAATGTATGTGCAAGCTGCAAATACAGTAGATATATGTGACATGATTTTCAGATGCAAAGTGAGACAAATATGTATCTTTTCAGTTTCTTTTCTACTTAATGTAACATCATGTATATGTCATTGCTGAGTGGAAGCCACTAATTTGTACTTGAGAGAACTACAAAAACCCTAGATCCCCAGTATCTCACTGTGGTCATTACCATATTGTCATTAAAACAGTCTCTTGTTGAAGTTTTGGGGCTGTAGCATATAGTTGTGTGAAAAAGTCGGCTTGATGCTCAGTACAAATCAAAAAACCCCCCCAAATCAAATGTTAAGAATTGCTAAGAAAGGAGAAAAGAACAAAATATTGTGATGCCATTGTATAAAAAATTCCGTGATTATGCCGTGCAGAAGTCTGTTCTCCCCAGCTCAAAAATATACAATGCCATTGGAAATGATCCAGAGGCAAATCACAAGAATGATCAAAATTATGCAGTGGCTTCCATGCAAGGAGCAAATAAGTTAGGATTCTTCAGTCCACAAAAACCCCCAAGCAAATGAAGGGAAAATACAACAGAAATCTGTAAACTAATAAATACTAGGTTTAACTAGCATTTAATATGATAGCTTTAGAATAAAGGGGGTGATTTGTCACCCAACATGAGTTTAACCTGTGTAGTAGTTCTGCCATAAGATGTTCCACATATTTCAAGTTTCCAAAAAATAATTCAAAAAATTCAAGAAAAGTCCATGAAGAGCTATTACATACGAGGACACAACTTCTGTCTGATGAAGCCCCTGAAGGCTGGAAAGTTTTCTGACTAATTACCACCATGTGTTTGCTGGAGTTTCTGCAATTTTGCTAAGCATTCACTTTTGGCTACAGCCAGTTGTTGAACTAAATAAAACTACTTCTTGTCCTAGTACAGCTATTCTTCCATAACCTGAATTAACTTGCAGTCCAAAAACACTGAAACCTCAGTGTGGAGCACACATGAGAAAGGAGGGAATGGGAGAGTGGGCAAGGCATGAGACTCGAAGTGCTGTTGCAGGCAATACTGTTGGGAAGGCTGGGCCATCATCAAGTCTTCTGGCAAAATCACCCTCATGTAAAAGACAGATTTTCACCAGGGAGAATCAGATACTTAAGCCAGTATGGCTAAGACTGTGTAAGGTCTTCATTCATTTATATGAATGGCAGAAACTGATATAGCTTTTGATTACTAAATTACTATTTTAATTTTTCTGATAAATAATGTGCACTTTAAACTTCGTTGGAAAAGCTGCTTATTTGTTTTGCCAAGACTCCTTCAATTACAGCATTGCATACAAAGACAGAATTTGACTCACATATTCTGATTTGGGAGGAAGTGTGAAATCCATGTGGCACTCAAGAAACACAGGAGACGTGTTTTCAGTTTTTGCTGCAGAGGTATTTACCTGCAGTGCCAGAGCAGCAGCTCTGTGATGATGTCTCACAAGGTTCAGAACAATACTGGAAAGATGTTTGTGAACTCAACAAGATTTCATGGTTTGTTTGCTTTTATCATCTCCATCCAAGAAGGATCTGCACATAGTGTGAAGGAATATATCATGTTGGAGGCAAGGATAAGGATTGTAAACAACCCTACACAGGGTGATTAAAATGTTATTTTCCTTTGAAGCAGGCCTGAACTTCCAGCTACACAAGCTTTGGAGATGAATTCAAGCACCAGCTGTCCAGAACGCCAAACTACACATCTCTACTACTGGTTATTGCATTTAGGAATAGTCTCTGTGTAGCCCTTGTCAGAGTCCCTGGAAGACTTTCATTCACATTGGAACATTTTAGTACATCTGAATGGCATAATTTTGTCACATTAACTCACCCCACTCTGAGCCCCTTCCCTGTGAGTAGGGAGTGTGAGCAAGGTGGCTGGCAGACATTGACTCTGAGATTTTTCATCAAACTGACCTAGCTTCAAGAAGATTCACATCCTGTGAAGTGCTGGAAGATTCACATCCTCATGTGAAGCAATGGACAATTTCCTATTAACTGGGCTGTGCTGCATCACTAAACCTAAAAAAATATTTCCATAGTGACAAAGAGGGTGAGTGAGTCAGATAATTTCTAGAATTGTTTCTCTGGAAAATTGTTCAGTACTTAGAGATTCTCCTGTCTGAGGCATCCCATGTGCATATGTTATCCCTTTCAAATCATTGCTGAAAATCAGCCTGTAATATCAAGATGAACAATTGCCCTCTGTAACTGACACTTTACAAACTGGATCTTTTTTCCTACATCTTTGCATCCGAATACAGAATCAGTGATCCAATGTCTGCATGTAGGAATGGCAGGAATAAAGCAGTAGATGTGTTCCTGGCTTCATTTGGACCAGATTTTACATCTAATCAGGTCCTATTTAGTTGCAAGCTATCACTTGATTACTGAAACCCCTTTTACTGTGATGCAGCAGCTCATTTTATACAGAATAATAAATTCTTCAGTTTCCAGGACATTCAGTCTGATCCCTCCTTTGAGTGTTCATGAATAGTTGAAAGTAAAAAAAAATTAGTCTGTTTTTGTGAGACTGGAGTATCCATTTTATCCAAAAAAGAAAAAAAGGGGAAAAAAAAGAAAAAAAAGAGGCACATTTTAATGGATATGTTTTATTTCCCCTGCTCTGAGTCAAAATCATCCAAGCAAGGGATGAGTCAGTGAGCCAAAATTATCTTGAAGAGAAGACTACTTCTTGAAAGGGATGACTTGTAACCCTCCCCACAGAGGTGTATGGAAGAGAGGAATAGCACACACTGACTCTGGGCAGTGCAAAACCCAAAATGCACATTTACATTGCAGTGGCCGCTGTGACTGTAACTTGTGTAAGTGGCTCTGACTCCAAAAAACAGAGTGCTCTTCATTGCTGCTGCTTGGGTTGCTGTGCCAGCAAAGTGCTCAGCAGGAAGCTGCCCCCTGCTTAGGGTGGACTTTATAGCCAGTCCTGAGCTCTGAAACAGCACTGTGCTATGGGTGCCAGAATCCAAGGAGCTCTGCTTCAGGTGCATTCCTACCAGCCCTGGTGAAGCAGGGCAGAGTTCTGTACTGAGCCTTCTGAAAGGCCTTTGCTCCAGCCATGCTGGCCCAGGAAGCATGGAGTGCTGAGCAGACAAATGCCCTTTGGCGTTCATGCTTTTCTGACACTGTTGCATGCTGTAGGGAACTGCATTCTTTCTCTATGTTACATTTTCTGAAAGATAATCCATTTTTTGATCCAAGAGGAACCTGGGGCATTGTCCATTAAACAGGACATTCTCTCACTTCAAGATAGTTTTAAGTATAGCAGACATGCATGAAATTTTAAAAGGGACCATTCACCAAAGCCTGAAGCATAGTTCTGAGTGCAGAAGGATGTGCAAGAACCTCTGGAGAGCTCTGTGTCAAGGAAAAAGTGGTTTAATTCTCTACTCTGCTGCAATGTTTGTGCACTTGCTATGAAAATAATTTGGTCTGGAATTTGTGAAAGCACATGGCTGCCTAAGGACAGATTTAAGACTGCCATCCATGCAGGCTTGAAGGCTGGTAGAAAGAAATTGGCTCAGGTAGCCACGTTGGTGAGAATGGGGAAAAGAGACTGTAAGAGGACACAGGAAAGCTCTGCTGGCTTCTGTCTCACTCACACGTGTGTGCTGTAGGTTCACCACGGATTTATGAAGATTCACCTGGATTACCACCCTTCTTCTAGCCCAGAGGGGTCCCAGGGAGGAGAGGAAGAACAGAAAGGTAGCATGGATACTTCCCAGAACAGTCTCACAGATGTCCAAAAGTTTCACAGTTGAGAGCCTATCAGAAAGTTCAGTGCTTGTTGAAATGTCAGCCATCCCACTACAGCCTAAGATTTGCAAGACCTTTTAATGCTTATATGTAAACAAATATATATACATTACATATATATGTATATAAAATATATAAACTATCATTATTTCAGAGGACTGCCCACAGTGTTAAAGATTTACAGATTTTACCGATTTTATGTTACAGATTTTTCAGCATTTTTAGAAATACACAAAATAGCCTTGTAGCATCCTACCAACCTGTGCCTGGGAAGCTGATTGAACAGGCATGTTCCAAATAGTGTTTATGAAAAGTGAGGACTGAGATGTTTTCTATGGACAGGTACAGCAAAAACATATTAAGGTCTATTGCCAGTGTTGAAAGGATGAAGTGCAACTCAACAAAGGAGCTTGGTCAATGCATGAACTGGTAAATAAATGATTTGTGTAGCTGTGGTGCCTTTTAATAAATAAACCACTTGAGTAGAAGAAAAATGACACTGAAACACACTTAACCACAACACTTTCAGAAACACTGCATGCCTCCTTCAGAAGTGATTTATCAGCTTCTTGATTTTGATATTTATCCTCATAAAAGAGCAGTAAACACTTTGGACTCTTCAAATCCAAGAAGATGTTTCTGTATTTGCCATGTGCTAGCCCAGGCTTTTGCTGCATGTCACTTATGCCAGTTCCAACAAGCTGAGGTGCTGAAAAGGGCATTTCTTGTTTACCTCCCTGGAACAGAGTGTTTAAAAAAGCCCTGGCACTTGAGTATATGGCTCCTAATTTTAACCCACAAACAAACCACTCCATAACTGCTTGGATGACAAACTGTGAGGAAATGCAGCATGTGACAGCCTGGTTCATTTGCGTCAACAAGTGTTTTGTCCAGTTTTCTAAAAATGATGGCTCCAATGACTGGGAATGGGCAAAAGAGCTTCCCACAGCTCTTGGGATAAAGACAAGCAGAGCTGAAGAGCTCTGTGAGTTCACTTACATGGTGAGAGGCTTGCGATGTCTCCTCCAACCTCACTCACCATCAGGGATTTGGACCAGCCTGATCTGCCACTAAGCAACCCAGCTTCTTTGCACCAGAGCTCATGTCTGGGATTTGAACATCTTCCTGTCTGGGGCTTTAACTGAAGCAAATATTAACCTTTTCAGGTTTTTTGCAAAATGCATTTTTCATGAGAAAAATCTTAATTGTATTCTTTAATGATATTGCAGGAAGGATTTCAGGCTTCAACCTGAATGTGGTTGAAGGCAGGAGCAGCAGGGGCTCCCTTACACTGGGGCAGAACATGTTGGTGCATAGCACAGGGAGAGGGAGCCTGTGCTGCTGTAGATCCTCTTGCTGGAAAATGAACAAAATTGAGACAGTGTGTGTTTCTGCACGCACAACTACACATCCATCCCTGTCTAGGCAGGAAAGCAGCCCATTTCTTACTTTAGAAGGTTCAAAGTCCTACTTTAAAAGGACAAGAAAGTACGATTTAGTGCAGAGATCCTCACTTTCTCTGTAACCTAAATTTTTAAGGAGAGATTTCAAAGGGGCAGACTCACATTTCTCATTTCTGTTGTCAAACAAAATGTAAAAACAACAGCAGGATGTGTAAATTTTTTACTTAAATTATTCCTCTGATAGAAAGGATCAGCCCTCATAGTCTAAAAAATATAGTACAGGACCTTTGGCTTGCTTTAATAATAAAAAATTAAGATTTCTTCAATTACTTGCAAATTAGAGGAATTTGCAGAGCCAGTCTTAGAAAAAGACAAAGGTTGTGTGATTTATCTTGCTGCCTAAAGGTAATGCTATTTGCAGAAGTATCTGTATTGAACAAATCCAGACAAATTACTGATGAGAAAATAATTGACAAATGTTTTCCCCTTACTGTTGAATTGTCTGTGGATTTATTATATTTGTTCTCAATTTAAAATTTATTTACTTAGTGATTTCCGAAGATAACCTTTCTTTTTATGCTTTGTTACTTAGAAGAATTCATTGCATCAGTGGCTCCCAGACTCTTCTGAGTGAGCCTCCCACTCACAGTCTCATCTTCTTCCCTGCCCCCTCCATTCCCAGCAGCTCCGTAAGTCTGGGAGATGAAAGAAGGGGGAGGTTTGTACCATAAACCATCTGGCAGCAGTTCTTTTTGCTGTCTTGTGTCACTCTCTGCTGCTTTGCTATTACCTGAAGGGAGTCTGACAGCAGCGCTGGGGCCTCTGTGCTCCCCATCCCCGGGTGCAGGGGGAGGCAGCGCCTGGCTCAAGCTCCCTCCTTCTCTTTCCTGGACCCAGCTGTCACCCGGTGCTCCGTGCTGAGGATCCAGGGTGCCTGTGTATGGAGGGACTGAGGCAATAAGGGGTACGTTCTGGTTTAGAGTGGTTTTAAGTACCTACCTCTCCTGCTGGTGCTGTAAGACCACTGTTAACATGCCAGAGCTGAACTGCGGGGAAAACACAGCACATGAATGATTTTTGCCTCTCAGGCTTATTTTATTCTCTTCCTGAGTCTCTGATGATAACTCTTAAAATCTGGTTTCCTATAAAGCACAGTCTGAAATGTGTTCTCTGCACAAATCCAGAATATTTACTGGATATAATTGTTTTCGCTGATTCCATGGCTGCATATGTAGTTATTTTTGGGACCTAGACATTCAAATTTATTTTGTTTGTGACTGGTAGGGATGTCACTTCTTCTTCCTGAAAGTTAGGTACTCATTTTAAAATGAGTATAGTGCATCTTGCTTCTTGCCTTTGCCCAGCACATCTCCTTGGCTTATAAAGTTTTTATGGTTTGGGGATTGTCTCTTGCCTTCTGTCTGCTTACTAATACCACTGAGCCAAACCTGAATAGGAATTTCTAAGGGCAACCATAACACAAGTATTAGAGTAGTGGTCGCAGTAATTGCGACAAGAGCTGTAGAAACAGAACAAAACAAGAAAACACAGTTCTAACCTGTTTATGTGTAAGTAAAAACTGCTGCATAGCTTTTTGGAGGGTTTGTCCAAGCTGAACTCAGGTATTACATTTCAACTAGACTATGGAGTAAATCAGTTAATAGTTGGGGATGGTACTTACACTGTATGAATGAATTATGCTGTTTGGTGGTTATATAGAAAAGGATTATCAACCTCATGAATTTTATCCAATGTGATTGATTGCCTGACTGTTTAATGTGAAGTCCCTGATTAGTCAGCCTCCCAGATGGTTTTTCTCTCCTTTTACATTTCTATTTAGATATCCTTTATCTACTTATTTTTATATGATTTTTTCCACTTATATATTCTTCAGCAAAGAATTCTCTCCTCCTCCTAACCCCTTTTAATTCTTTCCAAAGTTTAAATGACAAATAAAAAATGCTATATTTGAAAACTCTGGTAAGCTGCAAGAGGACTGACAAAACCAAACTGCACAATGTCTTTCCCACACTGTGATGCACTGGAAAAAAACTGCTAATAATCTACCATCTGTTTATAAGATGCACATGGATCATAATTCTTAAAACTTTTATGGCATGATATGAGTTTATTTGCCTGGGTAATTCCAGTGAAGTAAATGGACATATATACAGCAGTGAAGTATCTCAGAGTAAACTTACACACAGGCTGTGTCAAGCAGGGAAAAGTCATGGGCTTACACACAGGGTCCCAGTTGTGCCAGCCTGTCAGGATGTCCCCTGTGTGGGTCAGGGGCAGACCAGCCAGCACTTGCTCATCACCCAGGCAGTGTGGATGGAGCCCCTCGTGGGAAGGTAGGAAAGCATAAGGGTGTGGATTTAGTCAAACCATGCCACTTGACTCATGACAAGAGACCAAACTCTGCCACTCTACTGTGCTCAAAAAATATATCCTCTGAGGCCACTGCCATATAAAGGAAGCTGCAAAACCCACAAGATCCATGAGGTTCTGTGTCCACAGGTAGGTTAGGTGTCTGTGTCAGTTTTGATAACTCTACCTATCTTGAGTAGTTGAAATTATGCTCTACTTAAGTATATTTTTCAAATGTGACTTTATTTTTTTTTTCTGAGCTGTCTGGAGCTTTTTGAACCTGTCCTGCCCTTTGTCCTCATCCCTTCCTGCACATGGGCTTTATGACACCCAGAAGCCCCAGGTAGTTCCCTGAGTGTGGCTTCTCCTGTTGATTTTCCAGCTCAAATATAGAGAGAAATCAGGCAACTTGGATAGTGTAAACATTTCAGACACATTTTGTGATGCAAGGCAATGGGGCTGTGGGGTTTAGGTTACCAGTGATGATCCTGACCCATTTCTCAGGACAAGAATGGAAAAACTGTTCTCTTTGCTGAAACTACTTATATACTAATGTCTGTTTACAGAGAATGGACCGGCTTGTTTTAATCCTCTTCCTTAGTGAATGAGCTTATTGCTCTGTTAAATGGCCAGTACAGGGAGAAATATTTTGAAGGGTCATATATTCTCTCATAATTATTAATGTGATGAGCTGGAAAACAAGCTCTGACACTAAGAAAGACACTGTTCTGAAGAGATTTGGAATCCCAGTCCAATCCTAGGGTCTAAGGCAGTTTTTAATGATGCTGTTTGCTTTTATTATTTAGTACTTCCATACTATTCATCACTATTTCCTTTTATTTATTCCTTTTCTCAGAGTAATATCAGATCACTTGGATAAAATGATGAAAAAGATTTGTTTGTAACACAGTGTGTTGATAGTAGCCTGTCAGCTTGGCCATGGTACATTTGCAGCCATGCATGTAAACATGGGCACCAAAAGGCTATCATAAATTAAAATGATAGAGAGAACTTCTGAAGAAGATAGAAAAACTCCGTATCTCAGTGTTGTTCCCTTTTCATATCAACAGGCAGGCATACAGGAGTCTTCTTAGTAAAAAGGTAATGGGCCTACAGCTGCTTAAATATTTAAGAAGGCAATGAAACTAAGGGAGAAACGGATACTACAATTGACAAGATATTTCTAGGAACTGGTAATACAGAGGAAGAGATGGTAATTTTGCATAGTGTATCATAGGATAAAAGTAATGATTTTATATAAATTATTTGGCACTAAGAAGAATGTCTTAACTACAATTTTGTTCTGTTTTATGTAATTTTCAGTGCTTACTACAGAAAAGACAGAATTTCCATATTTCTTAGTCAGTCTTTAACATGACTGACATATTTCACATATGTTTTCTTTTCCTTTCATTCTTTCCCCTGATAATCAGGCAGTGGTGGCAAAAACACTGTCATTGTTATTCTTTTAATGGAATTGTCACACAAAATACAGTAGAGGAACTTTAACTTGTTTCAGGAAACTCCATATTGTTTGAAAGCTCAACTCTTTTTTTATTTGCAGAAGACAAGCTCTTTAATACCCAGACTGTTAACATGCACCCAGTTCACAAAGCATGAATTTACCAATTCATATCATACACAGCCCATGCGAGTTTCCTTTCATAGTTCGGACAGTCCTAAAGAACCAAAGACATAAATTTCAGGCTGCAGAAGTGTTAAATTACTCTATATTTGATCTAGAATGTAAAAGTTCTTTTATAATGTACTGAAAACAACATAGTGAAATGAGAGGAACATTTTCAAGAACAACATATGTTAATGTCTACCCCGGGAAAACACAATTCCAGATTTCCAAATCTGAATGACACTCAGTTTTCAAGATCTTAGTCCATCAAAGGATATCAATCGCTCTCCCAAAGGCAGCCTTGCCTGAGGAGGTTCACAAGTTTTCAGAAAAAACACTCATTAGTGATGGGATTGTATTCCTCATCAAGGCACTTTTCTTCCTCCCTTAATTGCTAATGGACACATATAAATCCCATTTGAACCCACTGAATCTTTGAAATACTGTGGAAAATAGTTTGGAGTGTCAGTATTACAAGTTGACCCAGTGTTACCAATTCCTGGTTGATACAGTGCAAGTCAGTGAACAAACCAATTACCTTTTTTGTTATGCTCCCCCTAAAGCAAATGAAACTTGTATCCTGAAGGTCCCACTCTCCTTACCTTCCATAGCATTACTAAAGAGTGCTTGCTGTGGGCCTTGTGGGTCTTACTGCCAGTGACACAACAGGAGGGGCAAGCACAGTGGACGAGCAAGGTCCCTGGAGGAAAGCTGGCACAAGAGGACCCCACTGTGAAGCAGTTCCTCAATCTGTCTCAAAACTAAACCTAGACAGTCAAGGATAATTTGTAATAGAAATACAGAATTTCTTCCCTTTTCCATGTCAAAGTTTGACTTTACATACAATTGGTACATTAGAATTGCACTCTTCACGAGTTTGAGGAGCAGGAGAGAATCTGCGTCTAAGTTTCCCACAGCGTTACTTGGATTGTAAAGGAATGCTAAGCAATGCTGCAGACAAAATAACGTGTTTAATTTTGACTGAAGAGTTGGAAAAATACGCCCTCCATCATTACAAAAAGCACTCAAAATTTAGTGAGATATATTCTATCCATCTCAGACTGTTTCCTTATTAAATGTTGCAGATATAACAAGTGATCCACTGGAATTTTAATTACTGATTATACTAAGGCAGGTCAGGAAACACAATATTCACAAAGACAATTGCTAAAAAGGTACATGGTCCACTTCAGCTTTTCACTATTGCTAGGGCTGGTAAGGATATACTGGGAAACTGGGATCTTACCAGTGCATAAAAAGGTAGATAAACTCACAGGTTTTGTTTTCCAGGCTGTGAAAAATGGATAAAATTTCTATTGCCCAAGTAAAATTGATAAACTGTGTTCACCTTGAACTGCATAATTGCTTTTGGCAGGAACTCTGGAAAGTTTTAATGGAAAAGGGCTAGCATAGCTGCCAGATCAAGAGGTGAATGTCTATCTGCTCTTTCTGCAGATAACTGAAAACATGTGCCCAAGATGACAGACTTGTATTGAGTATTGTTATTATAGCTTGCTTAAGTGGAAAAGTAAAATAATGGCCATTAACATGCATTGGCTGTATGTTGTAGGGAAGCAAACTTCACATTTAGGGTTCCTGCCTCTTTCCAGTTAATATTTCACAAATGTGAGACAGTAACTTTAACCAGGAAGTTAACTCAGTTATAATCTTAGGATATATTTAATCTTTTTTTATCAAGTAAATTTCCACAAAAAAACCAAAACAAAACCAAAAAAAAAAAAAAATCAACCCAAAAAAAAAAAAACCAAAATTTTTGAAAATATTTAAAAATACAAGAAAAGAAGATTTTGGAAAGCAAACTGCATGAAAGAAAACTAGTTTTAATGCAGTTAGCTAATTTAATCAGTTTTAATGACTCATAAAATCAAAAGGGTTTCTTCAATTTAGAAACAGGGATGAAAGGCCATTTGAGGACTTGCAGGCAGTGAGACTTTTCTCACATGCTATTACATTTGCAAGCAACTTCCTCATAGTTACAGCTGGGACAATAACATATGATTATGGTACAGGCGAGAGTATCTTTCTGCCTTTTATAGCAACAGTGCAGGAAAATACAAGTATCTCACTTCCACTCAAAGAGTGCCAGACTATCTGAACTCTAGGAGTATTGTTTTGAGCCTTTTGAGCTTTTCACTCATGTATGATGAAGGCTTCATCCAGCAGCAAGCTAGAGTTCAATCATTAATCACATGCATTTTAATAATTCTAATTTTTGAAATTTGCATATATGGATAGTAATTAACAATAGAAAAACATTGGGAGTGTAAATGGTGCTTTAAAATATGTTGTGGAAGAATATTCAGCGATTAAGCTGTGCTTCTGTATGCAGTCATATTTGGAGGGATGAGACAAACCCTTAGAGCCCTTCCTGTTGCTGGTAGACACCCTGGTAGAGTATTTTGCTCTCAAAGAACAGAACTTCTGCTTTTTTTCTAAGTGCTTTTATGCCATTAAAGTTCTTGCCCTTGACAGTTCTTGAGTGAACATAATCCAAGACACACCACACTTTCTGACAGCCTCTTTTAATAGGCATTCCAATGCATTTTTCATACTTCATCTTTCATGCAGCCTTAATCATCTTCCCTTGAAAGAGAAATGATACTACTCACCTACGGCATTTCTAAGTTTACATTTCTTTGTTTAAGTTCTCACTTCTTTAGATTGACAGTCAATTTCTAAGGAGGTAATTCAGTTCTAGTTATGTCAGCTTTGTGTTACTTTTTAGGAGGTTTGATTGGGGGTTTTGGGGAGTTTTGCAGTTATGCAACTTTTTGATCTTTTTAGGAGCCTTGATTTTATTTTTGTGGGAATTTTGCAGGCTATCTGCCAGTTCTGCTTTGTAGTTATAATGATATAGCAGTGTTACAAAAAAGTACCCTAATGATGTGTTTGAAAACTACATGGTGTCAGTCGGCTCTGTTTGCAAAATAAGTCAACATAAGATTCCATAAGGAATCAGCATCAAAAATGATGTCATGAAGATTTACCTGGTGTCAGCTGAGCTTTAGTTTATTGTCGTATTGGATGAGGCGGTACTCAGAAGTGTAGCTTTCATGTGCCACACTGTTCTCACAGCACCACTACCATAAAGGAGTTTAAACGTACAGATTCTATACAGTGCTGACTCTTTGGTCTTTGTGCAGTTGTCAAGAGAGCTTTGAGCTACCAAAACTTGTCCCTGCCAGATGAAAGAAATTGTCCCTTCCTGCCTTCCTGGCTGCTCATTTCTGCTCCAGAGCTATCTAACCACTGAGCTAGTACAAGTTTCTTTGGCCTTACACTGGAGTGGACTGATGAAACACCCCAGTAAAATTATACTGTCCAAAAAGCTGTTTGGGAACAGCTTTGGTGAACTGGGTGAACTAAATTGAATAATCTTATTTGACTCAGCCTATTAAGTGCAGTAGATAAAATAATTTCCGCAGGAGCTCCTGCAACTCTGATAATTGAATCTTGACATTACAGAAGGTCTAATATAAAAGCACAGTCACTTGCCTCTCTTACAACTCTGTGCAGCAGGGTCATGATGTGGGGGGAAGGGACATGGGGAGCCATGTCCTGGCCACATGCCCCTGGAAACACTGTTCAAGGACACAGAGACACAATGCTGATACCTGCAGGATGTGTGTTCAATGAATAAGTGCTTGCCACACCAGTTAAACAAGGGTAACTTCCCTCACATTTATTCAAGTGCTGTTAAGCTGCACAGGAGGAAGAAGGAGCCGGGCTTTGGCTTTCCTCCCTCACAGCATAATCACTGGGAGTCCTGCAGCAATACTCAGAGGTGTGGCGAGCCTGCTGCCTTCCACCCTGCAGGGGCACAGATGGCAGTGTGCCAGCAGGGCTGGTTCTGGCAGGGCAGGGACAGGACTTGTTCCACACACGCTCCCTCAGACACATCTCTTACGGTGGCCCAATCTATCCCTCCGGGGGTTTTGCCAAGACTGGTTTCTTCCTATAGACCGGTGGTTCAGGGAATAGGCAATAAGTATAATTAAAACTGCTTCTACTTATTTCCTGAGAACTGAGCTTCTCCAGCTTCCAGCTGTGTTCCCTGCTAGAAGATGTGCCAGCTGAAATTGCAAATGCCTTCCCTACAGCTAAAAAGGTAGAAGAAATTATTGTGTCCCAATATTGTCTTTCTGCTCCTTAGGAACTCGAGAACTTCTCAGGGCTGTCAGACCACTAAGGCTAAGGCTTATGGTATCCCAGCACGTGCATCAGCATAAACTGAATTCCTCAAAAGTTCTGTTTGGGTGTGCATGTGTTTGTCCTGTAAACCTGCCTGCTCCCTCGCTGTTTTGAGGAAAGCTTGCACTGGCTTTGGGTGAAGTGTTCCCCTGCTTGGTCATGGGCTGGACCCATGCCCCAGACAACTCTTGCAGGGCATGATATGGACAGCCATGGCTTTGTGATGTGGGACGGGACGATAGCTCTTCCCATCATAGCCACACGAGGAATCATGAGGGCAAAGCTCTGATCCTTTAGCGTCCCTCTCTTCTTTCACAACTGCATGTCCTAGCAAAGCAGAGCTCAGGCAAATTTATCCCATCCACTGAGTTCAGAGGTAGTGACTACTGTCTTGCTTCATGCTCAATATGATTTCTTTCCACCATGTTTGCAACATGCTGCTGCTGTGAATTTCAGAAACCTTACTTTACTCCCCTGGAATAAATAATAAAAACAATCAGTCTCCATTAACATACAGCAACTCAACATCCTGACTTTTATGAGCTCTCTGTAGGAGTTTAATTAATTAGGGATGATTCTGCATTCTTCACAAGGAAGATTGGCTTTTTTGTTTACTTTGTCATAAATAGTCTCATATGTTGGAACATTTTGGAAAATGCCAAGGAAATATGCTTCCCTCCCACTTTGAGAATATTCTCCCTCAGCATTTTTGTGTCTTGCTTTTATTATCTTTGCCTCCAGTAAAAACCCTAAGATAGGCATGATTTTCAAGGAGAAGGCTTCTGTACAAACAGCCTTCAGTGCATGTTAGCAGATTTAACAAAAGATTGAAAACAAGAACAAGATTAATCGGAAATATGAAAGTAAAAAGCTAAATCAATCCTGCCATTGTTCTCAGGTCCAAGTTTTTGTTTTCCTCACAATAAAAGTATATCTGCCAAAGTGTTGCACCCTTCAGTTTTAAAAAGTATTTCAATGTAAAATAAACTATTCCATTCAATATAAAACATTGCTGCTTATAAGATTCAATTCTAAAAAAAGGAAGTGACAAGGAGAATCATGTGTCACAGCTGGGACCAGCTCTATAGGAGTAAGAGCAGGACAATAATCTCTGGTGACAGGAGAGAAAGAACAGGATAACACAGCAAGAATCCAGATTCCTGAATCAAGACTGCAGATTTGGGCCCTCTGATCCTGTTAGCAGCATAGCACTGTAGCAGAGCAGGAGCAAGGACCGTGGTGAGATTCTTCCCAGAACCCAAAGAGTCTTTCCAGATTCAGCCTGACAAGCAAAGCCTCTATTTTTCCTGCTCAGTGTAGCGGAGAGAAACTCTTCAACCAAACCCAGTGAAGCTGCAGAGCCCTGTTGGGTGGCATATTTCATCTGCCTGCCTTGTTTGTAACACATGTAACTCTTGAAGGCAGTGACTGGTTGATCTAGCATTTGAGGGTAAGTGCTAGGCAGTGAAGTGCACACTGTTGCTGCTTTTCAAGAAAAGTAGAGAAAAGAAGGACTGGTAAAAACTGGAAGCACAATTTAATTTCTTTAACTGTCACAATTTCATCCATATTTGTGGGTGTACAGAAATCAGAGAAATAAGAAGCACCATGTACTAGTGTAACAAGCCCACCTCCTGCCCACTGTATCTCTGCCTATTCTCTCATCAGAGAATGCTTCTTGGAGGAATAAAAGGTTGGCATAGAAGGGTCTTGGAGGAATGCAAACAACATCTATTGTGTGCAAGGAGCGTGCCTCTGGAGCACAGCAGAGAGTGTGTCTCAGCAGGGCAAACAAGCGTGCCCTGAGCACTGCGCTGGCAGCAGGGCTTTACCAGCACCTGCGTGAGCACATTTTAAGCTGGCTTAGACGTGTCTGAGCAGCTTTATAGGCAGCGCAACTGCCCTGTTGGCAGTGCTAAGTTGAGGCATGCAGTCCCTCAGTTTTACAGGCCTGAAATTTCCTTCCCATAGGAAATCCAGATATCACAGCCTCTATAGTACCTGAAATCTGGAGCAGAAAGAAAATGAACATGAAGGAGCATGTTTTGGCAGCCCAGTAGCTACAGCGCTTACCTCCGGAAGGGGTTTGGGCTTCCCTTCTCTAACCTCAAGATTATTTGTGGTTTTATACTTCAAGCATCCAAAGTAGCTCATAGCCCATCTCGAGTGAGGAAACCAAGCTTCTAGCGTCAGGCAACTAGACACCCTCAGGCCTGCTCCCCTCACATCCCACAGCTCCTGAGGTCCTGGAACCTCAGCCCTGCTGCAGCCCAACTGCATTAGGAGGATCCTCCTACCTCTCTCTTCAGCAGTCTTGTGGTAATAAGGATTGTGAAAGAGATAAAAGATATGGATGTGAATTCTACTTGGAGGAGACAGGTTACCTGATCTAATAGATGAATATCACTGAGAGGCAGATCACTTGCTTCCATTATTGACTTTGCACCAAACCCACCAGTTATTGGGCAGATTGTAGACCCGTAAACTCACTAATCCATGAAATGAGATGAGATTGAGATTGAGATTGAGATGAGATGAGATGAGATGAGATGAGATGAGATGAGATGAGATGAGATG
>JANPWX010000053.1:2173383-2222848 GCA_024734555.1 Trochalopteron elliotii
TGAGATGAGATGAGATGAGATGAGATGAGATGAGATGAGATGAGATGAGATGAGATGAGACACCTCAGATAACTTCTTGCTGTATAAAGTAATTAAATTGTCTGGTAGACAAGTCTGAGAAATTGAAGGAGTAGAAAGGACCATTTTAATCTGGAAAGTGGGTGGGACCTTCCCTTTCAGCAACAGTGGGTCAGTGTATTAGGCTTACAGCTAAATCCCACATTTCCATTTCTGGCGAATGCAGCAGCCACAGATGGGCCACCATTGGCATCTGGAAAACTTTTAGGTTGAGCAAGAAACTTATTGTGGAAATGCTAAAGAAGATGCAGAAACTTCTTTTTTTTTTCCTTACATACTGAAATTTTGCTTACACCCTATTTTAGACATCAAAATAGGTGTTATTTTGCATTTGCCTAGTCTCAGATTTGAGACATTGATTGTTATGCTTCTGCTGCTAAATTAAAGACTCCCCTAGTTCTTGTATAACTCCTTTCTGATAAATTAAATAATTTCATCCCTTTAAGTCACTTACTGCAAGGCATTTTCTCCAGTGCTTTTGAGGCTTCTTTTTTGTGGCTTTTCCAATTCAGTATCATTTTCATCCTAAGTCTTCTTAGGACATTTGTAAATTATTTTGTTGTTCATTAAAAATGCAACAAAACCCCAGTGCATCCCTGGGGCTACTTGTTACTCTGTGACTGATAAGGCACTAGTCTGAATCCAGAATGTTTTCCTATTAAACATATGCAAAGACTTTCTGTCCCCATACTTCAGTACATATGAGCAACCCAGAAGCAAAATAACAGTCTGAAAAAATCTTTGCTTCACAGGGAGGATCTGGGAGTAGAAGACACAACTGCATATGCAGTTCAAATGCATAGTGATTTTTCAAGTGTTGCCTAGAAGCTGTTTTTAAATATATTTTTGGGAGACACTTTTGAGTATGGCAAATTCGTACAGTTAGTCAAAGTGATACATATGCCTGTAGAATTAAAGCTGTCTGTAAATTAGCATTTTATATTTTGTTGCTTGTTCTTGGTAAAACCAAAGTATCTTTCACAGTCTTTTTTATTTTAAATGAAAAATTACATCATCATGACATCATATAAATATCTGTTCAATCTAGTGACCCATGAATTTATATGCAAATGTCTGCATTTGGATAAAAACTGAAAGGATAGCACAAAGCCTTACAACACAGACAAGATCTCATTTCTGAAAGATGCTGACAATGTCCTGACATTTCAGGTGCAAAACGCATAAAGCAAAATTGTTCTCACTCTTATGCATTTAGGAGATGCACAAGCTGCTTTTACTCTCTTTTTCACTACTTCTTGGTATTTTCTTCCACTAAAACTGTTACACAAAGTGGTCAACTCTTTGAGTCTCTCAGTCCTTCTTCACTATCTAAACAATGCTGATATTTTTATCATGCCCTCTTCATCTTCTATGTTTCAAGATGATAAGCTGGGCTTACAAAAGTCTTCAGATATATTGCTATTAGTGGAGCTGGAGGTGTCTACTCAGCTGCAATAGAAATTTCCCTACCCCTGGGGTAGTGGGAGGGGTTTTGGGAGAGTATAGCTCCTGCAAATATCCCCTCCAGGAGATCTGACTTGCAGGCTGACTTACTGGTTGTGGCTGCATATCCTCAATGAAAGGGAACTTCACTGGGTCTGCTTCCCCACCTGCCAGCAGCACTTCTGTTCTTGTTCTGCTGAGCTTTGACTCGCTGTGAGCGTGACTTACATTGTGTACATGTAGTCTATATAACTTCCTTGCTGAATAATGCCAGAGATAAGAAAGTGCCTCCTCTGCAGCCTGCACATGATGTGCTATGGCACTTCCCTAATGCCACCACAACATGGGTTTGTTCATGACAGATTGTTTTCTGTGCATTATCCTGAGCTCAGATAAAAGCCACACATGTCCATACCCATGTCCATGTCAGGCTCTGCTTTGCTGTCTCCATCCTAAATCATAGCTGTGTTTTCACCAGGTCAGGGGGATACATACTGGAATCTCTAACTCAGTTTGGTTTGATATGCTGTGAGACCTGATTCAGGTTTGTACCTCTTAGTGGCCCACTAAATCAAGGCACTTTAAACTGGCAGTGTTTATATGCTGAAAATCCAAAGGAGACACTTCTAGATGGAAGACTTACTGACTGGCATAAATTATGCTAGGCTGATCAGCACCTGATATTGTGTTCATATAGCTCTTCCCTAGACTTAGCCATATCCCATTTGGTCCCACATCTGATTACACACAGTGTGACCTTTATTTACATTATTTACAGCTAGCCCCACAAATGATAAATTCTGGCTCTGTCTCAGATATTCATCTGAGCAGTAAAACATCTAAAAACCAGCTCTGCAAGACAGCCAGCCATCTGGAACAAGAAAAATTCATTTCCAAGATGTAGTGACAAAGCAACCTCCACATATCCTCTCTGGAGTGCTGGCTCACAGCCAAAAATAACTTTTCTATGTAATGTATTGTGAAATATTTGTGGTTCTGTAGTGGTGTTTCCTTTTACTATTTTTCTCCTGATTAGCTATCTCCTTGGTTGAAAGGAATTTAGCCCACCTTTGTAGAACATGAATTATATGTAGTAAAAGGCTTGTTTTGGTTGTTTATCCAATACTGTTTGTCTTTTTTAAAAATGAGTCCACTAGCAATCTATATTGATTGATTTACTGTCTGAGACAAATGTACAGAGTTGAGTAATTAAAATATTGAATTAATCTACTGTTCACAACTACATCCAAGATTAATTTTGTTCAGTATTTCTCTTGGTACATTTGCTTTTCTTTTTCTCTGTGGAGACTTGAAATATTAGCACCAAATTGTCTGAAGCATTTATCTCTTTCCAGTAAGACTATTGGTTCAGACCTAGTAAAACATGTTCAAGCTTTTCCAACATAAGCACTACGTACTTTATGAAGTCTGAATTAGGTTCTTTATGAAATCAGCATTGGTTATATAACCACTGTACAGTTTCATTAAATATGGATTATTATCAAGAACATTCTTTTTGGAGAATTTTGCAGGCTCCTTTCCAAGGGGAGCAGACAAAATCTTTCAATCTGACACATTGGAAGGAAGGAAATAACTGTTGATTTTTCATATTTAAATGCAGTTTATCAGTTTATTTCCTCTTGGGTCTGGTTTCATTTGAACCTGCCTGTCTTCTGAGGATGTTGAGAAGGTACTCTGGGATAAGTTCATCTGAATACCCCCTAGATGGATTTCTGGGCAGCTCTTTAGAAGACTGGAATTCTCCAATACATCTGATTATTTTATAGCTCTTTCTGTGCTCAAGGTTCTGGATAACATTTGTATAGTCTGGTCTTCGTCATTTTCCTTGCAGTCCCAAAGCCTGCTGATTTTCAAGGTTACTCACAAACTCTGTGCACAAAACCAGTAACTGTTTCTAGGAAACAATGAAGCAACCTTTGTTTTACTCCAAATTACTTGCCCAACTTTTGTAGTTGACAACTCACACTCAGTGTGTTTGAATTTTAGATGTCTTCTTTTTATATGATTTTCTATGGCTAGATCCCATTTGCCATTTTACTGAGACAACTGTTGCTATCTTTAAGATGTGTAGGAACAGCAAGGTATCTCTCCCATCCTATTCTCCGCTGTTTTTCTTCCCTCTTCTCACTGTGGAGCCAGGAAGAGCTCATCTTGCTCCAGTACTTGGGGACAGCTTGAATTTGCCTACTAGAAGACTATGTAGACTAATCTAGAAAATTTAGATAACAGAGGTGATGTGAATCTGGAGTCATGGAAAAAACTGTGCTATTTTCTCCTCAATTAACACAAACTAATTCAACATTTGGTGGTTTTTTTCAGAAATCAATTTTTTTTAAAGTGATTTATTTAAAATGTATGCGATAAAACATAATCAGCAAATAATTTCTGGATGTAAACAATATCATACTTTGGTATCAAATTTCCTGACTCTGCATTTCAAGACATGAATTCAGTAAAACAGTAGTCCTTGAATATTTACGGTGCATAGGGACAAATGGTGTCCATAAAAAGATGTTTATAGAGGGTGAAGATATATTGGACTCTTCGGTGTATAAGCCATGCATAACTGAGGTGTTTTTCTTTTGCTCCTAAGAGAATTCCCAGGTGATGGGGAATGCCATTTTGGTTAGGACTTTCACTTCTGCCAAGGTCCAGCATTACAGCAATAACCAATTTTTCATATTGACTTTCCTGCCTTTAAAAGCCATCTTCTGCACTGCAATGCAGTGACAGGAGTATTGCCAAAGGCTGTTTGAATGATTCCCAGCTGACTTGGTTTTGTATGCCAAGACATGGCTTTCATAAATCTATCATAAATCTATCATAAATGTCCCAACAAGGATGGGAGAGAACAAGGATAACAAGGGTTTACATCATTATGACATCACAATGTCACTGAAGTGCTCACCAGCCTCATCTCGAAATACAAATGGGGAAAAGGGAGAGGGAAGACATCTGAGGGAAAAAAGAAGCTGCAACCTGAATTATGACAATATGTCACAGAGTAACCAAAGGAAAAAAATAGTTAGATTTGCCATCTCAGAAGGACTAGATTCAACAGCTGTTCTCTATATAAACCTTCTGTCCATGAGTAAATGAGTTCTTATGGATATAGCAATGATCAAGTAGAAGCACTTAGTCTGAACACACTTCAGGTGCCATTTCATAGCAAACAGGTAAAACTATTTCTATTGTGTTGTATTAAACCTATGACCCTCAAGGAATGGCAGCATCAAGGTATCACTTCCAGGAATATATAAGGTCTTGTCCACACAAGTCATTTTGTGTTTTTAGCACATGCCAGCATGTCTGTGGTGTTTTTCAGAATGTAAGTTTTTGTTTTAATATAAGTAATTTTGTACTACTTATGATTAATGATGATATAGACCAGTGTTCTCCATGAACTGAGTTTGCAAAAGATGTAATTTAGAATTGGATGGAGAGACAGCAAGGAAACAGAAGAGCTAATAATTATTTATAGAAAGGACTTTTTACGTGACTTTGGTGATATAAGGGTCTTTAAGCAGCTCTAATGTCAATGAAAGGCAGACTGCAAGCCGGAATAAGTTATGGTACAAAAAATTCTTCCTGTAAATGACAGCTAAAGCCCCATGTGTTTTCAAGTGCCTAAATTCCAGGACTTCCATGAGATATGACACTACCACATTGTGTAAGAAGAATATAGTTTGAAATGAAAGAACAAATGAAAACTTCAGAGATGAGGGGATATCCCTAATGGGAACATGTTAAAGAGCAAGAAGTGAAGAGGTCAGTCAGTGTCTGGAGAACAAAGTGAGAGATTTGTCACATGTGGGAGGAAAAGAGAGGGACACTGGCCTTCTCATCTGTGCATTTGCACTGTAACCCTGACTTTCCCATGTTTGATCCTTTCTCCCTGTGCAAATTTGAATCAGTGGCAAGGTTATTAACAAACACGTCTCTTATTCAGAACTTTTCTGTCATATAGCATTACAGTGACCCAAATTTGGCATAAAAAGGAGGAATCAAAGCAAAGGATGACCAATTCCATTACAAACATCTTTGACCATATGAAAAACAGGATGTAGCTCAAACCCCCACAAGTCATTCTAGCCTAGAGGTCACTTGAGTGGCAAACAAGATTTTTAGTTTCCACCCAAACCACTGTTGTTTTCCTATGGGTACAAAAGGAGGCCCAAGAATCTGAAATTTTCTGGAAGTGAAAAGCTCTTACTGAATGAGAAACTACACCCTATCCAAAGGCATAACCTCCAAAAATTCTGTATGTATGTGGGTGAACATTTCCACCCATCTCTCTGAAGCATGTGAACAAATGCCCAAGCTTTAAGAGTTTTCATCTCAAACAGATGTTTCAAACTCTCACTGTTTGAGACTCCATTGATGTTTAAGACTCCCATTTCAAGTATTCATAATTTGCACTGTGTTAGGACAAGTGGGCTTTCACAAGTGTCACAATGAAATAACAATTTAACATCTTATCCAGGATGCAGATTTTTAACACTTAAACTGAGGCCTTGCAAAGCCTTAGAAATGGTGTATTTGTCTTCTGGTCTATATTTCCTCTTTGTCTGTTTACAATAAATTTTGTGAAGGGTGGAAAGGTTGTATTCAGGCCTATGATATCATTGTGTGTCCTTTGCTGGGTACACTGTGATATGTGCAGTTTGCTGATCTGGGATAAGATTTGGCAGAATGATTGCTCTTGCAGTCTGATGAATCTCTGATATGCTTTCAGTTTCTGCAGTGCTAGATTACTTTGGAGGATACTGTTGCTCAGAACTGAGCATCTGATTTTGCAAAGCAGAGGTATACTTCCAAGGAGATGATGAGACAAAATGCATTTTTGTGGTAGTCAAAGGCACATTTTGCATTTTTGCAAAGTATTTTTGTAGTAAAATTACTAGTAATCTAGTAATTATAGTAATAGTAAATAGTAAACTACAAATTATAGTAATAACATTCTTGTTATTCTAGTTCTCTTAATTTTCTGATTTTTTATTACTACAGACCTCCTGAGACAAAAGAAGGCTTGGTATAAAGCACTTTATAGCTATTTTGTCTTGGTGAATCTCAATATTTTCCACAGAGCAGAGCAAAGTCTTCTTTAGGGAACATATATGCCCATTGGGAGCAGTATGGGAATAATTTCACCTTAATTACATCTAACCTGCAATAAGTACAGATTTTTCTTCATGGTCTAACCAAATCCCACTTTTCTTTTTCTCTAGCTCTATTTCCTACTGCTTGGATTTGGGTGGGGTTGGTTTTCTTTCGTTTATTTGTGGGGGGGGTGGGTTGCTTTTTTTTTTTTTTTTTTTTTTTGGGTTGGTTGGTTGATTTTTTTTCTGTAGTCATATATAGAAGTTGCTTCCATTGGAAAGTTAATTTTCTTTCCGGGTGGGAAAGGGAGCTGAACTGACCTGCCCTACAGCTCCCCAATTGCTTGTCTGCTTCTGGCACCTGAAAGGCAGCAGAGCTCACAGAGGGGACAGTCAGGAAGCTCATTGCAGTAATTGTTTTGGAATTGTATTGGCTTGGTGTAATATGAGATGGTCCCACAGCTGTCCTTTACAAAATCTTTAAAAGTAGATCCTTGGTTCTCAGGGATGTGTAAACCACAGAGGAAAACCACTGCTTAACTAATCGGATTATCAGCTAGCTCACTTGCATGTAATACATATCTAAACACTGCTTAATTTGGGATATTAATTACAGCCTGCACTGAAAGAATATACATAAGTCTTTAATTACATGGAAAGATCTTCAAATTGGTGGCTGGAACCATCATTTCAAGGGTTTAAGAAGCTGATAATTGCTTGTGATAACCATTTTACTCTGTAAATAGGTTTTGGCAATATATTGGCGAAGTACTGACGGATCTGTTTGCAGCCAAATGCCACCCAGATGGAACCCAAAACAGCCTGCAATTTTGTAAATATGATATTTCCTCATAAAGCTTCAGTGTTGTCCCATTTGTTGTCTTACATATCTGACTGACTGTGAGTGAGCTCAGGCCAAAAGGTTTTTTTTTTTCATTTTTAATTTTCTTTATTACAACTTATTGTTGTGCAAAGTAAAATGTGAAACCCTTTATGTTCTGGGCTGAACCAACGAGGGGCTGTGCACACCAGTGTTTAGTGCATAGAAAGTAAACACTGTATACCTAATGACTGACTTCTTATCAAAACTGCAATGATGTATTTACAGCACTGATGTATTTACTGAATCTATTTGTAACCCCGTTATGTGTGAAAGGATGCCAGTGCCATTCTGACACATGAACGTGCATTATTTTCAGAACAAATGCTGACAGTTTTTAGGGAATCTATAAAGGTAGAAACTGGTTCTTTCAATACTTCTTGAGCTAAATTGACATGTGGAGAGCTTTCACATTTAGCAAAGATAAGGATAAAGATTGAGCGATACATTTGTAATTCAGTTTTCTGTGCAGGATTGATCCCACTTTAATAATCCATAGATAATCCTCAGAAATTCTTTGAAGAATACAATTTGGAGGGTAAGAAACAATGAAATTTTTCCTTGACATAAAATAGTTCAAACAAGATTAAATCTTGCATCTCAACCTTTCTAAAGACATTTTTTGGTGGTTTGTTATATTAATTTGAAGGAAAGAAAAATTAAATACACTTAAAAGTACTTGAAACAAAATTCGGATACAGATCCAATGGGGAACACACAAGTACACAGGACAGAGAGACACTTACAAGCCTTGCTGAAACCCTTAGCAGGATGCATATCCTAAAATGAATAGGGTGAAGCTCATGGTGAAGGGAGAAGGTCTACATAATTGCATTTTTTACATAACTTTTCACAAAGGCTTTGCAGGGGGACATTTGTAGCAGGTTTCTTCACAAAAGAAGGTAATTCTGAACTATATCTGATGCACCGGTGATAGCTTCCCTGTGGAGACAATTCAATTCTGCAAGTTTGTTCATGGAATTAGTAGAGTACCAGTAATATATACAATGAAATTGATCTTTCAGTTGCTAGTTAAAAAATACTGAACTGTATTGTTTCCAGACTTGTGAATGTTCTCATTTCAGTAGTATACTGGATTAATTCAGTACTAATTAATGAAACTAATAAGAAATTAATTATGAATCTGGTAATCAGTAATAGATTCAAATTTCCTGTCATAGTCTACAAGTGTAAGAAAAATTGCAATGTTCACAGAATATCAACCTAGCTTTTTTGTCTACCTGCAGTTGTCCAACTTTCATCAAATTAGTACAATCATCAAACTAGTCTATCTAGATTATTTATAAAAATTTCATTTTTTACTGCTGTACTTCCCTGTACTGCTCCAGGATGCAACAAACTTCTCTCAGATGAGGAAAATCTCACAGTAAATATCACACAAATTACATGAAGACTTCTTTCTGATACCTAATACCTAGACAATGTGGAAGTCATAGCGAAAATAAATAAATAATATCCAATTTAAGCTACATACATATTTTTCTGACATAAAGACCTGCCTAAATACAAAAATATAATGGAGTAAATCTAATTGGTAGAAATACATTTCTTGACATATCTGCCCAGCCACTATACACAGAAACTCTTCTCTCAGTTCTGCTCTGGCCCAGCCCTGCCCCTGTCTTGAATTCAGTAATAAACTAACAAATCTGCTGTGTCTATTTTTGCTAAAGGTGGGATTTTTTAACCTTCCATTGAAGGTAACGGCAATATTTCTCTTCTAATCAATTTAAATAAACCAGGCCAGCATGGATTATGCTCAGAAATCTGACTGTTTGTTATTTGAAGAAACCACACGTAAACAATGAGAGCTAGAAGGAACCCTATCTAGACTAATTTGTCATTGGTTCCCTCTCTAATTTTTATTTTGATACTTGGCAGTAAAGAAATGCAAGTACTGTTAGAGCTGTTAAATAGTCCTAACTGGCTATTTGACACCTGACAGTGATATACTCATAGAGAAATCTCTCTAATAACATCTTCAAAGCAGTGAGCTCCTGTGATTCTCATGTAGCCTTGCTTGAGGTCAGGGGTGGCAAGCTCAGCAGGGGAGGTGGATTGAAATGGGCTTCTAACAATGATCATAGACATTTTTCAGCTAATTCAAAATCTACAAAGAACTGATGCTGTCTCTGAGGCAAAAAACAACTAGTTTCAGTCTTGTCATAAATACAGCACCTTTTCCAAAAGCAGGAGAGCCGAGATTGATTGGCCTACAAGTTCTACATTTACCTCTAAGCCTTTTATCAGTTATGCATGGTCATTTTAAAGTGGTTGACTTCATGCTGTAAACCACCCAGTACTGGTATAGTTTGCACTTGCTGCCAGAAGGGAAAAAAAGAGGCCCCAGCTGAACTACAGCTTTGAAAAAGAAGCAACACAAATTAGCCTGTGTTACAGTCCCACAATTAAATAGTTCCTGGTATCTGGTGTGGCTTCTGAGCACTTAATGTGAAAGCATCTGTCCTGTACTGTCTGCATGACAGTGATACTACCACAACCTCTGGAACTTCTCACTGAGAGTCTTCTGAGAAGCTTTCTTCCTGTAGGGACTAAATAAATGGGAGTATTTCTAAAGAATCAGGAAAGCTGGAAGTGACCTCTGGGACATCCGGAGGTCCATAACCCAACCTCCTCCTTGAAGCACCTCCCATGAAAGCAGGTTATTCAGTGCCTTGTCCTGTCAGCTTTTGAAAGTCTTCAAACATGGAGGTTCTGCCACCTCTGTGCAAATCATCATAAAAAACTGTTCTTTCTATGGAGTCAGAATTTCTTATGTATTTCTTGAGTGAGTATTTCTTATTTAGTTGTATCCATTTCTTTTACTTCTACTGTGCACATTTGAGAATAATCTCTGTCTTCTCTGCAGTCTCCCATAGGTAGTTGAAGACAATACTAATTATCCTTCATAGCTATACTACACAAAATAGAAAGGGAACCTCTTCAGAACTTCTGCCCAATTCTGACATTGTGCAGAAAAGACGAAAGATTTCAGAAACCCTGAGAAAAGGAAAAAAAGTGGGAAACCTGTCTCTGGGATTTTTTTCCGTTACAAATTTTGCATGGAAAAATTAAGTAAAAATGTATCAGTGGTACTGGGAGCGGAGACTTGGAAGCTGTAGAGTCATTAAGATGTGCAATTAGACTTCTTCCTTTTACTCTTTCTCTGTGGCTTCTTTCCATCACTGCATCTCTCTGCAATGCCCCTGCTAGAGAGAGAGGTAGTTAACCACCATCAGGACTAGTGGCTTGAAGTGTTTGCAAAAGTGTTTTGAAAAAACAGGAAGTCCAGTTAATGTTTCACACACTGCTGTGTAACAGAAGTGTGTTACTAAGCATGTGTGTCATGAGACTGATGAAACAGCAAACTTGAAACAGCAAACTCTAGGCATACAAACTGAGAATGGCAGACAGCCCTGCACAGCCTCATGGGCTTAGAAAAGCAAAGGCAGCTAGATGTCTGTGGGACATCATAAAAAATAATTTCCTCCTAGAAATGTCTTTTTCTCCCTAGTGACAGGGAATATCAGATGTTACCTGAAATGAAGCTCATGCCATGAGCAAGAGAGACAGTACTAAAGGGTGCAGATCACCATGAATTTGCAGCAAAAAACACCCATGTTGCCTTGCTATGGGGAAATGAAACAGCTAGAGAGGTAAGTGAAGAAGGAATCACATGGAGGGGGCCAGTACAGAGGAGAGAGCAGTTCTAGGAGATGTAATGAGAAGGAAGCTGTAATGGTGTGAAGAGAGAGAGGCAGAAAGGAACTCACTGGTCAATGAAAGATGTAAAGATGTACAGAGCTCTCTGGCTGTTCAGACATTCATGCTTTGGGATTTTTGGCAGCTGTCCCTCCTGAAGGGAGGACAAATCTTCCCAGCAGGCTGTGAGCATGTCTGGAGGGCATAACCCCAGCTTCCAGTGTCCCCCAGTGGGCCCCTCTCCCTGCATACTTCTTGGCTGTGTGGTGGCACCTGCATCCATTCCTTTTCCTTGCTGTCTCCACAAGCTGCTACATTGTGCACCTGTTTAGCACCTGTGACTCCATCAGATATCTGGTATCAGGTGTTTTCCATCCACTGTGTTTTGACAACAGCCTGCCTTCTGTGTGAAAAGGACAAGGAGGCATCTCTAGTTTTAGATGTTGCTCCCCACATCTAGGTGCTGTAGTGCTGGCAGCACAGGGAATTCCTCCCTTAGACTATTGTATCTCCAGCCAGGTAGACTTCAGACAGGGATATCTGGTTCACCCAGAGATATCATTAAATGACTCCTTGTTAAATGTACATATGACTTAAGGTGATAGGATGTTTTGCTTCAAGACAAAATAATTGCTTTGAGCTGCCTGGAGGTACACACCTTTCCCAAAGTACCTCTTAAATCTTATCCAAGGAGGAAATTTAAAAACACCTCTTGGTGCAGTGCATTTTAAATTAATTCCTGTGAAACAAACACTTGGAACACAGATCTCAGTACTTAACCCCTGATACAGACTCACAATGACTCAATAAACAAGAAAACTGTTCTGAAAGCACAAGGAAAGAAGCCGGTGGTCGATCCTAAATAAATGTAGTTGATTGGCAAGATTCAGGGTAGTAAAAGGCTGTGCCACAGGTGTAAAGGGGAAGCACTGTCCAATCTTCCATCCCTGTGAAGGATGAAGAACTGAGTTTCACCAGGGCTGCAGTAGCCCCTGGTTAGCCCTGAAGAGCATCATGGTTGCTTTAGAGCTGGTCCTCTTAGTTCTTCAAATATCCTAGAGGTAAATCTCACACAGCCGCGTGTCACGCAGGGTCCATATCATTTAGATTCCTAGAACACCAAAGAAAGATCTCAGCTGCCTATTCTGTACTGTCTAATGCCTAGGGAAACTCTCCAGGGTCTCAAAAACATTGTAAGTGCATAAAATCAGCCTGGAGGAATCGAACTGCATGCACTAAATATATATATTGCCTTGAAAAAAATCAACTTTTCCTATGGACAAATGTGTACTTATTATGTTGGTTGTTTTTAGAATAGCTGATTTGACAATGCTGGATTTCATATTTTTTTCTTCTCCAAGCCTTTGACAGTTCACTGTAAGCTTTGAAGTCTGCATCCCACAACCATGAGACGTCTCAATAAAAGTCAGGTAATTTCAGAAGTAAAGATTCACTGAAGAGTCTCAAGAGCCAGAGTTTAGCAGCAAAGATAGAAGTGTATCAGAGACCCTCACATCAGGACATTTAACTCTGTCTCCTTGACTCCTGTGCCAAGGGTTTATGTTTTTCACAGAGGGCCAGACTGCACTTGCTCTTTGCACTGGTGTACAGCAAGGTATGTTTCCCTCCCACACCTATATTATCCCACTTCTGGTCAAGTAGGCATTCTTTGGAGTTACAGTGCCAATCTCTTGGTATGTTTTTCATCAAAGAGTTTTCATAGCACATTTTACTATCATATTTTTTCTATTGTGCCTCTTATTGTGGACTTACAGGACTATAAACCACCTCAGAGGATTTGCTGAATATAATGTGCTAACTGTGAGGCTCATGTAATTGTCTCTGGTTTCCCACTGCTGAATCCATGCACTTGTAGCTCCACTGCAGCCTCTCCTATCCTGTATGCCAGATGCGGATGATCTGTGGCTCAGCAACCTGCTCCCTCTTGGGTAAGAGGCAGTGAGCAGCAGAGAAGCTGCTGAGCTCTGTCACACTTTGGGATCTGCCCCTGAGGCCGGTGCCGTGGTTAATTGGCTGCAGCTTGAAGACACAATCCACAGGCTCCAGGCTGCTCTGTGACCAGCCTCCCATGCTCCCACCTTCACAGCTTTAGCAGGGAGTAATACTGGTGTGTTCTGACTTTCTTAGGCCATAGTTATTTTTTTCCACTCACTTGAGAAATGTGAAAAGATGAACTACATTGGTGAGGCTTAGCAATAGTAAGATACTAGTTTTACATTTTGCTTTCTCTTGTAATTATAGTAATTATGTAGTCCATGTCACACTGCAGTCTTGGAGGCAGTTCAGAAGACCTGAACTGCAGAGCTGTCTGCATTTGAAATATTCCTGCATGTGTAATAGACCATCTCCTGAAACAAAAATCGAACCATATTGCTACCCACACCTGCTACAAAAAGGCAAGCTTTGTGCAGGATGCTGATCCCTCATCCTGCACAGCTTGTTCTGAGGAGGGCTAGGGCACAGGGGTGCAAAGCTCTCATTATTGTCTATTACCTAATGCTAAGCATGCAAGGGGGGAATCTGCTCCTCTGTAATCAAGACCAGATGAAAAGCTGTCTGACCTGTGGATGTCTGAAATAACAGTTTGGTCTCATTCCACAACATACCTTGCAGGCAGTTGTAATGATTTGCCCAGAAGTCTGCTGCTGTACTGTGTATAATCAGGTTACTTCACTCAACTTGGATTTAGACATGTAGAATATCATCTTCTCTGAGCAGAGGCAAGAAGATCTTTGTTACTTTTGATATCTGAGCTACTATGTCTAACCAAAATATCTTTACTTGATTACTTAATTTAAGTAATATTCAATTCAGAGTAAGTAAAGCCAGCCCTCCATATGTTAGCTTTCTACAATCCCTTTAGGACTTTGATCTTGTGTTTCTCTGTAGCCACATTCCCTCTGGAAATGTGGGATGTAATAAAAACTATTTTAAGGAGAAGAAGTTATGTTTCTTCATATACCTTCACATATAAGAGATGCAGCAGTTACAGACTGAAGCAGTGTCTGAGAGCCGATGTGGTTTTGGAACATCACAAATAGCCGTGGTACATTATCATTAGGTGTCAATATTAAGTTGGATCATGATTTGCCAATAGATGTGAGGAATGCAAGTATTTTTGGCTCTTGGCTATTAGGAAGAGGAGATGTGGGATTTGTATCTATCCTGGCCCTGGAAGGGCTTTTCCTCATATGAATGTTTTCTGGCTGGTTTACTCAGCTGGGGTTCTCAGTCCCCTCTGGCAGCTCCCAGTTCACTTCTAGGACAGCTTGTTCTGCCTGAAATGTTGCAGGTGTTCCCCAAATTTTGTGGCTCCAGGGGCTGAGAATCAGACAGACTGTATTACAGACAGTGCCTTTACCCTTTCCTCAGAATTTCCTACATCAGTGGGAGTAATAAGACTGCAAAATCTAAAACAATCCACAAAGAACTCAGTGCTATGCGACTGGCTGGCTCAACCCACAGCAGTCTGAGCAACAACCCTTTTTCATACCTTCACCTGGCTCCAGGGCAAAGGAAAAGACAAGGGAATGCCTTTCAGTCCTTCTCTTCAATCTTTTTTCAGTTGTTGCTGGATTTTGCATGGGTTTCTTGGAGTGTTTGCTCGAGGTGACACAAGATGAGCGTCACGTCCCTGGGGTGTAAGCTTGCAGTGTGCAATGGCCAGTTGCACTTCAGCAGATGAGGTGGAAATGTGAGCAGTGTGGGTCACTGCAGGAAGATGTCTACTCATCAGTGACAGGCCAGTGACCATATCAGCATGTCCTCTCAGTGTCACTGAGCTTAGACGGGGCCTTTCCAAGCCTGGCTGCCACTCTGAGGCAGCAGGGATGTATTTGAGCTGCCACTACTGGTATTATCTTTGCTTTCTAAGATAGAGAATTTGATTTTGTTCCACAGTTAAGTCTGACATTTCTCACAAGTGCTAAATTCAATCATTATTTATTGCTGTTGCTTATTATTTGTGAAAAGCTGGCTGTGTGCCCAGCATTTTGATGAATTCTGACTCCTGTCCTTATTGATTCTATAAGAAATATGACAAAATGGAAAGCAAGTTTTTTGTTAGTGAGGATTAAAAGATGCTGTGAAGCAAAGATGAAAGGGCTGTTGTCACTCACCATTCCCAATTATAACATGGACTGTTTGAACTTATAATGGGATACCAAAGAACCATGCCATTATATGCCATAAGGAAGATGTTATAGTGGCACATTTGCTTCAGCTCTATTATTTTCTTTTGGATTAGAAAATAATATGTAAATTGCCAATGAAGCAGTAAATAACTATCTACACTTATTTTACTAGTGCAAAAGTTAGTTTCTGTCTAGCTCCAGACTCTGGAGAAGGCTGAAAGGCAACTGTGGATTTTGATTCTGATCTCCCAAGTGATTTCCAGCTCAAAGCCCTCTCCTGAGTCAGTGATGGTCTTTCAGCATGTCACCATCTAGATGCAGGTTTTTCACCTTTAATCTCTTACAGCATGATTAGGCAGGCCTGGATTTATCAGAAATGCCAAAGAGTTGTTAATCCTTACACACTTGCCCCTGCCCTCTTGTGACTGTTGTCCCAGTCAGCACTGAGGGCACAAGTGACACCCAGGCAGGAATGGGTGTGATCCGAGAGTTCGTGAGGAAGCCCAAAGCTTCCCCCATGTCCAAGGTAGTTTTGAACAGCTCTTCTACCTCCAGGACCATAGTGCAAAACCAGAGACCCAAAGACAAGTGAGGTTTCTCCTGACCCTGTGCCCAGAGTGGCTCAGTGTGCTGAGGTTTGGAATTCTAAGTTGCAAAGGAAAACCGGGATTCAGCTAATGGAGTCCCTGTTATGTCCAGGTCTTGAATGTGCTTTGTCCCTTTCAAAGTATCTACAGATTCAGGGCTGCATCTGACACTTCCTGTTGACCTGGCTGCTTTTCCTTTGTCTTCAGTAGATTTTTAGGTTCTGCCTCATTACACATTAAAAGACCTATATCCTCCTTTCACTAACCCAGGCTTGACCTCAATTGTCCAGGGGCCCTCTCCCAGCATTTGGGGAAGGAAACCTGCGTTTGGGAATTGATGTCTCTCTGTGACTGAAGGTAGCACTGGTGTTTGTGTCTGTCTGAGGCAAGCCTTGTTTTTCTTCCCTATTACTTTCTCTCAGCTTAGCTGACTGTGTGCTCCTGAAGACTTTGAGGATGTTCTTTGCATAGAGGTGACTATATGCATGCATAAGGAAGGGAAAGGGGCAAACACAGCTGTCCTCTGAGCCCTAAACACTCCCTGGCTCACTGTGCAAATGGTGCCTGCAGCACTGATGGAGGCAGGGGGAAGAAGTGTGACTTCTGCTCCTTCCAAGTGTTCCTCCATCTGCCTGCAACACTGCAGAGGGAAAACACTAAGGAAAACATGAAGCAGGTTAGGATAGGTAGAAGGAACAAAGTTTCAATGTGCTTTTTCTGTTATTTCCTAGGGAACTGCTGCTGAAGTTCAGTTTCCAGAAATGTAGCTGTGATTGCAAAAGTGTGTTCCAACGTATATCACCACGTTTCTGACATTTGTTGATGTACATAACCAGAACTGAAACACACATCTATGCACTGATGTAAAATAGTGAGGAAGAGTCTTACATGAAATCATTTACAAAAGGAAATTGCTCCATGACATGAGCTCCATGACAGTTCCTTTCTTTAGCTGTTGTATGCTTTGACCAACTACATTGGCCTATGAGTAAGGGTAGGTGAGGAAAAAGCACATTTCAAGAATGGGTTACTCTGTGACTGAAGAATAGTTTGCATGGGTCTGAAAGGTAGGCATTGCCAGAAATCCTTCATCCCACAGAAAAGCCTAGAGGTCTAGTACAGCTCAGAGGACTGGAGTTTGTACAAACAGGAAGGATGTTAGCTGGCAAACTCTGCATCCTTTTATTTTCTCAGCTACGTTTTCTGAAATCAGCAAATATTAGCAAGAAATTCAGGCTATTTGTGTCCAAAGTAATAAAATTTTATTTTGAAATGGGCCATTTGGCCTAGTTCAAGAGAAGCAGAAGTATTTTTGTTTTAAAAATGAGTCCATTAACTTTATTGTAGTTGTTAAATTAGAACCTATGGAGTTTCAGAAGGTGATAATTTAAGCTATCCTGTTTCAAAGTATCTTAAGGAGGAATCTTAAGCATATTTAGTGTTTGCTATATATAACGGATCTGTGTGATTTTTATCTGAGTCATCTTCCTCCTACTTGGATAGCTATTTGTTTACTTAAAACTGAGACACAAGTCTCTGGGGAAGCCATTGCCATAATCACACTTTGGGTGGTTTGATTAGTGCAGTCAATTCTCTAAGGCATCTAAACATCTGTAAATTCTTGTCCCCACTGGTAAACACACCAGGGTGTGCCAAGAAAGCCGAAGTAAATGGCACAAAGTTTAGTGTTTTAAAAAAAATTCTTTCAAGGAAAAGATGCTGTTTCTCCCTCTGACAGTAACATGCTTCTCCATAAAACCGCTGTTTACCCTGTAGCTTCCTGTGACTTTACAAAAAATACATGCTGAGCTCTTCACCCTTCTACAAATAGAGATAATCATGCTTGTAGGAGGCTGAAATCTTGAATCAAGTGACAACTGGCTGCTGGTTGTAGCACCAGTGTGATTATGATCCAACAGCCACTGTATTTGACTCACTGGCAACTAAACTTGCAGCCCAGTCTACCAACTGTAGGAGCCATGACTGCTACTTAGCAAAACAGGGTGCAAATGTCACTGGGGCCCCTGCAGCTCAGACTACTGTTCCAGCAAAAGTCTGGAGTGAGCTTTGTGAAGGCTAGGCTGAGCCATGTTTTTGTGAGCAGAAATAAGCAGACAGTGCCAGCCACTCACAGAGGGGCAGAAGATAAAACCCTGATGGGATGTGTTCCACAGATCACAGTGGCTTTGCTGACCTTAAGGAGCTACAGAGGGTGAATTTCCAGAGGACCAGAAGGACAGCAACAGTGTCTTCACACTGGTGATGTCACCAAACTCTGCAGGGGTCAACCCCTCTACTAAACTTTTACCATCTGTAAGTGGTTCTGCTTCACCTTCCTTAATAAACTAACATTTCCACATCACTTGTCAACAAAGTAATCAAGTACCTCCATGTAGGAGTAAATGCCTTCTAAATAACACAGTTGATTTAATTTGATTTTGGGCTTGCTGACGACACTCACACTGTGGGATGTCAGTACAGGTACAATTGGTAAATACAACACCAACAGTGTGTCACCCATGTAAGAGTGAACATTTCTGTTCTGAACAAAGAACCACTTTGTTCCCCATACCTGTTCCTGCCCTCAAGTGCCAGCAGATGAGCTGTGGCCCTATTCTGGGCTATCTGGTCACAGATACTGCCTTGCCTTGCCAGGCTCCAGAAGCAGACAACTTGGGAAGCCAACTTCCCACCTCCAACTGACAGCTGGGGCTGGAAAAGAAAACATAGCTTTAACACATAATATCCATCAGTGAACAAGATACATTCAGAATAATATTGTCCTGGCAATCAACAAAACAAAACAAAACAAAACAAAACAAAACAAAACAAAACAAAACAAAACAAAACAAAACAAAACAAAACAAAACAAAACAAAACAAACAAACAAACAAAAACCCTACAAACAAAAAAAAACCAAAAAAAACCCCAAAAACCCAAAAAAAACCCCAAAAAAACCCACCCCAAAACAAACAAAAAAACCAACCAAAAAACAAATAAAACAAACAAAAAAACAACAACAACAACAAAAAAACCCACCACCCAAACCCCCAAAAATTCTCCTGATTTTCTTGTCATCCTGGCAGTGTAGTGGCTGGATTGGATGGTGGCAGTATCCTGCTGTTGTACTGAAGTCTTCCTGCAGTCCTGAGGTTCAAAGATTTCTAGTTCAAAACAACTCTTTTCCTTTGGTCCCAATAGACTTCCAACCATCTGGGCTGCAGATCAGCTGTGCAAAAAGCTCTGTGTTTCTTGCCCTGGTGAAAAGATAAGAGTAAAGGTCAACAAATTCAGATTCAGATGAAGCAAGTAAGAGTGAATTCCAAGAACTCTCCACTCTGTGCCATAGTTTCAGCTGCCAGGCATTTAAACCCATAGGCTGTGAGCAGGAGATGGCATGTAAAATATGACAGGTGGCCAAGTTTATTTAATATGTTGGCTTTTCCACTGCTCTTAGCACTGTTATCAGAACACTTAATTTCGTTACATGGAGCAACATGGAAAAACACTGGTGAACATAAAAGAAAAAGCTGCTTCCAGGTAGCTTCCAAATTAGTCCCTTTGCATTGCTGGAAATCTAATAAGGCACTGATTACATATAGGAGTGATGAGTTTTAAAACATGTTCAGCTTCAGCTTTTACATACATATTGCTCAAAAAGCCTGGGGGCAGGAAATATGAAGTCATCTTGTCAGGACCTCAGCACAGATACCACGAGGTCTTTTGAACTGGTTCCTCAAAGGCTTTCTATGTATTTCCCACCTGGCATCTGGGAAAAGGCCAACTCTCTGTGCTTGGGAGTCACTCTCCTCAGTCATTCTTTTGGGATGGGACCACTGCAGCAATATGAGTTATTCAGCCCTCCAGTATGAGATAGTCCAGTTAATGGGAAATTCCAAGTAAGGCAGGTCATGTGGCAAGTCCTGGGAAGCATGACAGCAGCCACCAGCTGAGGTCCACAGGAGCTGCAGGTTCTGCAAGGGTTTGCTCTCTTGACTGGTATTCCCAGGGGCCTGAGAAGCCAGGCTTATCCACGTGCTTTGCCAAAGAGTGAGACTTGTTTTGTAGAAGAGAGGACTTATTTCAGGGCATTTAAATGGACAAATCAGATATGCTTCCCACAGCTACACATCATCCTTTCCTCCTGTGGTTGTTTGAACACTCAGTGCAGCATGACTGGAAAGTGCTGGAGCTCATGCCAAAACTGCCCAGAACATGGAAGTGGACGATGGACGACCAGCTCTTTGCTGATTGGCTTGAACGTGTATATAGCCAGGCTGGGAAAACAGCAATTCTCTGGGAGCACCTCAGACTGCAGCATCCTCTGCAGACACAGGCACAGCACAGTTTGCTACCTTCACTGTAACTCTGACTTTTAGACCCTTCGTGCCCTGCCCTGCCTTCTGGCTCTCCATTAGATTGCCCATATCTGACGGGCAAGAGTGAAATCCAGCTTCTTCACCCATTCGTCCTCTCACTTCTCTTCATCATGTATCTTTGCTGACTGCTTTGTTGCCAGCTCTGGCACTGCTCCAACAACAGAATAAAAATAAGCCAATTCAACTCACAAGAATGGCAGATAATTAAGTCAGGACAAATAAATAGGGAGGGGGAGAAATGTGGAAATGGGGATGGAGGGAAAGGGAAACTGGTGAGGAGGATAGCAAAGGCATTCTTTCTGTGGCAGCCAGATTTTAACTTCATTCAGTGGTCAGAGGTTACTGGTGGGGTTCTTATCACAGCTTGGGCTACATGCAGATATATCACCCATTTAAAAAACAGTGTTCCAATATTGACTGATTGATTGATTGATTGATTGATGCTGTCACAAGAATGCTGTGCTTGCGAAAGCATACAGCTTCCTAGTCCTGCCTCTCTGAGCACTTCCAAACCAGAAGATTCATGGCTAGAAGAGGAAATCCAAAACTGTCAGTCAAGGCAGTCTCTCAACTTGCTGCATCAGCTGAGCAAGAGATTTGAACACTAATGGTGGAAGACCTTTGAAAGGATTTTCCTTTTTAGAAGGCAAGCTACCTCTTCAAAATGGCATGCCTCCCTGTAAGCAGGACATTTACAAAGTAATTTGAAATCACTCCCACTGGTGTTCAGCAGTGTTTGAAACATGACCAGCTACAGCAACCTGCACAGCACAAAAGCCAGCAGGGGAGGAGGCAGAATGTCACCCTACAAGCATTTGCTACAAAATATAATACAACAAGAAGTGACATTCCCCAAATCCTTCAGAAGCAAAGCCAGGGGTGACTGCACCAGCCTGCTATGGTATGCTGGCACTCAGGCTGGCATTTGACACTCCCTGAATTTCCTTCCTCCTCTGTGCAGTTGTATTTCATTAGCAGGCAAGTGCCAGCGGGAGGGGGAAGATGATGTCAGCATCTGTACCTGGGCTGGAGAGAAGCTGGTGTAGGCTTGCCAGCAAAGCAGTCAAGAATCACCAAGGTAACTTGGTAAATCAGAAGGCAGGAATTCGAATGCAACAAGGGCCGATGGAAAGTGAGCATTTAATCTTCCACTGGTTTTCCTGATTTTTCTTCTACTGTCCTCTGGCAGTGTGTCCAGGTACAAGTATTGCATCATCTGAATGGATGTCTTGGTTATTCAAAGCTCCCAGGGCCCTGAAGGGCAAAGGAGCTGCACAGCAGCTTTAAACAAATTAACACTTTCCTGGGACTTGTTCCTGTCTATGTGCAGAAAGAGCTTTTCCCTGAGATGAGATGAAAGGTCTCCTGCATTGTGCAAACCATCCATCTGTCCTCACCACTGCTTGTAAAGTATGTGCTGGGACAGATCTCAGGCTCAGCTAGGAAATAGCAATAACAGCTATTGTTAAGGGGAGGCTGCAGCTGACCCATGTTAAGATGTTATTGTACACTGAGCCCTACTTTCCCTTCTTACCTATCACAATACACTCCAGCCCAAGCATGGTCCTGGTTCCTGACTGCATGTTCTGAATGCTCCATCAATCCTGTGTGAGCTGGTTCATCTCACAGGTTATAAAAACCAGGGAAAATAAAAGAAGCATTTTCTGTCAGTTAAGTGAGCTGAACTGGTTCATCAAATTGTCAGAGGAACAGTGGAGTTGGCATGAGGTGGGGGCAAAGACAACTGCCCAGGAGAGAGAGAGGAGATTGCCCTGTTTCAGCGGTAATAAGGCATTAACTAAGGCATGCACCTGGTGAAACCTTACCCTCTGATACAGTGATATAATTGCTCATTTCGTCACTCCCTGGCACAGTGCTGTGAAAATGAGCTGTACTAGCCTCAGGGATTTTCACAGGAGATTTTTGTTTTCCACATCATTTTGAGACTGAGGGGATACAAAAGGTGCCACCCTGTTGGCAGGTCTGAGGAGGCAGTAATCTTCATGGAAGTGTGAGAGGGATAAAGAAATAACGTCTTAACCTTGTTAATCTATGGCCTGGACAACATCTCTAGCTGTGTCCTAAGGGTACAGTCAGGCAGCATATTAGAACTAGGCTAAAAGATAACTACTGCCAAAAAGTGCCAGGCAGCCCCTCTTCCCTTTCCACTTGGGTGCACGCCTGCTGTTTCCCTTGGAGCACCACTGAGGCTCATCTTGAATCTGTGGTGAGCTGGTAAAAGAGTTAATACAGGGCAAAACAATCCCACAGGAAGAAAATGAAGATGTTTCTGCTCATTGAGATGGATGGATCAGGTAATGGTGAAGTCAGACCAACCCCAGCTCCAGCATAAAGATGATGACTGTTTCATTACCAGCTGCTGCTGTGGGTGACACAGCTTCATCATCAAGAACTGTAGGCAGCAAACACACAGCACTTGCATCCCCATTTTAATATAGGATGCCTAGCTCGGTCTATCAGTCATGGTCTGTTTGGTGTAGCTGATAATATCCACAACTGTGGTATTTAGGGCCCACATTCAATAAAGATCAAAAATAAGATAATGTTGAGATACTTACCAGAACACCATACTGAACAGGGGTATGTGCACGAAGTTTAGAAACCTTGAATAAGTGAAACAGCCACAAAATGAGCTCAGTTCATTGATCTGCTTTGGGTAAGGGGCATCCCTTAAAAAAACAAGAATTTCAGCTTGAGCTTTTTAAAGAGTGGACCACAAACCTTGTTTGTTTCTGGTGTGCTTTTATTCTGGATTTTGCCTTTTCAGTTTGCCTCAGTATTTTCTGGCTTTTTGTGGGCTGTGTCTTGCTGGACTGAGTAGGACCCCAAGGAAATGATTCTGTGAAATTCTATTTATGGCCGGAGCACCTAGGAGGTCAATCCTAAAATGAGAAAGAGTTCTCAGCCCCAGCTCTGACAATCTGCTAATCCCTCCAGACACTGTTGAAAGGATATTTGAGACTTCCATTGCTGGACATAAATCAGTATCACATTCTATAGGATAGTTCAAGAATGTCCATAGAAAGTTTATGATTTGCATTAAGGGCTTTGTGGGTTCCTGTGCTTTCCTTGTATTGTTTCGTTCCCTGTGGCTAAAGCAGAACCCAAACTTCCCTCCCCACCATGCATCCCCCAGCAAATACGTCCTAGGCACACATTACAATGCAAATAGATGCTGAATACGTGGCCAGAATAATTAAGCTTTAAAATTCTAGCCGAAAATCCATTGTCACACAAAACGGACCATACAGATAAGAAGGAGGTAATGAGAACAGCCTTTTACTGGCTGCACTTAACCATAAATGCTGGCCAGAATTCAGGAAGGATTAGGTGTTTCTACAGGAACCAGAGCATTTGCAAACATAGCACTAAGCAGCTGCTAATGCTTTGTGTTTGCAGCTCCGGGCCAGAGCCCATTTCTTGAGTTCATTCACTCCTTTGGTTTCTAAAACACCGCTACTATAGGCCGTAGGACTTTTCTGCCATCTCATCAGTGTAGAGGTTCATCTTCAATAGCAGGTCTAGTAAGTGTCCTGGTGCAACTTTCTGTTATCTTATTAAATCCTGTGGATGATGTTGTCAAATTGCTACAATTCTTAGTTGTCTATGTATGGTAAGACAATCTAATTATTATATAATTTTTAAGTAAACAGTGCAAGCAGGTTATTTTTACATTTTGGTTAAAAAGTTTTCAGAAAAACAAATCTAAACAGATTCAGCACAAACGATATTGAAAAATAATACAGAATGTACACTATTTCACACCCCACCCTTACCCCAAATTAATAGCTTATTTCATGGATCTGGGCTCAATTTACAAAAAGAAGACTGACTTTAGTACTTACAGTTTTGCTAACATTGGAATATTCGTTTGGTATGCACAATGTACAGAAATAAATCAGCTTCACTTGTATATTTTACCGGGTTTTACTAGATGATGATACACTATTCGCAGTTGAGTTTTTGAGTTTGTGAAAACTCTGATTTTCTATACTCGGTGGTTTACAATCTGTAGGACAAGGAAAGAGTGTTATCCCATTTGACTGGGAGAGCAGGGGCACAAACAAGCTTAGATGGGAATCTAATAATACAAACAACCTACAGCAACTGGGGACTGCTGTTCTGCTGTCCCACTGCACTGCCACCCATCTCCCTGGACTGCATCCAGCAGCTGCACAATGGTAGCCAGGTCAGCTTAACAAGCTGATGAAATGGAAAATGATGACTTTTGGGTGCATTGGTTTTCAACTGGATCAGCCAGCTGAAATAGCTGCCTCAGTTGCCCCAGCAGAATAGCAGTACTAGGCAAACACAGACTGGGGCAAGGGATGCAAGGAAAACATGAGGGTGACTCTCACCTTGAGCCTTGCAGCTCACAGTCACCAGCTGCTCAGTTGCAGTGTCAAGCTGAGATCGAAAACAAGTCCAAAGGAGTTCTGGCCAGAAGTGTAGTTCCCTCACACCACCCTGGAGCCACCAGACCTACAAACATTTCCAGTAGTTTATGGGCTTCACTGAATTGTCCATGGACATGGAGTACAGGGTTAGTGGTCCACCCTTTTAGACATGCTTTGAAATACATTAAAAACTTTACCAAACCTTGTCTACTGAAAATATTTTGGCTTCACATGCACAGTGAAATACACAGCACCATGGTATTTGTGCCAGATCTTTACAAGCTTCATAATACCTACTAGTTTCTTAAACATATAAAACATTATAAATAGCACCTGTATAGTTGGTATGGGGTCAGGATATGAGCTGGTGATAATTTGAGAAAAACGTACTGATGCTGGGACTGTATTTTAGAATCTATCCTGAAAAAGTGTAATGAAACGTCATCAAAGGGTGTGACTTCCAAAGCTGTGAATGCACATTTAAGCTTCTCCTTCCTCCTCTTCTCTTCTCTTCTCTTCTCTTCTCTTCTCTTCTCTTCTCTTCTCTTCTCTTCTNTTTTTTTTGTTTTGTTTTGTTTGTTTTGTTTTTGGAGAGGGGGATGTGGAAGAAGAGAATGAGCATGATGTGAAGAAAATGAAACTGCCTGGGTGTTGAGGGGAAGGTTATGGTCACTTGTAATGAATTTCAAGGCTGGAGGAAAATGCTAGATCTCCCACTCTTTATGTGCTCTGCTGCTTCCGAGCTTAAGCACACATTTAACCCTGATTAGAGAGAAAGTTGTCTGTAGTAAATAATACACAATTAGACCCTGAACGATATTTGTAAATCACGTAGTTTTTAAGGCAACATTGAGTGAAAACACTGAAACGTCGCTTGTAAGACTCTTTCCAACTCGAAATACCAAGGTTCTTGTTTTGTTATTTTACCCCCCACCCCCATCCTTTTGCAACTGGGGTCAAAAAAGTCCTGCAGGGTAGCATGGTTTGCACAAGCCTGCCAGGCTGCTCCCATAGCCTAAATTACCAGTAAAAGGGCTAGAAATCTGCATGCAGGTCTGTGTAGGGTGGCAGAAGTTTGGATGAGGGGATGCATTAAAACCCATTAAACCCCACGTGATCCCTGCTCCACAATTGTCTTTTATCTTTCTTCTCTCCACTGCCCGGAGACTAAAGAGCTCATCTCCATAGGGCTCATCTCCATAGAATTGCTAAAGCAAAGTCTTCCAGAGGCTTTACTTGTTTCTGACCCTCTGCTCTTTCTCACAGTATCTGCTGTAGATTTACAAATTTAGTTGGGAACTTTTAAAATGTTTTAAGCATCTTTGGAGAAATCGGATAAATATATGTGAATAAGTTAGAGGGAAAATACAAAACATTTTGTGACCTCCTGAAAAATTCCTAAAATTTTATTTCACTTAGGTATTAGAAATGGGCTGTTTATCTGAATAATGATTTCTTTCCCCCTTTTACTTGGTATTACATTTCCTTCAAAGACTTGTGGAAATCCTTAATATTACCTGCTGTAATGAAGCAACCCCTTGGTCTGGGTGGGAAATCTAGTGTATAAACGTCCAGTCTCTATGTTTCTTCCTTGGACAAATAAAACCACACAAACCAGCCCTCTGCACGCTGGATAAATCTTTCACATACTGAATTGTTTTATGCAGAGGGCTTCTGAGGGGGGCACAAACTTAAACGTGGTTACTATGTCAACAAACGACGGGATTTAGGCATTTTTCTCAAGGACTTACGTCTCCAGAAGAAGACTGGGGGAGAATTTATGGAGCGTGTTGCGCTGACACCCTCCCAGCTGTTCCTCCCCCCGAGCGGAGCGGGCAGGGGAAAGGCTCTGGGGGCGGCGGCGCCTTCGGGAACCCCCGGGCGCTTGGAGGGCTGGGAATCCTCACGGAGGGAAACCCGGCTGCTGGCAGGGCCGGCTCGGGGCGGACGAGAGCGCCCCTGCTTTTCTTCGTGCTGAGCGGAGATCCTGATGTGATTTTTTGGGAAAGCTTTGTGCACGCAAGCGTCTGCTGCGCTTTCTGAGGAGTCGGCAGAGCGGTAAGGCAGGTATTTTCTCTCGCGAGTTTCCTTTCGTGCTTTTTTCCCGCTCCCTCGCCAAGTTACGAGCGTCCACCAGCATCCCGGTCTTCCGAGCGTGGCCGCCGCTGCATGTCTCGGGGTGGCTCTGGAGACACCCAGGCGGCAGCGGGGGCTCTGCGGGCTGCCAGGCGCGCCCCTCGGAGCTGCTGTGTCCCGGGGATGGCTCTGGAGACAACCAGGATGGAGCGGGGGCTCTGTGGGCTGCCAGGCGCACCCCTGGCAGGAGAGCCTCTGCCGCAGCCGCGGAGCTGTGCGGCTCTGGGGTCCCGTGGGACACCGGCCCGCGCAAAAGCCTGAACCGTAAATCCACGCTCGAGTGATGCTATCCTCAGTTTGGGGTTATCTGGGGGTCGTGAGCGCTTGTGTTTTTTGTTATTGCTTGAGTCAGGTCTTGTATGTACATGGGGTCATTGCTGTTCATGTCTGATCTCTCAATATTAGGAGTCAGTTAGGATGGCTGAGGAATAGTATAAGTCGCTGAGGGGGATTCAAATGTTGTTTGGGACATGAGGAGATGTGCTGGAAGCCGCCCGTGTGTATCTGGAGTTGTTTTGTGCAGATGCTTCACCGTCCTTCTCCTGTAGAGCTGCCCGTGGCTCATAACTCGTTTTCCAGCACAGATCTCCGGCAATTCCCCCACCCTCATCCTTATGTATCACAGCTAGTCTCATTTGGGATAGTTAGCTCACGGGATTTTGAAATTCATCACACAAGCACATTTTTTACCGTGAAAGTGAAGCCAGTGTGTAGCATTTTCTGCTTCCTTTACACCCACAAACTCAGAGTCTTAAAAAGCTTCTGCCTCCTCAACTCCCTGAAACAGAAAATGGGGCCTCATATATCAGACCAAAGAATAATCACCTCAGTGCTCCTGTAGGAAAAGAACAGCTGTGTGGAAAGATCAATAAACACCAGCAGTTGCTTCAAAAGTCGTAAAATGGAAAGACTCCACAAGATAAAACGTGTGGCAGGGGACCCTGGCTCCAGACACTGCAGGAGAACTGGGAAATGCAGTAATTAGTGGGAAGTCTCAGACTTGTTTTCTTTCAGTGGTTCCGTGCATAAAAATATTTGGTTTAGGAGATGAAATCACAGTGGCAGGAAGAAATACCCATGTGAAAGGAAAGCTTGTTTATGCTTAATACATTGGAGAAATGGTTCGTGAATGGTTTATGTCAGTGAAAGTAAAACGCTCACAATGCTGCACCACAGACCTCAGGTGAGCTGTGTATATGCTGGCTGGTTCTGTGAGCTGAAAAGTGTCTGGGGCTGTTTTGGTTTTTTTCACTCTTAAAAACAAGTTTTAAAAAAACCAGATAACCTGTTTCAGTGAAATTTTCTTTTTTTCTACATGCCTTTTCACATTACTGTAGCTCTTCATTACTGTAGCTCTTCACTTCTTTGTTTAGTCTGCATATTTCCCTAAGTTTTCCTTCACTGCCAAGAGAGACGAATCATTTGGGAAGGCCCAGCTTTTCCTTGATGGCTCTCCCTTGCCTCTGCAGGTCACCACTTGGAGGCTCCTCTGTCATCTTTGCAGATCTCTCGTCCCCACCCCTTGCTCTCCTCAGCCGTTCAGGATGTGATGGTCCTTCCTCATCACCCTCATAATCTCCTCCAGCCTGGTCCACTCCTGCTCTTCTACCTGGATCCTGGTGCTGCTTTCACGCTCACATTGGTCAGCTTGTGCCTCCTCCTTCCAGCTCTGTCACCACTTCGGGGACTGTTTTTTTCCCCAAGCTTTACTTGAGAGCACCCTGTCAAACCTAGTTTGCAAAGGATTGCCACAGGTTCCACAATGATGTCCTCTAAAGGAGAAGGAGCTGCCTGGGGTTCTAGATTTGCTGCCAGGCACGATGTGCAGAACTCATGCAGAGCTCTGAGTATATTTACTCCCTGCAAGTGACTGTAGAAGTGCCCAATGATACCCCTGCCTGTACAGAGCTTAACATGAGAAGATTTGCTTTTCTTCCCCTCCCCTTCACATTTGCTCTTGAAGACTTTTGACAGCTGTGGGCCCCTGAGCTTGGGCCTTGAGGTGTGATTGTGAGACAAAATAAGTTGTGTAAATGGTTATAAAGCTAGATCCTAAAATCAGAATAATTTGTGTTGTGTAGGGGTTTGAATACATGTGAAAACTTAACAGTAGAATTATGGCAGTAACTTAAAGGTCTTCAACTCATCTTGTAGGGATTTGCAAGGGGATTGGAAGGAGTGGGTGAGACCTACATTCTCCCCAGATACAGTGCTTGCTCCAAGTTGTGTGCCAGGGCAGTTGGTCCCTCCTGCCATTTCCTTTCCCAACTTTTCAGGCCCCTAAATCATCACATGGAAGTCTGCAGTCCAGCAAAGATGTACACCTCACATCACTACAAAAGTATTAGTAGTGGCATGAGCCTGGCTAACTTTACTGTAATGGCCAGTGATCTGCTTTGAGTCTCAATTCTGCAACCTTTTGCTCTCATGGGATCTCATCCAAAGCTCTCCGACTTCCCATTCACCTTGGTGGGCTTCCACTCTGCCTCACTGCAGCTAATATCAAAGATAAGAGCCCCAGGATTGAGTTCTTTGATTCTGCCCGAAATTAGTGTAAAGTCCTTCTAAGATAAACCCTGAGTATCCCTTCATCCAAATAGCCAATAAAGATATTAACAGGACTGGCCCCAGTAATGAGTCCTTGGAAACAAGACTGTTGACCATCTGCCAGATGGATGTACATTCACCACCACACTCTGGCCTCAGCCATCTAGATTTTACCCAGTAAACAGTGCACCTGTCCATGCCATGAACAGCCAGTTTCTCCAGGAGAATAATATGGTAAAATCATGTCTGCATTGTGTAGTGTAGACATTTGCCATGCTCTGAACTAAATTCCCTGTTGGAGATACAGGAATCCTGGGAAGCTCTAGGAGAGCCATGTGTTTCTGCCTATGGACAGGGATTTTGTCTCATGAACATGATGGGCTATGTCCCACATCCTGTCTGCAGAATGTGCACATGCATGGCAGCAGCACGCCTGAGGGTCTTATTGGCTTACTGCAGCCTCTGGTGGGTTACCTAGAAATCCTTGACAAATGGTCTAATTCCTCCTTTTCTAATCAGACTACATTTCTGGATGGAAGATTTGAGCAGGTAAGGCTCATAACGGAATGTAAAACCAAGTCAGTTTTTCCTTGCCCTCTTCTTTCATGCCCTTAGGTGAAACAAATTGATGGGCATAATTCCTGAAGACATGGCACGGCAATTAGATGCACTTCTCAGGGAAATGAAGATTTCCTTGTAGATATTATAAATCCCTTCCAAAGGCTTTTTCTTTTTGTTGATTAGTATAATCAACAAGCAAATCTCGAATGAATAACAATCAAATATGCCAAAGTTGTGGCTAATTGGTACTTGTTGCCTTTCTTCCAATTTATGTCATGCCTGATAGTGGCATTACATGTCATCTGTTCTCAGAGGGGCTATAAATCTTCCCTGAGAATCACGTATTTAATTACAAGGTTTTGTTTCTCCTCTCATAGAATACCAACATGCTGTCCCATGAGGTTTGAAAAGAACATTGTCTATTTACTGTATCTGTGTCAGTCTGTTTCTCCTGCAGTTTTTGTCTTCTAAATTTAACTGTTCTTTAGATTCCAACACACAAGGAACAGAATGGTTCGCCAGTCCTTGATGCCACTCTCTCTGCATATTCTGTTTTCAGTGTCCTAGAAGAACATAAGCACAACTCATTTCCAAGAATTAATGAAGCAGTTCTGATAAACTGAGGCTGTTACTCAGAAAAAAGTTGGTGCCTCTTAATAAGTTGCATGAATGTTTTTTTGCAGGCAATACTTAAAGGGAAGATGATAAAGGGAAATAATTCATAATAATTAGAATAATTTGATGCTACTCTATCAGAAATATTTGTGACTGTATCAGAAATGTTTGTGATGCTTGAAAATTTGTTATGAGCAAATGAAGATGCAGTATTTTTGTCTATACCCTGCCCAATTAATAATACCAAATATTGGAACTTCTCCTTTTTTTTTTTTTAAAGAAAATAATAGCAATGTAAAAGCTGATCAGCAGATAGGTGATCCAGAAGTTTTACATTTCATGACATAGTGTCATAGTAGTCTATTCAACACAATAGTAAGTGTGAAAGACATTAATATTTATGGGAAAATCTAGGAGCTGGACACCATAATGCTTTTTCTGCCTGCTGTGATACAGCAGACTGCCATACCTGTATGGGTCCCAGTTGAGGAGAAAAGGTCAAGGGCTTGAAGAAGGACTTGAATAAGGCCATGGAGGGTTTTAATTAGAGGATTTTAACAAGCTTCCCAACTAGATGAGAATTACAGCTGTGGCTGAGCTCCTGTGGCAGTACAGAGCAGAAGCAGCAGCAATCCTCATATGCTTTGTGAAGCGTGGACAGCTTTTGAATGGCAGTTGTGTAATGAATTGATTTAGTAGGGGCAGGCTCAAGACCCTTTTCTGCAACTGTCAAAAGCAACCCCATCTGCAAGGAAATCAGTGTGTACTTTGCACTTCTGGGGCAGCAGACTGGTCGTTTGCTCACGGAGAGACCTCTGGTTTTATAAGCCAATATATTCAAAGACTAGCCAAGACAATGTAAATCTCCACCGTGTAAAACTAGTAACTCAAATTGCACAACCTGACCATTGAAATGCTATTTTAAGGCTTCCTGGTGTGTTTTAGATTTAAGCAAATTATCTGGCACAACTGACCAATTAGTAAAGTGAAGCAAAAAGAAAAATCACAACAAGTTTGAATCTGCTGATTAAGGTATTTTATTTCTAGTTGTGACAGGTTTACCACTGTATGTAGAGATTTAGTGGTTGGCACCGCTATTAAAAGAAAAGAGATTTTTTTTTTCTGCATGAAATGGTTCTTCTCTAGCATATTATAGAATTGCAAAATGCTGAGACAGGCATGTAGTCAAGGAGTGAACCTGGCTCATGTCATGGTGTTACATTGTATTAATCTAAGAACGCTCTGATGGTTTACTATGTGCTCACAAGGACAAACACACACATATGATCTTCATGACAGAACACCGGTACCAGATGTGGTAGGTAGGTAATGAGAATGTGAAGGGCATTATGTTATATTGGTTGTAAGTCTTCCCTTCGGCCTTCCTGGAAGAGTTTAAATAGCTCCTACGTTAAAGCCTATGTGCGTGAGGAGAGGTGTGACTTTAGATCTCAGGGCTTTAAGAGTGCCCATTTGAGCAGCTCTCTGTGCTGGGCGAGGCAGAGACTGGAAGAACTTTGCAGGCATATTTGTATCCTTTGCCTATGCATTTTGGGAAAAAAATCAAGCCAAATTGATTCTTTGGGCCATCAGCTGAGCCATACTGAGCTTCTGTAGAAGAATCCATGAGGAAAGAAAAAAAAAAAGAGGAGGAAACAATTAAACTTTGAGGATCTCATCTCAGATGAAAATGCCAGGCTGAGAAGCTTCTCAGAGGAAAATTACAAGCCTTTCTCTAGAGAAGAGGTATCTGGTGGTGGTGAATGACTAGGTATTACTGAAGGAAAAAGCCCACGGAGGAAAAAATCAATGAAAGCTACTGAGTTCCCCCCAGCAGGGAACAGGAAGAAGCAGGCAGGTAAACAATCTGTGACGCAGAATTCATTATCTCTACAAGGTTTATTTCTCTATAAAAACACGTTTGTCTACAATAACTGTGTTTTCTGTCACTGATTCCTGGTCTGTAGCTCCATACAAAACAGACCTGTTAAACTTCAAGACAGGGAGAAGGGTTCATTGTTGATGAAGGAATGACAGTCCTGTGTCCCTGCAGAGGCAAAGGGCTGTTAACCTTTTCCTCCTCCTGGTTCCCTGATTGATCCTCAAAATTCCCAGGCAAACCTCCTCCTTTACAAATACAACCATCACATTTCCAGTTCTGTAATCACATGGTTATCAGTCTGTATTTAACCACCCTTGCCAATGCACATGAAATGTCACCTTTTGGTTAGTGTTCTGTTCTGGGAGAGAGACAGTCCTTTGTATTTGGTCTTTTGAGAATTTGATTTTGCTGTTGTTCTCAAAGTATCAACATTGTATGCAGGTATGTGGTTCTGGAAAACTTGTTTCACTTATATTAGCTGGATTATTTTAAACAGAAGGAAAACTGTTTTTGGGTCTGAACCCCCCAGTTCATATTAGTCAAATGCAATGGTAATTCAGTAGGAACACAAAACATGGTTTACTTTTGCTACTTTGAAGTGTCATTACTTGAAGCCATGACAACAGATAGTAATACATATTATTGTGATAAGAAGAGTTACATGTCACACCATTTTAATCTAGCTCCAAGTGCAGCAGCCAGTCTGTTGAACAGGCAGAGCCGCCTAAATCTGTATGTACTTATCCTGTTGGCACAGAGTGCCCAGTTAACAAAGAAAGCACCTATATCATTACGAAGAATTACATGTCTGAGGTATTACATCATTTAACATTCCTCTGTCTCTTTCCCTTCTTTGTCTTCCTGGAGGGGAAATGGAAGAGAAGAAGAATGTTATGCCTCTTGCTAATGAAGAGCACCAAAATTTTTTCATAATCCATCTTTGTTCTAAGATCTCTGTGCAGGACATTTAACCCTTGAAACAGACAACTTTCTCAGTGTTGCTCTCACCACATGTTCCATAGCAACCTTTGGTTTTGAATTTGAGTAAATTTTGTGCATGTTTTATGAGAATATTTTGAGTCTTAAGTAGGTTGACCATAAATGGAGACAACTGTAATGAAGAGCTTGGTTTGATTAGTCACTTGGTCTAACAGTCCCATTGAGCCTGAGGTTCAGCAGGAGAGCTGAGGGGTACCCAGCCCACAAGAACTCCAGAGAAAGGCTGGCTTCTACTGTGTCAGCAGCTCATTTATCCTGGGTCCAACCAGGAGCAAATTCAGTCCCTCCTAATAGACACTACTTCCTCCAAGCTGTGTGTTGGCTGGAGCAGGGGGAGGTGAGACAGATTAATATTTGGACAGTATAATTTATGTCTGAGATGTTTGTCTCTGTGTTACATCTGTCCTCTGTACCTGAGTCAACTGGAAAGTGCCCAACCTGCAGTTGCAATGCATTTGGTGGGACCACTGCTTGGCTTCGAGGCAAGGCTCATTGATCTCATCTGGCATTTTTGTTAAACAGTCAGAATGCCGTATCTGGCTTTTGTGTATTTTTTGTTCATATTTTTATTTTGTGTTATGGAGATGCTTTATGGTCTCTGAAAGCACGCTGGATTTGATTAATTACATTAAACAAATTTGAGAGCAGTTTAACTACGCTGTAACCTGGCTTTCCTACACAGGGCTTACCTTACATACACTCCTGGCTACCAGCACTGCTATTGGGAGGCCAACTTCCCACTGCACAGGTAGCATCAAGTAAGAGTTAATTTGATGTGCAAGAACCAGCTGTCTTATTTAAAGCCACCCCACATATTCCATTCACTCAAACCATCCTATTGGGCTCACCCATCGAACTCTAACTAAAAGTGACTTTGATTTATCTACTAGGGCCTATCAGCTGCACCCTGTTAGCTTTAATAAGTAATTGATCATTTATCTTGGTAAGAATTATAATTTGTTTTCTGATTAAATTAAGGAGTAGATATTTTCACAAATTAATCATCCCAGTGGTTTCTATTTTATTTGCATTCTGTGGCTCTAGATTAAACTTGCCAGCGTTGCTTATGTATTCTGAAGGTGTTCTCTTTCATATGGCTTCCATTTCCTGGGATGAGAAAATAAAGGAGGCTTTCATGCACGTGCGGCAGCAGAAAGTAAGAGTCTGTTGTAATGTTCAAAGTTCAGATGTTCAGCAACTCACCCAGGTACTGCTCTTGAGACAGCACTGCAGAAGCTGTTCAGCTTAGCCTACATTTTGTCAGTTGTTTTCTTCTTTCTGAGGAAGGAATCTTCTCCACAAAAGCTTCTGGATTCATTTTTATCATGCTTAATATTGCTATGATGAGGAGTATACTTCCTTACGCTCTTGGATTTTCAACTAGGTTCCAATTACGATAATTTCATGTTTTACTTCCATATGGAAGAACTGCAGCTAAGAGCTTCAAATGAAGCCAGGATCTGTCCCTGCATTAATACTATTGCAGAGACTCAATTACAACCGGAATGCTTTTTCTAAGAAACAGATAATTCTGCTTCTGGGCAAAATGTATGAGTAAAATGCTTCAGTCAGTTAACAGACTAAATAAAGTGGATTTAAATGATGATAATGATGATGATGATGATGATGATGATGATGATGATGATGATAACACTAAGGAGGAGGAGAAAGAGGAGGAAGTTATGCTAGGTTGCACCAACTAGAAATAATCAATGCAAGATTTAAAAAGGAAAATTCTGTAGAGAAATCTTGCTTAAAAATAAGTTCCTGAATGATACCATCAGTTTGAGATTTGGGCTATAACGGGAAGAGTTTGGCTGTTTATGGGACTACAAAATTAATGTTTGAAAGCTGCCTTTTATAGATTACTGGGTTTCTGCAAAGCTCTCGTGGAACTTGGAATTCACTCAGAGCCAAAACAGTTTTCCTTTTGTTTTCATCACTTGTCCTTGCTTATGACAAGGGTCAGCATTTTTAAGTACAATGATTTGGAATTGTTTGAAGTAAGCTATTGCCTTGTTCCAGTGTGTTAATCAGGACCTTGTAATTAAAAGTAACCTCCCAACAATGAACCAAGGGCTCTGTGGCTCTTGGCACAGTGCGTGGTTTGTTGCTGTGTTGTTAGAATGTTTTTATGTTGCTGATGGAACAGCTTAGCTATCCAGGAAGAAAACAGCCAAGTTTGCTAAATACCTCACTGTCACACGCTTGTGGAACACACTGGAGAAAAGGTTAACATGGAGTTTATACTTCCTGGTGCACTGGCTGCTGAGAGAGAGCAAGCAAATTTTGGGGAACTGGTGGAATTCATCAGTAGGGCTTTGGCTTTTCAGCTTGTAAGAAAACTGAGTTAAATATGTTACTTTAAAACCTGAATGACAGCATAAAATATGAGGAGCACGTAGAAAAGCTAGAAAACAAAAGATTGAGAACAACACACTTTAAGGAATTAATTATTTAGTTATCATTTATGCATTAAAGTAATTGAGATTTCAAAAACCAGGAATCCCCTCCTAATGGTACAAGAAGCAAGTATGGCCATCATTTAAATATTTAGGCAATAGTCTAAAAACCTAACTTGCATATCTGCCTATGTGTCATCTTGCCAGCTGTGCTCCCTTTTCTCATTTTCTCCTGGAAACCCATCCTTCCTGACGGAAGAAATGATGAAAGAAATATATTTCACTTGGGGTACCAGTTAACTAAATTAGGGGAAATTCAGTGAAATATGAGGATATAGACTCCAAAGAATTAATGCAAAGAGAGAGGGAGCAGAAAAATTTGTGGAAAACTGCCCCAGGAGGACTAGAAAACAGTGTCTTCTGAATGCGGCCTGTGATTTAGGAAGACTCTAAACTGTAGACTCCCAGAAGATGGGAAAGTAAAATAAAGGGAAAATTTTTCTGTGTTCATCTTGTTTCTTGTTCCTCCTTAAGCTACTTGCAGACAAGAGAGTTAGTTAGATGGCCTTTCGTCCAATTTAGTGCAGGTCCTTCCTAACAATTTTCCTTTGAGAACAAGATTCAGAAATATGGCTAAAGATTTTTCCTGGATATTTCACTATTTATTTCCAGTGTACCTTTTTCTTTTAGTTTTAAATATTGACATCTTATCTGCTGTGTTTCACAATAGATAAATTTATTGTATTTTATTCTATCAGCTGCATTTTATTTTCAGTGTAAGAAATTGTCTTATTTATCCTGTTAATACCAAAGAGTTAATGTACTTGTTGAAGGTTTTACAATCTTCCCTATGAAACAGGGTCTCATGATTGAAGAATACACATTAGCAGGTTTTGCTTTTATGGATTTAATCTATTGTGTCTTTTCTGCATGAGGGCATGAAAAAGAGAATGAGGAAGAGAGAAAATTGTAGGAACATTTTCATTCTGGTACAAGGAAATCAAACTTTTATGGCAGGGGACAGTGGTGTTTTTGTGCATTGACATTAGCAGCATGAAAACAGTGTCACTCCCAAGTCCTACAAAGAATATTCCTGTGCTTAGAACTTAATTAGTACATAATTTTACCTTGGCAGCAGCAAGGGAATGCCGAGGCTTGGGCTGAGGAATTAATCTTCCCAGAGGCTTTAAAATATTGTTAAAAATAAACCAGGATCACTTAAAACATCTTGGTGGTTGTTAATCTGCTCTCCTCTGCATCTAGTGTCTAGGCCTAATTGCCTTGTATGACCTGGTGATGAATTGGTCTTATGAATAGTGCTGTGCCTGGATTACTTTGCAGTTGCTAACCTAAATATTTGCAGGGGGAATTGCCCTTCTTTCAGGGCCTGCTTTGTATTGTGTGGGGCTGTTAAGCCTGAGAAGCCTTAAAGTAACTGATACAGAAACATGCAGACATGGCTACTTTTGTCTTTTCTTCCTTTTTTCAATTTATTTTGTTTCTGGTTTTCTGTGGTCTGACTACAGTAGAAGATTTGGCATGAACTGTTGATAGGTGAACTGTGTATTCCATGTTTCCACATTTTTCAACTGAACTTTGAGGTAACAAAAAGTAGTGGAAGAAAGGCCCTGAAAGTCAACTCTTGTACTTGTGGCACATATAGAGCCTGAGAAAGATGTGTTGTTTTGTTAACATGTCCAAACTCAGGTCACCAGTATAAAAATATTACTGTGTGTTTAGTGTCCAAGCCTTCTTAAGACTTCTTTGCTTTGGTTGAGACTGCTGGCAGTGGTTGTAAAATGCCATAGTAGTTTTCAGAGAGGAAATCGTCCTATGAAAATGTAACAGATTTCCAACCAGGAGCAATCAAAGGCAGAAATTCTGCAGCCACATGAATATTACCAGATGCTAAGCCATCTCATGATGGAAATCCTGGTTGTCATGGGCAACTTAAACCATTCCCATATTCACCAGAGAGACAACACTGCAGGGAGCAGGCAATCCGTGAGGTTTCTGGAGTGCATTGAGGAATAGTTCCTGACCCTGGTGACTGAGGGGCCAATGAGAAACAACACTCTGCTGGACCTCCCTGAGCTTACAAACAAGAACTATCTGGCTGAGCATGTGAAGGCTGGGAGTAGCTTTGGCTGCAGTGACTCATAGCGATGGAGTACAAGATTCTTAAAGGAGAAAACACGACAAATAGCAGAATCACAGCCATGGGCTTCAAGACAGGAGGTTTTGGCCTCTTCAGGAATATCCTTGGAAGATTTCTGTGGTATAACATCTTGGACTGAAGATAAGTAGTTGACTTTCAAGAATCACCTCTTGAATGCTCCAGTCCAACAAGCAGGAAATCAAGCAAGGATGGCAGGAGACCTGCATGGGTGAGCAAGGAGCTCCTGATAACTTAAACATCAAATGGTAGAATACAGGAGTGTAGTGGGTTTACGTGGCAGGGTTTGGTCTGTGGCAGCTACAGGGTGGCCTCTGTGAATAGGAATGAGGAGCTGGGGAAGTATAGGCTAATCAGCCTCAACTCAGTCCCCAGGAAGGAGATGGATCAAATCTTCCTGGAAACCGTTTCCAAACATATGAAGACAAGAAAGTGATTGGAAGTAGTCAACATGGATTTGCAAAGGGTAAATCATGCCTGGTCAAGCTGATAGTCTTCAACAACAAAATGACCAGCTCCAAGGACAAGGGGAGAACAGTGGATTTTAACAAAATTTTTGACAGTTTCTGATAACATGCTTCCAGGCAAACTGATAAAGCCTGGACTAGGCAAGTGGATAGTCAGAGGATGTAAAACTGGGCAAACCACTGGGTTCTGAGACATGTGATCAATGACATGAACTCCATCTGGAAGCCAGGCACTAGTGCTATACCTCACATCAGTGCTGTGGCCAGTAGTGGTTAACATCTCCATTCTTGATGGGACGGTGCACCCTCAGCATGTTTGCAGGGGATATAAAACTGGGAGTAGTACCTGTTAACCAACTAGAGCATCTGACATGTGATGAGAGGCTGAGACAGTTGGGAATTCTCAGTTCTCATCATGGAGAAGAGGATGCTGAGGGGATCTTATTAATGTGCACAAATACATGATGGGAGTGAAGCAGTAAAGAGGATAATGAGAACAAAGCCAGACTCTTCTCACTGGTGTCCAGTAAAAGGGCAAGAGACAATCTGTACAAACTGAAATACAGTAAATTTCTGAAATTGCTGAAATAGTGGAACAGGCCGCCCACAGATGTTCTGGAATTTTCATCCTTGTAGACTTCAAAATATTATTTTAAACTTGACAGGACACAGCTCTGCTTGCCTGCTCTAGCTGACCCTGCTTTGAGCAAGGGAATTAGACCAGGTGACCTCCACAGGTGTCTTTCAACCTCCACCCTTCTGTGAGGGGGCCTGGACTGAATGGTATCCAGAGGTGTCTTCCAACCTCAACTCAACCTGCTATTCTGTGAGTTGCAGACTGAATGGAGATGAATTTGTGCAACGTGGTATTATTTGCATTTCAGTTTCTCCTAAAATTTCAAACCACAAATATATATTTAATATTTTCTGCATTTTCTTCCTTCCCAGCACAATAATCAAAATCAATATTTACATGGCAACACTCTAGATGAGCACCCTGGTGAGTGACCTGAGACCAAGAAAATTGCTTGGACTTAGCCTTTTTTATAATCTTTACTTAAAGATTTATAGAAGCAGAGGAAAGTCCCCTTAACTTTTGTGGACCTTGTGTCTGACTCAGAAGGCTTAAAATTGTAAAAGCCCAGTCTTGCATGAGAAGAGCATAGCTCTGAGGAGTTTGCTTCCTCCTTTTTAGTGAAGGCTTTGAGTGGAAGTCAGACATTGCAGAGCTGTCGTTCTGCCTTTATCCTCTAATACAGTTAACTTTCTTGGCACTGGGATCCCAGCAAAGCATTCAGCTAAAATGAATGTAACTAATAACAGAGAATTCCATAATGTATGAGTTTCAGATTATTGCATGAGATGTAATATGAAGCCTTGTACTTCATTATAAATTATTAATCAGGTTTTGAAAATTATCTTGGATATGTAAACCTATTATGAAGGAAATCTGCTGCATTTCCACTTTTAAGAAATTAATATGATATTGCCATTGAAGATTCTCATTTTGATTATTCATGGAACAACTATGAGAACTGTGAGACAGAAATTAATTTTTCTTTGAATTAGTGTTCTCTTGCATTCACAATTGAAGTTATTCTTCACATCTTTCTAACTCAGAAAAAATGCAATTGAAAGTCGATTATATCTTCTCTGGAGGAAAAGGGATGATTGAATCACATTCCAGCAGATTTTCTGTAACATAGAACTATGTCTTCTATACAGGGATATACAGGAGAGAGCTGTCCAGGTCCTTCTGACTGGAGAGTATAAAGCCAGGCGCACTCCATATTTCTGTGTGTGATGCCAGGCTCTTGGGATACATGTGACTCTCTGGGAAAGTGTAGCTGCACCCCCACTGAGCAGCAGGCAGGAAAAGCAGGGAGGAGCATGTCCCTGGCACATTTCTGGCAGGCATCTTGGTGTTCCACACTGTTCTGCCACTGGGATAACTCCGCTCTGCACCAGCAGTGTCTGCTGCACGTCCGGCTGCCTTCCTGCGCCACTTCGCAACCGTCAAAGACATAATTGTACCTGTGAGTCCTGCCTCTTTCATCTGCTTCAGTATCACCAGGTATGCTTTTGGCATTTGGTTGTGCTGCTGACACCTGCAAGTACTAGAGCTGGGTGATAAAGTTTTGAGGTTCCTTGTTATTTTCACTTTCACGGATGTGTAATCAGCATGGGTCATCCATTCTGGGTCATCCATTTTGTCTTGCTGTCACGTGCAGCTTGCTCAGGGTAGATTCCAGCTGATAATAAGCAGATCACAGTCTGCATGATATTTAACTAGGAGGCTTTGGTTGCAACTTCAGATTATTTCTGCCTTGACTACTTAATTTTACTTTCACCAGCACACTCCCAAACCTTTCCTTTAGACTGGTAAATATATAGGAACGCTGCATACGAGACTCTTCAAGACAAAGATTTTAATGAAATGGTCCTGTAAATATTCTTTCCTCTGTGTTACAGTTATTCCAAGTGTATGTTTAACTTGCTGATTTCACACACTGCTGTGCAGCCGTTCGTTATACATTAACTTAAGGCTCAATCCCACAAGGTACTGACTGTGTCTGGATCATGCTGAGTCCCTTTTCCTCCCAGAGGCGCTTAAGGGCTTACAGGGGGCTCAGCAGAACTGAGCCCAGAATCCAGGCAACAACAGGCTCTTTCAAATACCAAGAAGGTTTTCTGAACGAGGTTTGTACTGTAATGGACAATATTTTGTGCAATGGATTTTCATACATTCAGATTAAATATTATCCAGGAGAGCAGTCCTTGTAGTTAGTGGCTGCTGGAATACATAACCATTTAGGCATATATGGTGGTAATTAATTACATTTTATAATCATGGTTTTATTAATTTTTCCAGTTAAGTGCAAAACCATGACTGAGACTAATATCAAAATATCTAAAGTTTTGTGTGTTGGCTGCAGTGTGGTTTGTCCCTCTGTTAATGTGTATATGGTTTTCAGAGTTGCAAATAATCTGTGCAGTTCATCTAGCAAAGTCATTTGGGCATTATTCACAGCGGAGCTCACACACCGTGCAATCGGCTCCTTGTACTCTGTGACTTCAAGGGGATCCCACTGGCAGTGGCATTGGGGGGCAAATTCCCTGGTATTACCCCAGCTTCCTGGACCCACCTTCCTTGGGCAGAAGCCTATCCAGCCATAAAGATGAGCCCCTGGTGGCTCTGTGCACCACTGTGTCATCAATGATGGCATTGGGCTGGAGCGCTGTCCTCCACTGTCACTCAGAAATTTTGAAAGGCAGACTTTTTAGAAGAGTACTAAGCTGATCTGCTGTTTATGTTTTGGGAAGCCAGGAGAAGTACAGAGTGACCAAATCTATCTTAATGTGACCATACTATGGTGTAGCCTGTGCAAACTACAGTATTAATTATTACTCTTGCTATGAAACTTTTTCAAGAGAAGACAGTACCATTAGTCTGTGTTGTAATGTATTTGGCATTGAAAAAGTGTTGTAACATACTGTTTCTGAAAAGCTGTTCTCACTGTTTTGTATGCAGATGAAAACCATAATCTTACATTGTTTGCAAGGAAAAAGACAGGACCTGAAAACTTTAAGTAATGTGGCTTAATTCCATCTACAAACAAGGAAAATTACTTCCAAAATGGCAGCTCCTGCCTTTCCTGCTAGGCAGGGAAGGAGATACTCTTTGATTTTGGTCCTGGTATCACCTGCAAATAGTGGTAATTCAGAACTAAAAACTAAACCTGAATTTTGCTTTCAGACTTATACTTAAGGCTGGCCAAAACTCAAGGCACAGTTCTGCTCTAGGAAATCTTGGAGCAGTCTCACTTTAATTCAAATACACCTGCATGTTAATAAACGTATCTTTCAAAAATAAACAATTACACTGTTGGCCTTTGCCCTTACTCCCTCACTTTAACTATCAGGTGCACACACATTTATTGTAGATTATCTCTTGGGATCAGTGTGATTTTAAGCATGCAACAGCAGAGAATCACCTACTTAAAGCATTTGCAAGATCACAGCTCTAGCAATGCACTCTAACTGACCTTGTGGTATGAAATCAGTATGCAAGTAAACTGAGGATTAAGCAACTTGCTGACTGCCAGTTTTCTTGGAGTAATGGCCGTCAAGTTGGCTGCTGTGCTTTTCTGGGAAGTAAGCAAAAACCAAAAAAACCCTGAGCTTTTAGGAGTCTTTGGTAAATTAGAGAGGTTTCTCTGTAACTTTAAGCATAATTAGCTAAGCTAACAACTTAAGAGTAGTTTATCCATTAAGGGAAGTCAGGAAATAGGTAGAAGTTTATGGGAACAAAAGTTGGTTGCTGATGCCAATGAAGTATTTTTCAAAACTCTCAGCATAGGATGAAAGCACCACATGATTCTATGTAAGAATACTGCAGCAGAAAGTAGTCACAAGTATTCAGTATCCTCCCGGGGAAAACAGTTCCTGGTTTAAGTGAAATGAGCCTGGACTTGGTTGTATGCTAATTGCTTTTCATTACTATGTGTTAGCAAAGCTGTTTAATACTTGCTATAAAGCCTGGATTTCACTCTCTCTCATTTAATACCAGGTTAAATCTGAACTAATAAGCTCTCAAAAGCTTAGAGGTTCCAGTAAAATGAGATTTGGCTAAAAATTGCTTGTTGGTTTCTGCTAGTAACTGTGATGTAGCTTTGGTGCTCTAGGCAATGAGAGAAGCAAGACTTGGAAGAGAGAAAAGAGAATATGCTTCAGTGGGATGCTGGATGATTTAGGAGAAGTCATGGTGTCTTATTGTAAACTTTAGGAAGGGTTTCTTAGCCTTCAAAACAGTGAAAGATGTAATAGTCAATTTTGAATAATTTCCAAGTGTTTATTTGTAGATGTGTTTTGATTAAGTGTTGGAAAATCAAGACACAGAATATTGTGCATGGAGCAGGATGACTGTTATTTCAGTATTTCTCAGGCAGCAGGATCTATGACTGAAGGTTGAACACTGAACAGGAGTTGCTTATGAGCTGAGCAATAGCAGGATTTCTCACAAATGTAGCATCTTCTCTTGGCCTGGTACAGTGAAATATAAAGATGATACTGCAGCCTGCTGAAATTGGCTGGTTTGAAAGGTGCAGCCCTGGCTCTTCGGTTAAAATTATTATTCTGAAATGTACTGTCTGTGGCTCTTCAGGAGTTTCAGAGTTAAAACTTTCATGTAAGTCTTGTCACTGCTAGGAAAATTACCAGATGCTGACAGGGGGTGTCAGCAGTGCCTCAGCTGAACATATGCTGCATATGGTTTGGTTGCAGGCACAGACAGGGAGGCCCTGTTCCCTGCTGCTGCAGAGACTGGTGAAAACAGGCTTTAAACCAACTGATTCCAGCACAATACTAAATGTTAGCCTCTATGCAGTGTTCATCCTATCAATGAGACTGAATAAATTACTCAAGTATAGATTGGCCGGCCAAGATTTTTGCTGCATCAAGAAAGAGTTAGGTAGCATCTTTACTGAGTTATTTTAAAATGGTTGTTTTGAGGTACACTGTGATTATACTTGTACTATTTTGTGGTAAAGCTGGAACTGAAACTGAATCAGAGACTGAATGCAAGGAGATTAAAATCTCTATTTACCTTAATGATTGATTGTAATCTCTGAGCCTGACACAACAATGCATCGTAAAAAATTAAATTAAACTGTTTTCTGGAGAAAGTATTTCCCTGCTTTTCCAGAGGACACAGTCAAAAATATTTCCTGTTTGTGATGTTGCCACAGAGTTTGGTGATTATTTGTGTCTCTTGTGTGAATCTGCTACAGGCACCCATCCAGCACCACCACTCACACACCCACCTCCCACCCACACATTCTGGCACCCTGTGGCAGAAACACAGCACATGGGGAATTGCTGAGGGCAACTGCTTGTTTCCCCAGGCCTTTCCAATTCACAGCACTCTTGAGCAGCTCCTGAGAAAAGTTTCAACTTTGGACCCATTTCAGGAGTCCTGTTGCTTGTGGAAAGCATTTTCACTCTCATTCCTGCACTTCCCCCCCTGCCCTTGGATACTTACTTCCACCTCCTGCCGAGCAACAGCTCGGGTGCAGCCAGGGGAGCTGCTTCAGCTCACAGCCTGGCGAGAAAAAGCAGAGGGCATGTCCAGCATCTCTCCCTTTAGGTGGTAGCATGCTCTTAGATTGGCAGGAGCCACCAATTCTGCCTTCATCCTTAGAGAACAAATAGATCAAAGGAGATGATGTGAACAGGATCAAGTGATCTATGGAGAGCAACAGCATCTCCGGGTCAGTTTGTGGTAACAAGACAAAGAGGCAGCCATTCCTGTCTTGGCATAGAAAAGAATTTTGCTGAATTATGTAATGAAAGGCAAGTCTGCCTCAGGTATGCAGTATTGCTTAGATAAAAGACAGACCCAAGGACAGAATTTGTGCAAACTGCCTCCCTTTCATACTGGAACTGGAAATATGACTCGTATCTCCAGCTTAGCAGTTTAACTATGTACCCCAGCATGCAGAGAGAATGGCTAGTAAGGTTTTCCCCCATTGATTTTCTGAACCTGAAGTGCAAGGTCTTTTTAAAAAGGACAGTGTCACTGACAGAAATAAAAGCAAAGAACAGCTCATCAACATAAATTAACTTTTTTTAGTAAGTTAATTTTTCAGGTTCAGAGCTATCCTGTGCTCTTACAAGACATAAATTATTAGCCAAATCTGCCAACCCCAGCTTAGAAGATTAATGGACAATCATCAAAATAGTCAGTTGAATCCTGAAACAGGCACTTGAATCTGAACTCCTTTCAAAAAATGGAATTTAGGGTTTGCCCTCTGCATGGGTAGATAATGGATTATTTTCCCTATGTGTACACTTTTTATAGCTATCATCACTGTAAGCATCAAAGTGCCAGAGGAGCATTGATGGATTGGTCCTTGCAGACCCATAGGTTATAAGGCACTACTCCTATCATCACATATTTTACACATATGGCACTTAAGCTGAGAAAAGTATGCTGAACTGCCAGGGTCAGAGAGAAACAAAATCCAGAATCTGTCTTCTCCACCTCCAAGAAAGATGTCATAAAGACATCTCTCCTGCCTGAAATGGGTGTTTCCTTTCCTTTTTTCCAGATAATTTACCATTACTTCTGGTGGTAGAAGAATACAGAGTTGTTTTACCACTAGTTATAGGAATATAGGTGTCAGAGCCAATGGCCATAAAAGTCTCTTGGAGCACTGTTTCCAGTTCCTCCACTTCAGACAGTTATGCAATTTGGTACCACAGATAGATATAACTAACTCCATCTCAGGCTACTAAAGCTAGAATTTCTTCCTTCCTGTTCTAGTAGGAAGACAGTTGCATTTTCAGTGTTCTGATCTTAAAAATAATCTAATTTCCCATCAAAATGTGACTAACGTGGGCAGCTGCCGTATCTTACAGAGGTAGTCAAAATGTGTTATTTGTATTGATCCCTAGAAACAATTGAAATATGACAAAAAGCATAAGACTGCAAGAGATTTCCTTGGGTATACTGCAGATAAAAGTTCTAATTTAATATGTACAGTTTTTTTTTAAAACAGGACAAGTAAGCTAGTCCAAAATTCATAAATTTGTGTCTGATTCCCTGTCCCAACAAATTTTCAAGTGAGTGGTATTGTGTGTTTTCTGAATATTTAAAATTAGGTAACTTCTTTTCTGGACAAAATAAATAGACAGTTTGTTTCTTGTGATCATCCATGCTTTAAAAATATTTTTGAGTTTAGTATTCATAATGAAGAAAATAATTAGTTACTACAACAGCAGAAAACCAGAATGATGACTATTAGATGGAAGTTTATAATTGCTTTGATGTTTTCTGGCAGGCTAAATTCAGAGGACAAATGTTATTGAAAAGACCTAGCACATAAATGTTGTTGTAGTACTTGTCACCTGCTCTGCTCAGTTTACTCTTTCCTAGCTTTTCTGATCCAAGGCATTCTTGAGAGAGTAAACTCAAACAAAAAGTAGAAATTGACAAACTAAAGGTAGAATTAGCATGATGATTTTTTTTTGTCTGAAAGAGAAACATGGTGGAGATGGTAATTCAATCATCCGGCACAAGAAATATGGCCATGAATGTTAATTTACTTCAGACTGTCATTGTAGAGAAAGACTAAAGAAAGAAAGCATTCTATTGGTAAGAATTGAGAAATAAACCCCGAGCAACTGTGTGGTTCCTGAAGGCCATGAACCAACACCACCTAGGAACCTCCTAACAACAGGATGCCCCAATCCTTCCCACCAAGTGCAACCTGTTTCTCTTTTACTTAATCTTACTGAAATATTCACTGTTCTGCTCTCATAAGCATATCAGAAGCTGTAATTGTTTTTTGCTCTGGCCGGCACAAAGGTACCCAAAGTCTGCAGCCACACTGTAACCAGGTGGGTATTTCTGTAGTGTTGTTCTGCTGACCTGTTATTTTGCTTTAACAAGCATCAGAAGCAAGATGATCTTATGTAACTTTGCATAATTTCTACTGATGAGGCATCATTCCTCACACAGCCCACTACCTGCTTCACTTTTCTAGTATCTGATGGACACTGTGCCTCTGCAGCATTGCTGTTATCTGTCCTCCCTCCAGCACAGCTCAATGATTTAAGTGAGTACTGAGTGCTGCTTGTGATTCCTCCCTGAGCCCAGGAAGAAGCATCATTGCTCCAAAATCAAATAAACCCACGCATGACCCCTTGCTATGGCTCACACACAAAAATGCTCCTCTCTCACTCCAGCCCATGGTCGGAGTCATTCAATCACCCACTGCAGGTGGTCTTCAGCCCTCAAACTCCTCAAGACCCTTTCTCTATGTGTTTATTTCTCCTTTTTCTTTTTTTTCTTTGTTATTTTTTTTTCTTCTTGCTGCGTAACAAGGTGCCTTCATATCCTCAGGTAATTTTGGAAGAACAGTTTTGAATAAGGAAGAGGGGATGGTAGGGTAATTAAGTGGGTGGGGAAGTTGATAAAGAGCTCTTAATAGTCACTTTTACATGCTATTATTTCGAGCAAAGAAAATTAATACAGAATGGCTGTAGGGCCATCAGACTCTGCAGTGAGTGTGACATAGGAAAGGACTGCAGCTGGAGCAGAGCAGGAAGAGAAAGCAAAAGGCTGCAGAGTGGGACAACTCCAACTGTGAAATCTTGCCCTTTCTTGCCAACTAGTCCATAGCACTTTAATGTACATCCATCTAACAGAAAATCAAACATTTTTCAAGATAAGAAGAAAATGAAAAAATATATAGTGTAGGAAAAAAAAGAATATAAAGAAATTCTTGACTAATCTCTTTTTCTTCCTATTTCTGTCAACTTTTCATCTCCACAGTCCTTTCTCTTCCTACTTCTTATACTTTGTGAGACACAAAATAAAGGTGGAATTCAGCCTTCCTAATTGGTAAACAGGAAGTCTTTTTCATGTTAAAATACAATGATCTGTTTCTTGGAAACTGCTCTTCTGTAGTACCAGCCATCTCTCCATGTCATGCTGTCTGAATAATGCCTCTTGAGGATGGGAAAGAAGAATAGCATCGCAGTCAGACCCTGTGGGGTTATAAATAGCATTCTAGCAGCCTGAAAGGCTGAAGCCATCATTAAGTTGCATGCAGCTGTAGTGGTGTAGGTGGGTGAGTAAGAGCAACTTGGAGATGGGATAATGGTAACCTGGTACACAAGGGTCATTTTTCATTGATGGTGTCACTCCACTGGGCTATTGTGTTCTCCCTAAATTAGGTGCCTGTGTTTAAGAGAGCTGAGCAAGCTCAGCTTTGGCAAAGCACTTTTAAAAGAAGATTAGAGGGGAAAACAGTTTGTTGTGTATTGTGATTTATACCAAACTGCGATAAACTTTTCTCACTTGGGTCAGTAATTGCTTTTATCAGCAGCAAAGTAAATGCAAGTGGAAGGGCCTTTAGGAAGCTGCACATCAGCCTCCTGCATGTGGGCAATGAGGACTTTCACTGGTCAAATCAGGAAGTTAGTGCAGCAATTTAACTCAGGGTCTCCTTTCAGTGTTTTTCTTGGCAATGTGATTCATTTTGTCATCTTGGACTTTTATTAGTGCTAAAACAAAAATGTCGTGAAAAATCAGTTTCAATTTATTATTAATAATTCGCTCGCAGATATACAAAAATGGAAAAATCCTACACTAATTTCACTGAGTTTATATTAAAAAACCCAGATGAAAATAATTAGCTGCCTATGTTAGTTTGAGCTTGCATACACAAACATACAACTCCTCTCTCATTTCTAAACTAAAAAAAATTGAGATCTTGATCCTACTCCCAGTGAAGTTGGTGGAGGAGTTGCCTTTAACTTCAGTAGATATATTACTCAGCTTAATTCTCCCTGTGGGACCTGTCAGTATGTAAAGATTCCTTGGAGGTTAATTGCTTGCAGAAGAGACTTTGCCAGGGATCTTAAAGGAAAGCGCAAATTGCACAACTGGAGCCTTAGCTATGTACTGCAGCCGGGAAAAGACACTGTGATTTAAAGGAAACGGATCTCTTTTTTCAGTAATCCTGCATCTTAATAATTAAATTTGGTCATTCATTTATTAAGAGTATGTCTTACAGAGTGCCTTCCTTTGCCATCTTGCCCAGTAGCTGTGGAAGTAGGACAGGTGCTTTTATGTTTTACTGAAATTATTCCTTTTGGCTTTTTTTTGTTTGTACTCTCTTTCAAGAGTCCTTTTTTAAAAAAATCACTACTTTGAAGTAGACTTTTAGAAAGTATTTATAAAAGAAACATGAAAGAAATAACTGTTGCAGGAGTGGAAGAGAGGATTTCTAAACTAAGTAGACAGAATCATTCTTACTTAGACTTTTCAGATTTATGTGCGCGACTTCATTATATAAATGTGCCCTTTGCTATTCTGAAAAATCTAAGAG
>JANPWX010000053.1:2227763-2284763 GCA_024734555.1 Trochalopteron elliotii
CACGACGTCCCACGGATCTTCTGCCCGCTCAGGTGCACTTTCTCCCAGAGCCTCTTTCTGTGAGAACTTCCCTGCCGAGAGCAGTGTCTTGTACTCCTTCAGCGTTCGATGCTTTCTTTCCGCGTAGAAAGTTGCGAGCGGCACCAGGGCGCAAGGACCGGCCGAGGGTTAGGTGCCCGCCGGGCTTTTGTCCGGCCCGGGTGCCGCGGCGGCGGGGCTCGGCCGGCCTTTGCCCTACCCTGCTGGCCGGCAGGCTCCGCCGCGACCCCTTCAATAGCGGGGATTAGGAACTGCGGCGGGGGATGTTCCAGGCGTCTCGCTGAAGCGCAAGCAAATACTTTTATCCGCGGAGTAGCAGAGGCTCGCAAAACTTTCAAAGTGCGCTCTGGAGGGAGCAGCCTGAAAGCCAGCGGGCACGGGCTCCGCAGCTGCCGCGTTTCACGTGGAGGTGGAACTGGATGTGCGGGTCCCGGCGGTGTCCTCGCCATGGAACCCCCGGCGGGCTCCTGCACCTCCTGACGCTGCGCCTCCGCCTCGCCCAAACCCCCCGGCCCCGCTGCCCTCCGAGCGCCCGCGGCCCTTGCGATGGGAAAGAGACAAAGAAGAGTCCGGGGCTGCTGCCTTCCCCAAAGCACAGCTGTACAAGTTCTCTCTCCTTGTTTCGGGACGAGGGGGAAATCCTCCCCATGACCCACCCGACAGTGGCAAGTTTTCCAAGATCCCACTGCCCCTTGCTGAAAGAACCCTGCTGTGAGCTTTGTTTTTAAGGTGGAGCCAGCTTCAGACTGGGCATCCCAGTAGTTTTTGGGTATTGTTTATCATGATGGGGGAAACGCCTGCCTGCCTGGCAAAGACCGCTGGCTGGGGCAGGAGGCTGTGGCAGGTCGGTGCTTCCCTCACAGCTTTCCCAGGCACTGACTGCAGTGTGGTCTGGTCTGCTGGGTCTCTCAGGCTTAGCTGAGGAGATCCCTTCCAGCATGTCCCAAACAGTCCAGTCACTTTCAGATTCAAGTTTTCACTTTCAGATTCAAGTTTTCACCTTGCTGTCAGCACAGCATAGGGTGGCTTTTGGGTGTACTACTTTTAGTTCTTGTTTTCTTTCATAGGGAAAAAGACTTTGCCATGCACCTGATTTAATTTTTCAGGATTTTATGTGCCAGGGGACAGACAAGTCAGTCAGGTGTCACACGGCCTTGCAACAGAAACAAGTCTGGGAAAAATTATGCCTGTTTTCCTCTTCTTTGCCTCCTGTTTGAGAAATAGGTGTCACTTGATGAACGTGTTTTAGATTAAAACTTCCCATGTGTCTTGGCTCTCAGTGCTGAGCACCTGAGGATGAAGGCTGGATTGCTGTTACTGGGAATTTCTTTCTCTTAAGCGTGTGTGAGGATTGTATTTACCATTGTAGGGTAGGTGTGCTAGTCATACTAATTTATTAGATGATTAGCATTAGAGAAACAAGTACATATTGAAATTATCCTGGTCTCTTAAATTGCTAACAAATGCAATTAAACTTTGAGGGAGTTACAAATGCCTTCTTTGCACTACTGCAACACACCTTTGTTCACCATAGAAGAACTCCTTCGTTTTGTGTGTGTCTTTGTTTCCTACAGTGTAGCTGAAACTTCTTTTAGTTGGGGACTTGGTAAGAAAATTTCTTGATGGTGGCTTTTGTTCTCCTGATGCAGGCAGCGCCGCCTGAGGAGCTCAGCTCACCCAGTCGATGTGAAGGCAAGGCAAACCAAGGTGCAGCTGATGAAGCGGAGGCAGCAAGGTCAGCTGGTGGAGAGAGCAGTGTTGCTTTGAGCTATCCCAGCCTCTGCCTCCATGCCTACAGCATCGAGAACATGACAACATTTCCGAATGGCTGTGGAAATGGCACCACCGTTACTTGTATAGTTATGGATAATAAAGAGCCCCAAAACCAGACTACCTGTGCCAGTCGTAATGGGGGACACAACACCAGCAACAGTCTTGAGGAGGAATTTCAAGAGGATAAGCTCAGCCCTTCCAAAATCATGCGCTTTTTCACCGCCCCTAGGAAACGGGCTAATTCCAGCTCCGACAGGCCTCGTTCTCTGGTTGTGATGGGCAACTCATCCACATGGAATGCCTTTTCTTCTATCAAAAAGATGGGATCTTTCAAGAAGTTGAAATCTTCAGTTCAACAAGGAATTCAAACAAGGGAATGCTCAGACATCTTAAATGAGAGCAGCATAGGCAAACATGGTTCAAATGGAGCAGTGGTGCGAGTTCAGACTAACAGGTATTCCTATTCAGGGCCTCTCCATGATTTCCAGAATGCAGTGGATGGTTTAGCTTCTGACTGCTCTGATGTGGAGGAGAGTGACGAGTCCTTCCTGAGGAACACTCATCGCTCACGCAGCATCAGGCGGGCTTACGGTGCTGGTCGCATAAACTTGCTGGACACAGATAAAGTTCAGAGTCGCCACAACTGTTCTAGGCCAACATCACCTGTCATCACAGAGCCAAAGATCTGTGAAATTTTGGTGAAAGACTCTGAGAACAACAGGATCATTTATTGGAGAAGCAGAAGTTCAGATAATTTGAACTTTCTGAAGAAAAGTTCATTCAAACGAAAGTCCACCTCAAACCTTGCTGATCTGAAGGTTGCAAATGAAAAGCAAGTGCCAGCAAGGACTGTGAGTGTTGCTTCTGCTGACTCTGACAAAAGTGGTGGAAACCCTGAGAGGAGATCCAAGCGATGGAAGAGTCCTATCAGAGCAAAGGATTTTGACCGAGTTTTGAAACTTGTCAGTAATGTTACAGATGTTGCAAGGAAGAAGGATGGCCCCAAGAACACTGCTCCTTATCCCAATGAGCTGTCCCAGAGAACAAGGTCAAACAGCAGGCTACATGATGACTACTCCCGCAGGGTTTCCAGCAGCACAGATCATGACAGGAAGAGATGCACTTCCTCGGTGTCCAGTCCAGACTCCTCCTTGCCAGGAACACCTTGCCTGCAAAGCCCTGTGATTGCTCAGGATAAAGAGGCTGAAATGAATGTAGCTGTCACTGAAGATAAAAGCCTCAGGACGTCATCAAGTATCCCAGATTCTGATAGCTTTTCACCTACTCTGGACGACATTAGCCCATTTCCCAATGAAGTCTTTTATTCGGACTCAGATGAACCAAAAGCTACCCAGCAGTGTACAGATGAAGCCGAAAACCTTCACATTCCAGTCAGGCCAACTACTCCAAAGCCTCAAAGTCCAACTGCAGGGAAGGTCAAATGCAGTATGAATTTTCAGTGTCCAAACCATCACAGCACGTTGTCACTGAGCTCATCAGAGAGTGAGGAGAGAGCTGAGGTACCGGGGCTGAAGCTGGGCCGGAATCCTGTTTGCTTCCAGGACTCAGTGCAAACTGTGTACTATGAGGATGGAAATGAAGACAGTGGCATTAGCAGCCACTCTCAGCTGAGCCTCAATTTAGCCTCTGGTGCTGAAGAGAAAAAGGAAGAGGTAAGAAAGAAAGCAAAATCTTTCAGAAGGGACGTATGTTTCCTATTGGGTTTTGTCTTTATTAATGCAAAACAATGCAAACAATGCAAAGTAATGGCTGCTGCAGCTTGTTATTGCTAAAATATGCTGACAGCAATTATTTCCTTTAAATATTCTCTTTGGATGCTAATGTACCATTATTTTTTCTTTGCACATTAATATCAAAGGAAGTTTTGGCAGCAAAGCTATTCATGTGCGTTTTCAAGGGCAGGTCATTGCACCCTGCAGATACACCACCTTGTCATGTGGCCTTGTCAGATTTTGCCAGCCTGAGCAGGGTCTGGCTGTTTCTTTCACAACTGAAAGGTCTTTTTTTTAAGAGTCTGTGTATTCTGAAGTAGTGTTGACTTACTGTAAAACACTTTGCCTGTGGAAACCTTGGAGAACATGGTAATATTTGTAGAGCAGTGTGGCGTGAAAGACACAGTACAGAGGTTTAAGCATTCAGTTGTATCCCATGCTTTCCCTGTGCAGTGATGACTATACTGAGGGTAAACCACTTATTTCGCTTGCCAAATGCAGACAGCAGTACTTTAGATGCTGGGCTGAATGTGTTGCTACTGTTGTTTTCGTGAAGATACTGTTGTTTTCACTGCACCCTAATGGGTGATTTCATATTCTCAGTGAATGGTAGATGGGTATACTGCAGCACTTCTGACATAAATTCACGTGATAACACTGTGCCCCCACCTAAAATACGGTGTGAGTTGGCACCAGAGAAATTGCAATGTTTTGGAAGCCTTGGTGAAGAGCTCTCAGACATATCCTGCACGTGTCTGAAGTGGTGAGGCTTAGCTCAGCCCCAGCTCACTGGGGCAAAAATCCATCTAGAGCTGTATGAATATGCAAGTCATTCACAAAATAAAGCTGGTGTATCTTTTAAGCCACCTCAGTTTGACTAAAGTATCTTAGACCTTAGGTATGAGATAGGCAAGGCAATGCTGCAGCTGCACAAGCTTCAACCTTTCATGCTGTGAAGTTCTAAAATGTCTGTGAAGCTGTCCTACTTTTAAAAGCTTGGTACAGTTTTTGCAAACTAACTGTAAATGGTTACAGAGCTTATCAGTATTGTCCTTCTGCTGGAGAAAAGCAATTTTGTTTACTCTTGAGTTTGCAGCAATGGTAAGATTGAAATAATAAACTCAGCATGTATAAATGTCTGGACTCAGAGGTTATTCCTCTTCTGGAGCCCTAGAACTGCTCCAGCCATCCATATTTTCCAAAACTCTCACTTACATGCAAGGAGGAGCTTTCACACTGCCAGAAGAGGCAAAAGCCCTAGTGTGGATGGATGCCAGTTGTATTTCTCAGGAATACAATGGGAGGTGGAATTAATGCTACTCATCTACCATCTAGTGGTGAGCTGCCATCATGACCCAGAAGAAATTAATCTGGCCCTTCCCCTTTGCTCCCAACAAACCAGTACAGTTTTTACATGAATATGTGTACATTGGGTGGATAAAAGCTACTGCAGTTTTTAGTTTTAACACCACGTTCTGTTATTATCTAACATGCAATTTAAGCTTTCTCTTTATATTATAACATATTTTAGGGTAATTGTGAGTGTCTTTTAGTGCTTGCTTCAGCTGTCTAAAATACATAGTGTGTACTGGTGGCAGCTCTGGATTTGTGTAGTGGGCAGGCAGACAATATAGGATGGATCCCAGCAAAAGATGAAGGAAGTGGTGGCCAGGGAACAGGCCCCTTGGCTGTAAGCCCTCACTCTGCTGTGAGCACTGCCTGGAGCCCCTGTGCTTCGTAAAAACAGCTGTGACCACTCACATGGCATAGCTGCATCCAGACAGACCTCTCTTCTGATGGAAAAAACCAAAGATTTTGGAGGTGGTAGTTGTGGGTTGGAAGCAGGAGCTGTGCAGGACAGGGTCTGCTTTTATCTTACTGTGCAAAGGATATAAAGTCTGTTGTTTCTTTTTTCTATGCATGCTGCTCCTCTCATACACAGCCCTAAAGCTGTGGCACTCAGAGTGACTGCAAAGCAGGTAGAGTGGTACGATATCTTCCTGCCGTTTCTTTGGGAGATTTAATTTCCTGCTTTAGAGCATGCTTCCCTTAGCATGGAGCTAGCTTGGCACCAAAGATACTTATGCCAGGTTATATTTTAATTGGGGTTTATTCAGCCTGTGAGCACTTTTATGAATGCCACATGATCACAAAATGAGGTTACTGGGGTTTGAACTTTTGACTACAATTCATTTTTTACCTTACACCTCCGCGTTACCGAAATGTACCTGCCCAGCAAGTTGTGCTGTGATGACTGAGTTCACTCTCAACAATTGTTTGAGATGTAGTGTGAAGCCATGGACGTCACACATTTTCTAATATTTTTCTGAACCTTTAAGTTCACAGTATACTGTGTTGATGAACAACTCTGCACTGTTTCCATGTTTCATGGAGCTGCTTTTCTGTACAGAGTTCATGCATAAGCCAGTATGTATTCTAGTACAGCCACTAAAGCTTGAAGACATATTTCAGTACAAAGCTTAGAAAGTCCTAACCAGTCAGGCTCAAATAGGTTCTCTTTTCAGGACTGGCTGCCATAGCTGGAAGCAAGTGTAGTTTATTATTCCCTTACTCACTCATCTAGTAGATTAGTCAGCAAATGAAATCTGTGGAATTTGGACCATCTCTGTATTTTCCCAAATATGGAAAGTAAAAATTTCTACCTTGTGTTTCCCCACCCCTGTAAAGCTGTTTTTGCAGTATTCTTGCAAGGACATCTGTTTGTTCATCAGAATTGATGTTTTGGGTTTGTTGGTTTTTTTTCCCCTTATGTCATTGAGTCATTAACTGTCACTTCTGTTACTTTGTTGATTTCACCAAAATGCAAGATTTGGACTGGAGCAGGGGAGATTGCTTGGTTTTTGGTCCTGACAGAGGTTGCTTCCCAGGGAAGAGCTGATTAAGTGCAGCCTGGCTCCATGCCTCAGCACTTCTGGAGCTAGAGAGGTGTGAGTCACCAGAGCTCACCTGTGACATCCCATGCTTTGCCACTGTCTGCTTCATGCTACTGTCATTTATGTTCAATATGTCGCTTTTAAATAGCATGAAGAGATGATTGAGTACAAGTTTGTACTTGTTTGGAGTGTTTCACATAGTCTTTGCTTTCATGAAGAGAGAGCCCCATGTCACTGAAATAATGAAAACTTAGTCTGCCTCAGACTGGCATGTGTCAGCCACTGAGGCTGCCTGAACAAAATACTGTTCTGAATTTGTTACAGAAAAGTAAAACTCAAGTTATTTGACTTTTCACCTAGTCTTTCACAAACTCTTAGAGTATCTGGTATTTAGGTTGCCTTGCTGGCATCTGGCTTCACAGTACACCAGACGTTTTATTACTTGAGTACCTTACCTGCATGACCATAAGTGAATGATAAATTACAGTGAAGAGGTAACTCTGCTGTAATTATGATTGAGTCACAGTTTATTTGCAGACAATATTTTAAATGTTCTAAGACCTGTCTGTCAACTCATTTATGTTCATACCATATAAATGTCGCTGGTCCCAACTAGTCTACATCATAAAGTTCCCAGTGCTCAGCTGCTGGCAGAGTTGAGCTGCTTTGTCCTGGACAGACCTCTGGGCTCTGAATATTGAGCACGCAGAGCTTAACTTGGAGGACAGCTTGTAAAGATGAAGAGGAGGAAGAGCTTTATGGGTGCGATACAGAGGATTCAGATATGTCCGCACTGTTTATCCTCACTATTTCTAGCTTCAAAAAGTGTCCTTATAGTGAAGGACCAAAGAGTGGTAGCTGGATATGGTCATGTTCAATGCCTGCAAGGAGCAAGCAGCAGCTAGGATCTGAGGGTGATCATCTGTAGTACCTGCCTCAAGTTCCTGAGTACTATGGGGCTGGGTGGGCATGAGCACACCTCCTGGGACCTAGCTGCATTCAGCTCACTGAGCTCTTCCTTCTGGATTTATTCACCTCTGGTTCATCCGTGTGCAATTTAGAGTGTAGCTTAATCAACCTAACGTGTATAACTGTAAATGTGATAAACTGTGAGGGATAATTAGGTGAAGTAATGGGGGGAATTTCTTAAACTGGGTTTATTCCTAAGGGGCTTGTAATTTGGAGTGAGGGCTCACCACTCCAGTGGCACTCTGGTCTTGCTGACTACAGGGCCTGGGGACAGAACAGCAGAACCCCATCACAGACTCTCAACAGCATCTTACAGAAAAACTGAGGTTTCAGTTAGACCAAGCAACACTGAATTTGCACTAAACTCTGAGCTGCTCTGCACAAGTCAGGATGCATTCACACAATGTCCCCCACAGTCACTCAGTGAGTGACTTCCAGATGTATTTGCCCAGAGCTAGACTAGAAAGCACTGTGCATTACTACAAACCTAAATTGCAGAATCCATTGCTGCAATAATGCAGCAGGGAGCTCTCAAGTGACAGGAGTATCTTCCTATCACAGCAAAACCAGCAGAGCTGTCATCCATTTGGTGCAGCCTATAATCATTAGTTGCTGTATCTGCTACTAGGAAGAAGAAAAACAAGGCAGTCATGACTGTAATCTGAATTCTGGATTGGGTTGAATTTTAGATGAAGTAACTCTGCAGTTCTTAATAAAATTGGCCATTCCTGAAAACTGTAGGATAATACAGGAGTTACTGTCATCCCTGCAGAAATGTTTTGAATGGTGACAGGGACACCTCAGATGAACTTCACTGTAGTTAGCCTGGGGCAAGCTGCACCCCTCATTGCATTTGTGCACCTCTGCCTTTCCAGTGTGTCTCATGTTTGTGTCTCCTGTAGCTGTCCAGTGGCATCTCAGTAATACCCAGGTGTTGCTCACCCTGGGGTCAGGAATAATAAATAGTACCCCAGAAAGTGGGACAGCACTCTGGCCATGTGATTTAGTTTCTTACATCAAGTGCAGTGTTCAGTTGTTGGCACTGAAAATCCATCTCAGTGCTAGGTCAGATAGGTTGAAATATCAAAAGTGAGCAGAGGCAACTGCAGAGTTTCCCCCGAGCCACCTGCATTTTCCCTTTCTGGCATCTGGAGGCTGCTGTGTTGGTTGTGGTGCCAGGATGCTGTGGCAGGCAGGGAGACCAGCCAAGTGCTGGGGTGAAAGTGAGCACAGCAGTCTTGCCCCCACCCTGTGTTCTAGGAAGTAATAGTTGGTAGAGGCAGAGTTGCCCAAGGCAGCTCCACCCCTTGCAGGCTGGGGTTTGTGACTGCTGCTGGGACTTGCTGAGGGCAGGGATGATGAGGCTTTACTCTGAAAGGGTTGAGAGAGTGAGAAACCAGAAGACCTCATTTTGGAGAGACTCTTGAAGAGAGGCAGAGGCTTATGGCTTTTTATGTTTTGCTTTTTTAGCACAAAGTTCTACTTCCAACCTGTGGTTATCATCTGGCTTTTGAGATTTGCCAGGGGGTAAGACAGCCTGAAAAAAGAAAAAAGTTTCTCATTTTGTCAAATAAAGGGAAACTTATTTTTGTTAACAAGACCTGTTACTTGTTCTGGGGTGTTCTGAGTCAATTCAGAAAATACTGAGGGATTTATTTAGGATTTATTAATATCTATTAATCTAAAAGAAGCAGAGAATATGAATACCCGTTTACTATACACTGCATGCTTGCTGTTCCAATTCAGATACTGAGGGAAAGAGGGGACAGTATAAGAGCATCATTATCAAGTCCTCCAGAAAACTGGAGGAAACAGTTTTCTGGTTTTAGCACATTTGCATTTTTATATGAGTGATAAGATTATTTCTGCAAAGGAAATACATTTCCCTGCAAACTTTTCCCCTCTGCCATTCGGAAATAGGTTAGCTGACTTGATTTTGGAAATGCATTAGAGGAGAGGATGAAGGAAATCCTTGAGGCTGAGGAACAGATTTGAGAATCATGAGATCCGCTTGTAATTTCCAGTCCTGCCCTATGCTTCTACATGACTTAACTGCTTTGTGCCTGTTCCTTATCTGTGAAACGTGGATATTACCAAGGTGAACTCGCTAATCTTGGTGAGGCATATTGCTGAGAGGGAAAGCTTTATCATTGATTGTGATAAGCAGGCTTTCAAGGATCAGGTTAAATGAAGCAAACCTGCATTAAAAGGCCTTAGAAAATAGATGGCTAAATTTTCTTTGTACCTATATAGCCTGATCTCTTAATGTGGTTTTATAGGTGCATTTGCTAGGTAGAACACCACAATTGCTTTGGTGTCCACAGATCCCAAGAGGAGAATTATGTTCATTTTTCCCCAATTTTTAAAACTTTAAAATGTGTTTTACCAAAGCAGTTTGTGTTACTAATGGGGGTTGCTTTTGCTATGTCACGGGGCACAGTAATATCATTTTTCTTCACTAAAATGCATAGTATTTCCTGCATGTATTCTGTGAGCTTATACTGGTATAGTATAAGCTGGCAGTGGTATTCCTTTAGGGAGTCCCCCTCAGAAGCAGCGCTTTGCAAATTTTTAAATTGTGGCTCCACACAATTTTTTTTGTGCAGGAGGCAGGGGAAAAGAAAAGGCAGGTTATCCTCCAAGCAAAACTTATGTTAAATGTTGGCCATGGTTGTATTACTTTGATTGCTTCTGCTTTGCTTGTTTACATAGGTGTAATTTAAGTAGGTTTTTTTGGGTTTTTTTCCCAGTTGTTTCATGGATTGTATTTTGCTGTCTTGCAGACTGCTGGTCGAATTGCCCTTGATATCCTAGGGACAGATAATCAATGCATTTATGTGGGGTCTTCTCAAAGGCTAATTATAAAGAAAAGATGTTAGTGGCAGAGGAGGCAGAGGGATGTAAAGAAAAAGAATATAATGCAATTTGCATTTAATTAGAAAGGAATAGATGGAAATTTTCTTGGATTGGACTGGTTTAATAATTCTGGTTTGTGATTGAAGATGCAATTACTGAAACTGTGCTTTCTTCTACAGTAAAAGGAGTAATTTCCTTGGTAGCTATTGCTGTGCTATCACTTGGAAATTATCATTGTTGGATCAATAGGGGATCACTGGGCTCTCTTAACACTTCAGAATCTTTTTATAAAATCTAGAAAGAAAGCAATAAATAAATTTTCTCTGGGATACTTTATTTATCCAGAGTTTCATAATCTCTGTGTCTGTCGCAACAGTTTGCAAAAAAAGAGAAAGTATTGATTGTATCCATGAAACATAAAACAAGCTTTTGACCTCATTTAGTATTGATGATAAATGGACTTCAACTAATGCTCTCCCAACTGCTATTTATTAACAAGAAGAAGTGCAGTGATTACCTTTTATCATGTACCTGGGTGGAGACATGTCGAGACTTTTAGTCTGTCAGGTCAAGGTGGTAAAATAATTTATAGCTACTAGGTTACAATCACTTCGCCCTTTTTATGTTGGTGGCTTGTATAAACTGAAAAGCCAATTCTACTATTACTGCTGAGTTCCTAAGATTTGGCAGTTACTGTCTTATACAGACATAATAGCTGTTTAATAGTCACCAATGTTATATGTTATATAGCTGTCGTTGCTAGTGTCAGAAATTTGTACATTTTTATATAGATCCATAAATATATGTAGAAATGTATATTCTTGATCAAAATACAAAGATACCTATATGAACTAACACAAGTATTGTGATAGTTTCAAGCCTTGTCATTTACAGAAGAGCATGACTGATTACCCATCAAAACTTTTCACTGAGAATATGTAGTAATTGTGTTCAGAAACTTCTCAGCCCACTCAGGTTTTCCTCGTAACTTACTCTCAGTCAGAATCATCATCTGTTTAATTTATCACACCTTTTAATAAATTGCATTTGGAAATTAATATGCATTTTTGTAAAGACATTATTAGATTTTGATTATCTGTTTTTTCTGGGTTAGAAAAAGGCAGCAGTAGTTACCAAAATTGCATTTCATTCAGGCAGCTCAACATACAGAGATAACAGAACAAGGAGTATTGCAGCTTATTGTGTGGAAAGGAAAACAAGGAAATAAGGAAAACAAACAAATAAACAAAAAAAACCCAAAAAACCCAACAACAAAAAAAAAGCAGAAGCAAAGAAAAGAAGAGCAGGATGCTCTTTTGGTTTGAGAATAGGAAGGCTGAGGGGATCTGTATCCAAGAGGCACCTACATGTGACTCATGTGACTTCCCAGCAGATTACCAGGTAGGGAAAACCTTTCAGGAGAGGTGTGTCCTCTTATACCTTTGTACTTGTCTCTATGTGCATGTTATGGAACATTATTGCATTCAGAACATAAGGACAAAATTTAAAAAATCCAAATAGGTAACAAGTAGGTAACCCCAGGTAGGGGTTGAAATTCAGATTAGTGGTCAGGGAGCCTCAGCAATGTTCACAGTCATCAAGACCTTCATAAAGTGGGGATTTTAATTAGGGAGTTTATTGGCTAAACTCGTTGACAAAAAAAAATCACTCAGGGCTTGTTTTTACTTTGCTATCATGGTGTCAGCCCTCAAAAGTGTCCCAACAGCAGGAAGGTGACCAGCAGCAGGTTCTGTTGGGTCTAGTTTGGGCTTTCTCTGCAGCAGAGAATGGGGTCAGGTATAGAGGATGCAGGGTTATTCCTGGTTGGTGTAACTGCACCAGCAAAAGTCCTGCCATGCAATTTCAGGTACTGGCAATTTCTTTGCCATATCACTGATAAAAGTTGCATCCACATAAGCAACACTTTATCAGTACTGTACAAATCACATCTTGTGCTCCTTGAGCAGCACTTCCCCTGAAATCAGTTCTGAGTGCTGAATTTATCAAAGGTACACAGTGGTCTGAGTAATAGTTGGAGAACCACACTCTAAAGACTAAGTTCAGATTTCAGTGATTAAACACCTGATGCTGATGTTGCTTACCTTGGTTATTAAGGAGTACAGAGAATGCCAATAGCAGTCATGTGCCATTAAATGGAGCAGGGTTGTACCAGTGCCAGGTTGAGCTGAGTGAGATCATGATCAAGTCCTTGAAGTTGCTGTACCTGGATTGGGAAATCAGTCTGGGCCCAGGCACGGGAGGGGTTTGGTCTGGCTGGGCACAGGCTCTGTGGTGTAGTTGTTTACCTGGGAGCAGCCTGGGAGAGCTGTAGCCTGTTGGATGTGGTCGGGGGTCCTGGCGAACACAGAATTAACAGCATGCCTGAATGTGGCACCTGGAGTTGAGCCCAACTGAAAATGGCTGTCAAGTGAAGTGAGGGGCAGTTATCAAAGACAGCTGCACACAGCTGGAAAACACCTTGTGGCGAAGCTGCAGGTTTCTGGAGCAGGAGGTGAGGACCAAGCAGGGTTGTCCACAGCACTGGGGAACATGGTTGTAGCTCCATCTAAACCTACCTGCAATCCAGCTTGACCCCTGATTCCTGACTGTATTGCTGCCTGGCTGGTCACTCAAGTAGGCTTGGCTGATGCTCTTGTTTAGGGACTCAACTTGATTCCTGGAACTTAAAAGACCCAGCACTGCTGGAGATGTCCTGACAGGCTTCCCTTTGTCCCCAGGGGCGGATTCTGGATGGCCCATGCGTCCCATAGGTCCTGTGTCATACTTACAAGATGCACAACATGTGAAGATATCTTAGATTCCTTTGGACATTTGAAATGGCCCTGGCTGCTTATGTTTAGACAACGACATTTCATCCTAGATTTCTCCTGGCTATGTTGACAGCTTTATTATCTAGTTAATGTACAGACAGCTTCATTGCAGAATTGAAATTTAAATGTGGGAATCTGCAGCTAAGAGTGACATGTTGGAAGGGAACAATAGCAAATGTAAGTGTAACCTGGATTGAAGTAAATATTCATTTTAAATGGTTATATTTGTAGATACACTGCTCTCAGGAATAAGGAAGGCAGTTGAAATACAATGATTTAACTAATTTGCTGTTGTAGGAATTTAGTTATCCAGATAAAATGAATTCATTTGCATCAGGACAAACAAGCAGAGCTGTTTGTGTTTGCAGTCTCAGAAGAAACCTAACTGAGGATACAGCCTAAAAAGCAAGATTAATAGCCTTGATTGCTAGTATTGGTGATCCTGTGCTGTTGCTAGACTAGCAGGTATGAATTTCAGAAAATCCAATGTGGATTAATCCTAGACCTTAAGTCCTCAGAAATCTCAAAATGCCTTGAAATTTTTGACCAGCACTTACAGTGCATGAGCCAGTGCATGAGATTTTGATTTTCATCCTTTATGAGGTGCCATATATATCTCTACACATCTGTAGATGTTCCCAGTAATAACTGTACAACATCAACTTGCTTTCATTTATAAAAGATTCATTAGGAGAGGGTAATTTGAGGTCAGCAGTGTTACACCAGTATAAAGCCAGTCGCAGGGGCAATACAATTGTTTCCTCAGAATTTTTCCTTAATGTCAAGAATCACACTTATGCTTGAGTGACTGCAGTCACTGGAGCAGACTGGAGCCTACGAGTTGTGTACTGGATATTTTTATTCCTGCTAGTAAGTGGTCACTTGATCAGATCCTGCTTGAGCAGGCCACTTAGAGGGGTGCGAGATTATCAGTCCAGTTTCCCCTGGTTTTTCCAATGACAGGATTATATTTTCTTTTTTAGTATTACTCAGTGCAGTTTATAGATCTAAGACTAAAAACACACATCCTTCAGCATTGTTTGTTGTACAGCAGAGATTAATCTGGCTGTCATTTGGATCACTACTGTAGGTGGAGTTCTGCAGAATGAAAGCAGTCCTCTGCAAATGTTATTGCTCAAGATAAGGGTGTAAGCAGTAGATTATGAGATGACGTGTGACGTGTCCTTCCCTCAGTCTAAAAGTACAGGATCATGGTATGAACTTTGCCTGACTGGTTATGCAGAGAGTGTGCTCACATTTGTAGCTCTTATGGACAAGACTTTGCGAAACAAAAACATAAAATGACTCTCATGAGCTCCTTTCTCAGTCACTGCATATGTGGAGACCCTTTACCTTTGTCTGATTCTGAGGTAAGAACTTTATTTAACCTGTGACTTTGTTGCTCAGATTTGGAGAGGCTGTGCTTAAGGGACAGCTTTGCTGAAGCAGTGTTAATGCACCAGCCGGGCAGTGACTCCCTGCTTAATTAAATGCACTGTTAAAACTGGTCCTGAACACAAATCTCTAGAGAACCTTGAGTGACAGGTTCATGCCATAGAAACCAAATTTTTTAAGTACTCTGTTTAGAATAAATTTCATGATGTAAGTGAAATAATTGAATTTAGAGCAATGTGTGATGTTAATACTTTTTTCATAATTGCAGTAATCATGTTAAAATATTGACTGGTTAGTAACTGCTTACTGGCTGAAGTGCTTTCATACTATGGAATTAATCTTAGACTTTCTTTCAAGCAAAAAGCAGCATCTTCCCACTGTATCATGTGGGTTAAAAAAGACTCATTGGATTTGTAATGGCCTAGCTGAAAATGGCAGGTGGACAAGAAGGTGACAGAAGATAAATCCTCTGTCACAGACATCATTGCAAAAAGCTGCTTCTGGGCTGCATGTTTGCTTTGGTTATGCAATATCTGGAATGCCTTCGTCTGGTCTGGAACAGATGAACAAAATACAGTTAGAGACAAAACGATACTTTTCTCTTTTGGAATACTTACTAGCTTTCTCTCTTATCTATTTTTATAAAGGAGCTGGGGAAACCCAAGAAACATCAAGAAATCAGAAATTTGAGGGAAAAGTGAACATAAATTTTTCTGTGCAGATTTTTCTTTCTGAAAAATTGCAAGGGTTTTGCTAGAAAAGATTACCACAGTATTACTTCAAATGCATTGAAATGCTTAAAAATCTTGCCTCTACCAAGTATTTCAGCTGAGATTATTTTATTTCCAAACTTGTAATACCACTGCAGTTGTGATACTTGAAGGCATTAACCTCTGTGAGCCATATGTGCTGTTAAATAGGAATAACATGCTCATTTTCCAAGCTTCCTACCTAAACCCATCATTTTTTCCTGTGTTTGTGCAATAATATATCTCCAGTATAATCTGTATGACTTTAACCTCCCAGAGCATATGGGAAGTGAGCTTCTTCTTTCCAAACTGGATGAACTTGCTCACCCAATTCACTCCTGGCTGCAGAATCTCTGGATCTGACCAAGTGGGATTGTGGGAGTGAGTGGTAGGAGGGTGTGTGACTGCCCAGTCTGGGATCAGCTTACAGTTACATGGATCTGCAAGCAGTCAAACTGGAGCCTCGCTGTTCACTTTCATCACTGAACAGAGGTGAAACAGAGAAATATCATAGAATGGGTTGGCTTGGAAGGGACCAAGATCATCCAGTTCCAATCCACCAGCCATGGACAGGGACACCTTTCACTAGACCAGGTTGCCCGGAGCCCTGTCCAACCTGGCCTTAAACAATACCAGAGTTGAAGCATCCACAGCTTCCCTGGGCAACCTGTTCTTGTGCCTCACCACCCTCATCTCATGGTCAAGAATGTCTTCATAGTGTGTAACCTAAACCCACCTTCTTTCACTTTAAAATTGTTGCCCCTTGCTCTGTTGGTACAAGCCTTGGCAAAATGTCCAAAAACACAATTGAGTTATTTTTACTGGTGTTACCTGTATTATTCAACTTGTGCTTGGAAACATGTCCTGTGAGCACAGAGTGATCTTTCCAAGATACTATTCTGTGAATTCAGTGTTTGAGATAGGGCCTATTTGTACTGCTGAGGTAATAGCTGAGTTTTTTAGTGTTATTAGTCTTGTTTGCCAAAGAGGTACTGGTTGTTGGGTGTTTACCTTACTCATCACAAGCATAATGTCTCTGCTTTGCAAAGTTATCTCTTCCTGAATTGTCAATTGCATTTGTTTTATGTATGGTAACTTCTTCTGTTTTAGACATGTTAAGTTGATCTGCTGTATGACAAACTCATAAATGATTAACTATCAGAAAATTCTGTGGCTTATTTGACTTGTTCACATTTAAAAAGGTTGTTTCTGATGACCACTGGAAGAGGTCTACATCCCAGGATGAAGAAAAGGCAGACTCACAAAAGGTCACACCCAGGAAATGGGGCTCTGGAAGAAGATCCCGGCCCAGACCTCTCTCAGACTATGGCCAAATGTGCGTGCGAAGTTTCTCTATACCAGAAGATGCAGTTGCAGTGGAGTCTCACAATACAGACTGCACAGATGGAGAAAATCCGCCAGGACTGGCATCTGTTGGGTCTGTGATCCAAAGCAATACTGTAGGCTACCACAGAGGCCGAAAAAGAAGACCCATCTCCGTAATAGGTGGGGTCAATTTCTATGGAGATGATCAAGTAGAAGAGAGAGAAAATCTGCTGACACAAGTAAGATAAACAGATGTGCTCTGCAAACTGCAAAAGACCCTTTCACTTCCTTATCTCTATCTTCAGCCTAGAAAATAGAATGGATGCTTCCTTCTCTTCCTTCCCTCTTGTCACGCTGGCATCGTGTACTTAGAATACTGCTTTCCTGGTCACTAATTGCTTTGTCTTCTTGCTAAAAATACAGCATGGAACAAACCTGATACTGACTTTGGGATAATCTTTTGTGTCTTGTAAATTAATCTGATTTCTTTCTTGGCGTGGTCATTGTGTCTCCTGTTGGTTTATAAGACCTTATTTGTGTGTAAGACAGATGTGTGTTTAGTCTCCTTATAGAGTGTTGGGCCTGAGGAACAGAATAGTACAATCAAACACAATGATAACACATTATTTATTGATCATTTCAAATTACCTAAAAGCAGGCCTGCTCAAAAACTCTGGCATTAAAGTGGGGTTCAAAATCCTGGTTTTGGCATCGCAAAGATACTTAAAACTAATGAAGAGAATTGGTTGAGAAAATTGGTAATAAATTGAGATATTAATGAAATTAAGAATTTAAGAAAACTGACAATATGAATACAATGTCTGCCTGTGTACTACTAAATTGATCAGATGAAACGAAGGTAGGAAACCTATAAGCAAGCAGTGTATACTTGAATAATACCTATGTTTGCTATCTCTGTTGGCTGAAGTAAAAGAGTGAGAAATTAAAAACTGAAAGGTAGAAATTGCTCCTTTCTCCCTGGAGTTAGTGCTGAACAAGTACAATGTGCAGAGGAACTTACTGTTGTGTTGGTGGTCATAGACCCATCTTGCACTTGGTTGCAGAGCTTCAGGCTCACGGGTTTTTGTAAGACTGCACTCATCAGGTATTTTCTGCTTTCCAGGAAAGCTGGAGGACTTCTGCCTAAAGCAATTGTCAACCTGATAAAGCAACAGAAAAAAGAATTAGTATTTGCATCCTCAAAAAAATTAGTTCTGGTGGTTGTTAATGAAATTTGAGTCCTGTTAGTCTTTCTCAAGCCACTTCATCTCCTGCTGGGAAGTTTAGTGATGGTGAAGTGCTGAAATAATGGCAGGATTTTCAGTTTCATGTGAAAAACATTTTGTAATGTGAACACTGTTATTGTGTATTACATACCTTTTCTTTATAAGTCCCTGAGGAAAAAGTGCATCTTGATGCAAAACCCCAGCTGAAGCCAATGAACCTTTACTCAGGCAAAGGCCTTTGTTTCAAATCATCTGTAGTTAAGATATTTTAAAATTAATTCTATCTCTTAACTTGGAAGGAAAAAAAAAAGGAAAATTATTGTTACAAATTCTAGGCCATCTTACTCAAGAATAGATGGATTTCAAGGGATAGTAAGTACTGGCAACTTGCTGTACTATGTAAGTGATTAAACACTCTCCTTCATTTAGTGCTGAAACTAAACTGATCTCTTTTCAAACCTTGTACACATCACTTTAATAGCGATGGAACATGCATCAAGGCAGCTATTTGAGTTGACTCTTTCCATGCTCCAGTGCTGCCATGAGAGCTTGGCTGGGGTTGAATTAGCACATTGCTGGATCACTGTGGTCAAGACCAAAACTATGGAGCATTCCTAACAAGGGCACATTATTAAACCAAATTATGGCCGTCCTACTGCCATAATGCTGTTACTGAGTAAAAGCACATCCGTGTCTGTCTGGGAAAGGATTTGGACTGAAGTCTTATAGGAAAATTCTAGTTGCCCAGAAATAGCCTTTTTTTGCTTACTCAGCCAGTTATTTGCACACAGCAATTGCCATCACTTCTATTAGCTATTTAATACAACAAATCAGACTTTTTGTGGTGAAGGATCCTGGTATACTGATAAGGCACTTAGGAAGTGAGCTTTAAAGATGAGGTTATAGATAAAACATATTCCGTACACATTGAGGTTTTTGGCAGTCATAATAACAGCTAAACTTTTAGCTGGAATGTGAGAAAGTACTCATCAAGCAGGCATATATGCACTCAAAGTATTTTATGTGGGGCTGTCAAAGACTACTCTTCACACTGGTGATTTTTTTTCTTTAAAGTCTTGAAAACCCATGGGAATATTTGAAAAGTACAAAGCTAATTCCTTATCTGCTGTATTTTGTTTTGGTCCGACAGCTTAGGTGTGAGAAAACATTTTCAAACAATACTGTCATTGGGTTTTGTAACAGAGTGTCAAGAGATAGTTCATTAAAAAAACATCCCTGATGTTTCAGATTACTTGATAGAAGAACAGTAACAACTGAACAGTGAGAGAAGATCTAAAGACTAGTTTCTCTGAATTTCATGTGCTGAATCCTGGCTGTTTAATGTTGAATGCTTATGCAAGATCATTCAGCCTGGCTAATGTGGAGTTGTTCAGGGACAGCATAAAATCAGACTCAATTTGCAAATAAAACAGGGGTAGGTTTTCCAATAATAATTTAACAAAGAAATGATTTATCCAAAGAAAATGGCTTTGAGATAAAGTTGCAATAAACTTAGTATTACCTCTTTCTTACGAGACTCTTGGGAACTCAAAACAGAGCATCATTTAGACAATTATTATTGTCTTATTTTACTGACAAGCACTACATTTAACTGATGAAAGCAGAAATCCGCCACCTCTGTGGAAAACCTGTTTCCAGTGTTTTACCATTTTCATTAATCTAAATTGACCTTCCTTCAGTTGAAAGCTATTCCCCCTTGTCCTATCACTTCATGCCATTTTAAAAAGCCCCTCTCCAGCTTTCTTGTAGGCCCCCTTGGGTACTTAAAGGTCATAGTGAGGTCTCCCTGGAGCCTTCTCCAGGCTGAACAACCCCAGCTCTGTCAGCCCAGTCTTCACAGGAGAGGTGCTCCTGCCTTCTGATTGTCTTCAAAAAAGTGTATTACAGGATGAAAATTACAGAGCATGTCTGACCACAACAGAAGGCTAAGGAGTTTTTAATGTAACAAAGAACTGTAATGTAATAAAACTGTTTCTGTGATGTTGGTGGGCATGGTATGCAGTGTTTAAGCAATGTCACTTCAGCATAGGGGATTTTACTGCCCATGTAATTACCTGGACTATCTGGAGAAACCTTACTTCATACCTGAGCTTTGCTCAGTTGGACTTGCCAGTAGCTGTACTAATACTGGATTTTCCTGTTTCCTCGGTAGCCTGTGGCACGGCCACCCGTTCCAGCACACAAGGTGCCGCCGTACAAGGCTGTTTCTGCCAGGTTCCGGCCGCTCACCTTCTCACAAAGTACCCCCATCGGCCTGGACCGCGTGGGACGGAGGCGGCAGATGAGAACATCTAATGGTAAGATGGGTATTTTTAATTTTGTAGATTAGAAAGCCACACCCCAGGCTAAGCAACAATTAGAATATAGTATGGAGGATAAAAGAGTACAAACCAACTCAGTGACAAAGTAATACCCAGCTAAGTTGCTTTGTTTTGTGAGCTTCTTGGTAGTAGATGCTGTTCTCACGTGACACTTCTTTTTCACGTCTACTCTTTGACATTGCTATGGTTTATTGTTCTGTACCACTTACACAGCCTGTATAATCCACTCTCTTGTTCATATACTTGTCTGAAGTCAATGGAGTATATAAAGGAAGTGAGTTCTAGTATCCCTGAGTTCACACCTGAACCCTAACCACACCACACATATATTTTTAATTTTCTGTTTGCCATTCATTCAGCTTTACTCAGATAGGCAAGCCTTAAATAGTTAAATGGCTTGCTGGTGAATGTCACCCAATCAGAACTCTGATACATGAGGGGACAGGTTCTTGGTAAAAATTGCCTTTTTGGATGCACTGTGCTTTTAACAGGCTCGCTGATGTGTCCTATGTAATTTTGCTGTAATTGTTTACTCTTAGCATGCAGTGCTATGTGGAGTTAATAGAAGTAGTGTATTAACTAGTCTAGTAGTAGTGTAACATTTCTTCACAGGTGGGACCAGAAGAATCTGGGTTAACACCACAATCTGTTCCTTCAGACACTGGCAAGAGTTGGAAATAAAAGCAAAATTCTCACTTTGTATCTTTCACTGTTAATGGTGAGCAAAGCCCTGTTGGAAACCTTCACCCTGAACCTTCTGGATCAAGGCTTCCTATGACTGAAGCAGGAAGCTTAAAAAATAGCATTTTCAATGTTTATTAAAATTACATGTGTGTTTACAAGTAAGTTACTTGGCTTCTATGGTTCTTAGCTAAATTTTAGCTGCAATGATGTCCAAATTCTGCCAAAAATGCTTTAACTACAAATTTGTTTTTGTAAGAACAGTTAAAACTATTCTCCTGTTTTGAATAGAACATGACAGTTTTTTTCAGGAGGTGCTCTTCAAGAAGCACACTTGAGAATTTCTAACTATGGCAATAAGAGGGACTTATCCACTGAGACGAGCTCAGCTGGTTGGAGCATGCTCTTGATAATGCCTAGGCTGTGGGTTTGATGGGCCATTCACTTAAGGGTTCGACTTGATGATTTTAGTGTGTCCCTTGCAACTCAGAATATTCTGCTGGTTTAGACAGCTAGTTTAGGGAGCTAAACTCCAAATAAGCCACTCCCTTTTGCCCTGCCCCTTCCAGTAATGGAGGGACAATAAGGAGAAATTATGAGATAGCAATTTACTAAAATCACAATGACAACAGCAGTGTTAATAGCAAAAAGTATGCAAAAAGCAGGTGCCCACAAAAAAGGGCATTTACCACTGTGAAAAAAACCCCAGCACTTCCTGAAGAGGGTGCCTGCTGTGGTCTCCACACAAAGGCAATATAATTCTGTTCCTGCATCTGGGCCACGTAGTATTTGGTTCACAAAGGCAGTATGTCAAGGAGAGCTTCCACTGCTTGATGTTCTCCCTCACCCCAGCAGGAAAAGAACAAAGGAGTAGGACAAGCAAACCCCTTGGAGGCTCAATCATCATGTCGGGCCACACAACCACCTCAGACTGGTTTGCTTTGCTGGTTCAATTCTGCACAGCTGCCTCTGGCACTGATTCTTCTCCACCCAGCTGGGCTCAGTCCCACACAGCTGCCTCCAGCACCAGTGCTGCTCCAGTTGGGCTCTTCTGGAGCTTGGGCTCTGTAGCTCAGCTGGGATTGGCTCTGTGGCACTGCCTCTCTATTGCTTTTTGTTCCCTTGGAGTGACGTCTCAGACTCATCGTCGCTGTCCTTCAGCACTGTGTCTTAAAGCCGCGACCTGAAGGAATGGGAAAGGGACTGACAGTGGCAGAAAGGGGCTGGGTCCACTTGGCTGGTCCCAATACCTTCTCCCTGGAGAGATCCTGCAAGATGGCGAAGTTTGGTTTCCAGTGCCTGCCTGTTCCTGCCAAAACCACTCCCCCAGCAATGATGTGGGTGGTATGGAATAAACAGTGCTACAAGCTCCACCCCCTCTTCTCTCTAACCAGGCGATTATATACACTCTGTTTGTATTTTCCTTTTAATTTATATTGTAGTAAAATATTAGGAGCTACTTTAAAACCTATGTCTGGAGTGTGTTCTGCTGCATGCTTCTTAGTACACTTAATGATCCAGGTCAGGCACTGAGGTAAATTAGACATTGAATGCTGTGACTCTTGCTGAGATTGTATGGTGTCTCAGTCCCTGATTCCAGAAGGACCACTCACAGAGTAACAGGTCTGCCATAACGTAGTTTGTGAAAAAAAGAGGCTCTTTTATTATCACAGAGTAGGAATTATTTTTTCTGTTTATATTTATCCTTTCCAATTCATGTTTGGAAACCACATGAAAAAGTATTAGTTACCTACACAACTGCCTGAGAGCAATATCTCTCCACGTATTTAGGATGTGAATAAATGGTCTCCTAAACATAAGCATCAGGATGACAAATACACAAAGATTTCTGCCACTTTTCAGCACAATGAAGCCAAAGCAACTCTTGATTGTGTTAGATGTGACTTTTATAAGATCTTACAATAGACATAGAAGTGAAGCAGGAAAAGTTTCTGAAATGAAAACTCTGAAGGCAAGTGGGGAATATGATGGCCTTCACAGTTTGAAAGCAGTTGCAAAGATCTGTTAAGTAGCTCCAGAAGAAAATATTAAAGTGCCTCGTGTCACACATTCTGATCTCCTTCCTTTTTTCTCTTAAATCACAAGGCACTTCCTTGTCTTTGAACATGTGAGAGTTTTTTGTTTGCTCTTGCACAGTGAAATTTGATAGTACAAAAGCCCTTTATTATAGAAAGTAATTCTAAACCCAAGCACTGAAAACCAGCGGTATCTTATTTTAGTTACTTGCTAAAGTCTAATACATTACATGCTTTCTTCTTATAGCAATGGCAGATAAAGTGGAGATGTAAATTTTTAGAAAAACAGATGTTACAAGAGAGTGAATCATCACCTGCAGGAAACAGAGTAAGAATCAGCACAAGGGAAACTGCTTGAGACTTACATTGCTACTCTTGTGCTTTAACAGGTTACAAGTTGTAAATTATACTAAACAGGTTGCCTATTTGTCACCGCAGAGCAATTTTTATAAGCATCTTAAAAACGAACCCATCTTTTTTTGCATTTTTTTTGTGTGGGGCTAGAATTTGGCGTGTGGAGCCAAATTTGGCCTGTGTGGAGAACAGCCTGGGAATTACATGGGAGAGTGGTTGGTTTTCTTAAAGAGTGGAATCAGATGTTCAGTGTCTACATGAGTGGTGTGGGAAGGGAGGTATAAAATGGAATGGTAATTCTTGCTGGTGTTCTGAATTATTCATGGTAGTAAAAGTGAGACATGAGGCAGTGCACTGGCGTCAGGTGTTGGCAAAGCCAAGGTAACGCACGTGGAGGAGGAAAAGAGCCTGATGTGCTTGCAGAAGGATGGACTTTGAACTGGATATTGCCATTCAGGAAGAGGTCCTGCAGTCTTAACAGACATTTACAGAGTCAGTGCAGTGCATAGTAACAGTCAAAACAGTAAATAAAAGGGCAGGAGTTTGTAGGAAATGAATAGAGAACAAAACAGAAGGCCCAATTGTGCCACTGGTGTGTGTGGGGGCCATCTCCCTGTTCCTTTCCATCCCAAAAGGCATTTTTTACAGGGGACGATAGAGAGAAAAGCAGAAAGACAAGAAAATCGACTCTGTATGTGTCTCTGAGAGGAGTGATTAATGTGGCTTGGGCTCTGTGACATGGAAAAAGGACAATAGGAGAATAAAAGTCTGTTTGGTATAGGAAAAATGAACAGATAATAGTTATTGTTTCCAATAATTTCAGAACTAAAGGGCACCAAATGAAATCACCAGGGAGCAAGCTCAAAATAAAAGATAGTTTTCACAGTCTGTAAAATTAAACTATAAAACTAATTGCTACACATTATATTTCACATCCCAACAGTTAAAAAAATTCAGAAAGTGGTTTGAAAAATCCAGTTCATTAAACACAAAGATATAATTTCTGCCCCAGGAGGGATCTGACTGATCTGCAGATAACTGGAATTTTAAAAAGTGCTTCAGAAAAATGCCATCATATGCCTCATCTATTTTTATGTTCCTCACTGGGCATTTGCTACTGGCTGCTGTCAGAGAAGTGGTTGGGGGTGACTTGTGGTCTGCCCCAGGATGGAGAGCTCTGTGATACCAATGTTTCTAAAACTGAATTTTCTTGAGGTGGGTAAACTAGCTTTTCATATTTTAGTAAGTGCTACCCACAGCCTTTTCAGAGTGCCCTGTGCAGTGGCTAAGCCAGCTCAGCATGCATTTGAACAAGGTCACTGTGGACTGCCACTACGAAGGACAGCCTGTGCCTCCTCCTGTCCCTGGCTGATCTACAAGGAAATGAAGCCATCACCACCTCCCCCCAAATGAGTACTTTTGTGGTGGTTCAGTTTGCCAGATGTGCCCATGTAAAGGAGGGAGAGCAGACCCCCCTTCATCTGAGCAGCATCCCACGGGGGCATTAGGTTAGTCATTGGGCAAAAGCATACAGTCAGTTCCTTTCTGCAAAAATTGGACCAAAAGAGTTTTGTGTTGTTTTTCAGAGATTGTTTTTAAAGTGTCTTGAAGAGCTGTATGGGGTTTGATCTGGTTTTCCTTTGGCAGTTGAGCTGTTTTTTCCTGATGGGCAGGGGTTTGACATGGCAAAGAGTTTGTGGTCTGACTGATTAAAAGCATGAAATTTTCACTTGCAAGTCCCAGGATCATCAGCACTTCAGTGTCATCAGTGTCACTTCTGTTTGCCAGCTTGCTTTTTTTTAATGGTTTATGCCAAGAAAAAGGCAGTGTATGAGGATTTTACGTAGTAGCTTGTGTCGTTTGTGCTATCCAACTAGAGTCCTTGCAGCAAGAAATAACAGGGAAGTTTGAGAGATTCAGAAGATAATTTCTGCCAGTCTCCTGTGCAGCGCAGCACAAATAGGATTTTTGCAGGAAGGTGGCATTAATATTGCAGGGCAATGTTTGGACTTTCATTCTCTGTCTGAGGCAGTGCTGGGGAAAACCATGTGATTTTAGTGGGTGTTGAGAAGTTGCTGTGTGCAGAAATGCCTCCAGGGTTTTGTGAGCACATCCCTGGAGGAGGCAGTCCACAGTTACAGGACAAGCTCAGCTGAGCAACAGTTTTCAGGTAAAGAAGAAGCCAGTAAATTTTTGGGGCTTTCCAAATTAGGCATAGTGCTGTGTACAGACATAGGTTGCAGCAGGCTTTGCACTCTCCTGATGGGAAGAGCTCCTGCCTTTGCTTCCAGTGCACAGACTGATCCAGCTTCAGTGCGGGAGGACACAGATGCAAGGGTGAATGCTGGCCCATGGTGAATGAATGAGGTTGTGTTCTGGCTGGGTCAGACCCAGAGAAAGATGGATGGTGTGAGTGCTTTCCTGCTTCATTCCCTATGTCACAGAGCAGCTGAATTAAGTTTGTAGTTTCAGTGAGAAAATGTCTCCCTCCTCCCCTGTTTTCTTGGGAGCAGCCTGGTGCAGCTTTAACACTTGTGCTGCTTGTGCCCTAAAAATGATACAGTGAAGCAAGAGAAATTGTGCAAAGAATATCTTAGTTGTTTACTTCCACTGGAATTTTAACTGGTATAGTATGACAAAGATAGACCGATACTCTGAACAGTGTTGTAATGCAAGGAACTCCCAACTCCCATCCAAATAGTCTCTCCCTCTGGATTGCAGTCATTTGAATATAGATTGAAATCGCATTTAGCTGCTTTAATGAAAAACAAATGCACTCCCTGGCTTGCTGTGTTCACGATGTTCAGGCTCTGTGGGAGCGGTCTGAGCGGCTGCCGGCTCAGTGCAGCCGGGGCCAGGCAGCCAGGTTTTTGTTTCTTTTCTGGAACTTCCTCCCTAAGGGCACCCCATGATGTCAGAGAGCTGGGAGCAGCCAGGCTGAGGGAGCAGCCAGGCTGAGCGGCTGAGTGCGCCGCTGGCAGTTCCCAGCCAGCCTCGGCCTCGGAGGCACCGCCAGGAGCTGGAGGCAGCCCATAGCCTGTTCCTCCGAGCTGTGGGTAGCTTAGAGCCTCTTGTGATCCTCCAGCAGCCCTGCAGGACTGAGCATCATCACCTGTTGGAGCTCTGACGGCAGCATGGTAGCCAGGGGGGCAATGGCACATTTTTGGAGTCTGGAGAGCCTTCAGATGGGTACGTGTGAGTAGAACATGCTCACTCTTGCTTTTTTTATGGTGTTTTTTGATTGAACTGGTAAACAGTGGCAGTCAGGGGGTCTGACTCTGATGACACTTACTCTGTGTCATCCATGGGAACCTGCAGTGCTGGTGAAAAGCTGCTAGGATATCTGCATCAGTCCTAGGCTGTCTTTTAAGTTTTTTGCATTCCTGTTGGTGCAACTGGGAAAGCACACCCCTCCCTCTGATATTTCTGTTTGTATACAATAGAGGAAAAGATGCAGAATGCAAGATTTCATTTGATTCTACCCTACAAAGTCAATGTAAGCTTGTTGATTTGGTACAGAGTAACAAACGGCTTTCTGTCCCAAAATTGTAGTTATTTTTGTCTGGAGAATTAGGTTATTTTGATGTGCCATTATTACTGGAACAACCCCACAGGCAGTACCAGTAGTACAGTGGAAATGTATAAAGGATCATTGGAATTAATTTTTTGGATGTTGCTTTATAAGATAAAAATGGATTTAATGGAATATTTATTTGCAGATTTTTTTGATAAAGCATTTTCAGTAAGTTGCTCAAGCTGTATTTTAAAAGTTTATCAGTGCTCAGATTAATGAGTTTGTAGGGGAAAAAAAAATCTTGATTTTTTAAAATAAGGGTTCTGCATCCTTCCTGCTTAGGAGATTATACTGTTAATGCAAATGTATATTTAAAATACTAGAGAATAGAACAGAATGGCTAAATAGCCATGTTCTGTTGTATCAAGACTATGCCATATTTTTCCATTTTTAATGGAAAGAAAAATCTTGCAAGTTTTTAGTGAATCTGTTTTTAGTGATCTGCTTTGATCTCTCTGGCAAATTAATGCTCAGATGAGCAAGGGTGCTGGCGATGGTATGTGTGCCCTGAGGAGGGGGTTGCAGTATTTTTCCCTATAGGGTAAATAGCAGATGGCAGCAGAGTGCCTGGTGGTAGTAGGTGCATGGAGTAAAGCCAGGAGTTGTCTCTTTGTGACTCTCACCCATCCAGAGCCCAAAGCCCAGCAAGACATGCAGTGCCCAGGTCTGAAGCAGAGTAAAGAAGAGGCAGTGTCAGGATCCTGCTGCTCGGCTTTGCTGCTTGTTGGAATTGGCAGGCTCTGTAATTCTGCTTAAATGTCCCTTCTCAGGCACTCAGGAGTAAGAGCTGTTCTGTTGACTGTGTGGCAACTTACCTGGGACACACTAACCTTTAGCAAAGAAGTTCAGTGCTAGCAACCTATTCTGAATTTGACTTTCTAATGCGTTTTTGAGCATTGTATGATCAGACTCTCTAGTTCACAGCTTGGGCTTGCCATAAGCATAAATCTTTAGGAATAAAGATTTATTCTCCTTTAACAAGGACCAGAGAGTGCACTCAAGCACGGGGCCACTGGTCATGAATGCTTCTTGATCCCGGGTATTTTGACCATTGCAGGCGGCTTTCAAAGGCAAACCCACTTGGATAGGGTCCAGCACTGAGCAGTGTGGGTGTCAGTCAGTCAGTCAGTCAGTCAGACTTGTTCCTGAGATCAGCCCCCAGTTCCCTTTCTCTGCCAGTGTGGAGGTGATTGCCAAAAGGATCTGTCACCCAGTGGTGTACCCCAAGTGGATTTTACAGTTTTATACAGTAACAGTGTTTCTCCTGGCTTATCTGGCTGTGTAATAAGATGAAGCCCATTTTAGTCCTGACGTCTCTTTCTATACAAAACTGCCTCTTTGGTCAGAAAATGTACAATTGTCAAACTAACAAATTGTTGTGATTTGGGACAATTGGAATAGGTTTTTTATAAGGCCATTCCACCGTGCCCAGTCTGGACTCCCTGTGCCCTTGAGCCTTGCTGCTGCCAGAGCCTCCCCCATGCATGGGAGAGGTGGCAGCAGCTTGTGCAGAGCTGGGGCTGCAGGCAGGCTGCCCTCCCCTCTTACAGGTGGGTGGGCACAGAACCATTGAGTCCTTATGTCCCTGCAGGGGATGTGACGGTGTGAGGGCACCTGGCCTGGGGGTGACAGTGTCCCCACTGACTGCTGGGGGCTGCTGGGGCTTTCTCATCTGCAGCCTGGGAAATGGCATCAGGGCCTTCCTTCTGATACAGGTCATTTAAGGTTTCCTCTGGTAAAAAATAAGTAAGGAACTGTAGTTCTGGTTTTTTTGTGTACAGAAGCTTCTCAGTTTTATCAGCTGCTAAATGAGAAAATTCTAAAGAAGAGTAAAATGTATTAAATGATGGAAAGGTGATTTTCCTGAGAGCTCTGCTGCCCTCCACTTCTGCTGTTATTCTTTTATTCGTGACAACAAAGGCAATTTCTCAGCAATTCCGTTTGCATTGTTGTCTTTCTTTGAATCATAAAAATGATGAAGCAAACAGCTGTTGCACTTTTGTTTTAGTTGCTGCAGATGGTGGGACTGAATCTTCAGCCTTAGTGGATGACAATGGCAGTGAGGAAGATTACAGCTACGAGGAGCTCTGCCAAGCTGCTCCCAGGTACCTGCAGCCTGGAGGGGAACAGCTAGCAATTAATGAGGTAATGTCCAGGGCTTTGCCTGCTGGAATGATGGGCCAGGGAGGGCAGGGACGGGGAGGGGGCATGCAGAGGGATGTTTTCCACAGTCTGTGATTTCATAGCCATAAAAAATTCAATGGCAGGAGCTAGTTTCTTTGGGAGGCATTTTTGTTTGCTGAGTGGTAAATACCTTTCTGTGGGTAAAACTTTCTTTTGTACACTCTTTTACTAGCACTGTTGTGGTTATTGCAGTTTTTCAGTAAATTGTGATTCCTACTATAACTTCTCCTACTATTTCCTCCACTACAGGAAGGGTGTGGGGGGAAAGCGGATGGTTTGAGTGGGTTTAATTTTCCCTCTGGGTTTTAAACTATCACAGACTGTAGCTGTTACCCTATGTAACTGCTCTGGAGCAGGATTCACTAATGAGTATATGCATAGATTTCTGAAAATCTGAAATCTTAGTTTTATCCTGTAACAGGAGTAATAGTAGGCAATCTAGTGAGCTGTGTTGATCTTTGATCTCTTTATGGTTTATAAACACTTCATAGTTTATTTTCTGTTCTTCACAATCTCATTTTCTTCCTATGTAAGCTGATAAGCGATGGCACCGTCGTCTATGCAGAGGCTCTCTGGGACCATGTCACTATGGATGATCAAGAGCTGGGCTTCAAAGCTGGAGATGTCATTAGAGTTCTAGAAGCTTCCAACAAAGACTGGTGGTGGGGAAGAAATGAGGACAAGGAAGCTTGGTTTCCAGCTAGCTTTGTCAGGGTGAGTAACTCTTTTGCTTCTTGCTTTTGGACCATTGCAAGATTCCTAGCAGAGTGGAACAGTTGTCATGGCATTACATGTCATACCTGATCCTCAGCATGTTTATAGCTGAACATCAGTGGTGTAACCCCTAAGGAGTTCACAAGGAAAAAAGCAGTAGGGAATCACACCCTAAGGTCCCTTAGCTCCTCTGACAACTTTAACTTTTTCTTCGTTTGGTCTCTTTGCAACCGAAGGAATTTCTCAAACAAATATTACAAGAGCAGAAAGCTCAACCAGAAAGTCATCAGTGTGTACAGAGAGAATATAACAGTTCTCGTAAGGGCTGGGGAGAGCTATGCTGCAGGGATTTCTTGGTAAAATAGGGCTTAATTTATTATCAATGACATTGTGTAGAAATCTGGTTCACAGTCTGAACTCCGCAGACAGAACTCACCCAGATTAATGACAGTATAAGTCTCAGATGGTAAAAACTGAAGTATGTTTTACATAATTGTTTGAACTACCTTTTGAGAACCTGTAGTAAAACTTGGGCCACATTGCTTGAAGTACTACATAGAAAAAGTGCAGCAGGTGGTTCCTCCCTTTCCCCTTTCTACATCTCTAGACAACATGTGCAATCAGACAGAAGTCAAAAAAGGACATGCTGTTACATCATACAGATGGGGAACAGGGAAACTATTTAAAAGTGGTTGAGTATCTACTTTTGTAATTTTTACCCCTATGCTAATGTGGCCAAACACAATAACTATCAGTAAGGGTCAGAAGTAAGCTTAACTCTGAAGAGTGCATGGGCAGTACAACATGGTCTCTCTCAAATAGTGTGAGTAGAAAATCATGTATTTAACCAGACAGAAATCTCAACACTTTATTTGAATATGCAGTGTGTACAGTGAGATAAATCCTGTTGTGAAGCCCCCTCAGTAAGATAAGAATGAGAACATGTCTGTATCCACTCTATTCTTAGGTACAAGAAGTTTGTAACTGTTTTACCACATTTTGTGAAACTTTCTGCTTCACTCTAATTGCTTTGTTTGTTCTGGCTGCAGCTGCGAGTTAATCAGGAAGAAGTGCCAGAAAATTGTAGTAATATCCAGGACGAAGAACAAGATTCAGATATTAGCAAGCATCGCCAGAAAATAGCTGAAAACAGGGATCAGATGAGAACCAACGTTATACAGGAAATTATGAAAACAGAACGAGTCTATATCAAGCATCTCAAGGACATCTGTGAGGTACATGCTTTAACCTGAGGATGTTCTGCTGACCTAATGAGTTCAAATCATTCCATAGAAGTTGAGAACCACTGTGGTTTCTCATATCAAAATAATCCCAATTGCGAGATTCTGATGCTGTCAGTCAGATTCTTTGTTTCCTCTTACAGCCTTCCTCTCTGATGACTGTCATGAGCCATTGCTTCCTTTCTTTTAAAAAAACTTCCATTTTTGACAGTGAAAAAGTGCCTCTCTGACTGCTATTTCCATAATAAATGAGAGAAGGAAGTCCAGTTTATTTAGAGCTTTTGGCCACTGTAAAGAAAACTTTGAGTAACTGTAGTAAAATAATTTACAGTTCAGTGACAAAATTTCTTGGAAGTAACTTGGAAAGAGTATTTGCTAAGTGTTTTTTTCCCTGTTTTCTCCAGTGAGGAGGTTTTTACTAGATCCTTAGGAGTTTTGAAGAAATCTGTGTGTGTTTAAATCTACCTTGCTTGTTTGAACCATAAAATGGGGGTGGATTTCTGCTTTTTTTCTCAATATTTGTTGGAGGCTCACACTTGGGCAAGAAACTTCTTCATACTTTTCACTAAAGTTTGCCTCTTCTGACATGAGTTGTGGTGCATTTGACCTGTATTTGACTTGTCTTTGTGGTTTTCATCTGGAATGATTCTAAGCAACCTACAGAAATATTCTTTGTAGTCTTCGTGTGCTGGGTCTGTCCTTGTATTTGTCTTGCTGTCATCTCTTAGTCCACCATTTCCCATTAGATTATTTCATTCACAGCAAAGTAGACAAGACAGCAGTAGGTTTTGATTTTTTTTTTTAGATCAGGCCTTTTTGATGTATCTTGAAGAGAGAAAAAAGGGAGAGAAAGGAGAAAAAAATGACTACTAACTGGCTAATTTTAAAACATTAAATGTAAATTTTGTCATTTATATTCATTATTTACTTAAGCTAGTAAGATTGATTGTATGCATGAAAGATCAGGGAAGAATTTGTATGCTCTGCTATGCTGCTCCCATGGTTAGCTGAATTCTAGGACATGACTCTGATATTTTACTGACCTGTTAGGATTTAGGCATGTATTAATTAATTAATTTTCTCTAATATGTATGTTCTTTACTTGGTTTTTAATATCTGGCAAGCCTCTGAGTTTAGTGCAAGAGAGCAAGCACACATTTTCCAAGAAGAGAAGTAATGGGCCATGCTCAGCATGTGGGGTAGAGATTGTCTGCTGTCCTCAGAGTGAATCTGTGGGGTGGTGCAAGTAGGACATAAGGCTGAAAATACACTCAAGTAGGACTAAGCCAGAAAAGCTACACAGATAGTAACCCAAATTTGCAAGCTCAGCCCTAGAATGAATCACTCAGGCTGGTTGTAGCCAGGATCATGAAGCTAGAGTATACCCATAAAACATGTTTTACATTCAAGAAGTGTCTGCAGTCCACATCACAGGAGCCGCACAGGGATTAGCTTTCCCTGTTGGTGCAGTAGGAAATGTGGTAGCTGGCTTGCAGCATAGCCACTGCACAGCTCTCAGAGCAGATGGCTGTGGAGACAGGAATATTCCTAACAGTGCCAGCATTAGCCAGTGTTGCTTCCTGGTAAACCTCATCAGAGCAACTGCAAGGCTATTTCAGCTGTCTGCTCCCAAAGCTGTTTGCAGGAGGCCTGCCTGACAGCAGCCAAATGGAGGAGCCTGGCAGATCACGCCTGTCACATCAGTTAACCTTTGTACTCCCTGAACCCTGGTGCCAAAACTGCTGTGAGACTCTTGAGCACAGCAGCTGTTCCTGGAGCTGCAGTCCTTGCAGTGGATTCGTAACAGGGAGATGCGAGTGGGCTTTACACTGGGGAGGTTCCCTGCTTCATTTGGGGTACCCCAAGACAGGGGCTGGACCCCAAGAATCCCTATGTGAACATCTCAGGTGCAAATCTGAACCTGTGCTTCTGTGTGTGTGTTTGGCTGGGAAACCACTCCCTTGCCTAGAGACCACAGGGATCTTGCCAGCTCAAATGATTTTGTTCAGGGTAGGACCTGTCTGACATCCTCAGACTAAGGAGTGTTTTTTTATTTCATTTCAGGGTTACATTCGGCAGTGTCGCAAACATACAGGAATGTTCACCACAGCCCAGTTAAGCACCATTTTTGGAAATATTGAAGATATTTACAAGTTCCAAAGGAAGTTTCTGAAGGATCTTGAGAAACAGTACAACAAGGAGGAACCTCATCTAAGTGAAATAGGGTCATGTTTTCTTCAACATGTAGGTTGAAAAAGTTGATTTTATTTATGAAATTAACAAAATATGATAATGAAAAGCCAAGTTACCATATTAGGAGGGGATTTTGCTAACAAGTGTTTCTTAAATACTAAACTGGCAGCATTTTAAAGTGTAAAAGAACTTGCAATTAATTAAATATTTGTTTTAGATTTCTCCTCATCTTTAGCAATCATGTTATTTTGTAAACAGTTTTAAGGTTGTTTGTCAAAACTGTAGTGATCACAGATGAGCTGTATTATTTGCAGTAATCTCGTATTCAGCATGCAAAAACTTCCTAAAGACATTAAGGAAGGTAGGTAGTGGGGACATAGGCTGTCAGTTCTTGATAGAGTCTTGCTGAGCCTATAGCTGTCTTCCCCAAAGAAAAATACGTCTTAAAGTGGGTTTGATTATCCTGATTCAAGAAGAAACCTTTATTTCTGACAAAGAAGCGTACATAGTTTCTGACAAAGAAGGGTACATAGTTTTGACAGCTACAAAGTAGATTTCTGCATACTTTGAAGGCTGATCAGCCTGGAAGCAATACAGAAAATGGATTACTTGATCTAATTATATATAATAGATATTACAAAAATAGCTTTTCTCCTTTATAGACAAATACTTTACTAATGTTGTAACTTTTTTTTTTAATAGCAAGAAGGCTTTGCTATTTATTCAGAGTATTGTAACAATCATCCCAGTGCCTGCATTGAACTCTCCAAGCTGATGAAGCAGGGCAAATACCGGCACTTCTTTGAGGCCTGTCGCTTGCTTCAGCAGATGATTGACATTGCCATTGATGGTTTTCTTCTCACGCCTGTTCAGAAAATCTGCAAATATCCTCTGCAGCTTGCAGAATTGCTCAAATACACCACCCAAGAGCACAGGTGAGAGAACTAAAATAGCAAATTCTGTAATAGTAGTAACACATAGTTGCTCAAGTTTTCTGAGTGACACAACACTGAAGCATTTGAGATCAGGAACAAAACTGCCATGGACCACAATAAACGGGGCATCTTGGAACCGTCACAGTCAGTCAGAAAAACAGTATTGAAGGTGCAGCACAGGGGACTGAGAGGATGCAAGACACAACGAGGAATTAGTCAAAGAGGGAGAAGGAAAAGAAGATGGTGTTTAAATAGGATGCAGAGAGGATGTGTAATTCAGAGTGAAAAAAAGACCAATGTATCAAAAAAAATCAAGGGGAAGGAAATCCAGAGAAGAAGAGGAGAAGACTCACAAAAGTTGTGGATGTAAGAAAAAGAAGAGAGTGCCTTAAAAAAAAAACACAACCTGAGCAAGTTTGGAGGTAATTTGTTTTAGAAGCTTAGTAGTAATAAACATCACCTTAGTTTGCAGTAAAGTCCAGATATTAGATTTTCAACTGGCATAAATACAAATTGAAGTTGCAGAATATTAGGCTTTCTGTTATACCCTTGTGTTGATTAAATCTTTGACTAAATTCAGATTTTATGTATAAGAGTCTGTCATTTTATTTTGTATAATCGCAAGAATTGTGACCCCTGTGCTCAAAGTCCAAATGAAGACAGAGGCAATGCTTCCTTGGCCAAAGTCAGTACTTTAACTTTGAGAAAACTCCCCTTGGAGACCACTGGATTTTTGCCAGGGGCAAAATATGAGGTTTGTGAAGTACTGACATTTAGATGTGAAATGCCTCTATTCAGTTCTGCGACTACCTGGGAAGTGCTGCATTAGCAATTACTAAGGAGGGTTTCTCTTTCACTGCTACCACTTGTAGAAAGGTTATTCTGTGAGCTATTAAACCTGCAGATAAAGTGACAGCTAGGTCTTGCCATCCACCCTAGTACCTGCTTTCCTTTTGTGTGGCACAGCATCCAGAGATGCCTTCAAGCACAGAGAGGTGCCCACTGTGCAGAGATTCCCACAAACAGGCAGACCTACATCCACACGGAACCTTGGGAAAGCTCCAGCCAGCTGGGGGTTTTGGTAGCATTTTGTTTTTGTAAAAAAATTGAAGTTCCAATATGCACAGCCTGCTGTGAAGGCCGTAAGTTGTGTAGCAAGTGTGGAATAATTACTCACCAACAGAGAAAAAAGGAACTGAGATAAGGAAGGGCAAGTGTAGCAGTATGGATATCATGTGGTCACCCTGTGGGACATCTCCCTGACGTTAGAAGGATCCTGTTATTGTTAATCTCACTTTCTGTATTCAGTGTAGCAGAATAGAGTTTCCACAGATATAAATAAAGAGAGGAGAGAACGTACACATTCAGAAGGGATGCACATCCATCAGCAGCAGCCAATGAAAATTGGAACTGAGACAGAAGCAGATAAAAAGGACAGCAAGGCTAACCCCTTGGCAGGATTTATTTCTGGTCTGTGCTGTTTTCTGCCTCTGGCTCCCTTTTCTGCAAGAGGCATTCTAATAAAACAGGAAAAGCAGCTGCTCTGCTGGGACTCCTTAGGCAAGCAATATGTCTCTTCCCTTCTGTCTTCTGAGACCCTCCATTTGAGGAAGGTGAAGGAGTGATGGATGCTATTCAGAGGTGAAAAAAAAGCCTGCCTGCAAGCTTGGGGAGATCATAGGCATGTTGGGAGCTCAGGAAGGAAGAAGGAGAGCAGAGCATTGCAAGAAGGACAGGAGGATTGGCCTGAGTGAATTGCATTAGTCCCGAAGCAGGAAGAGGAAGGTGGCCATCCTGGCTCTCACACATTTGTCCCGTGGAAATGGGATGCTTTCTTCATATTGTCTCCTTTAATTCTTCTCTCTGGTGGCCCTGTTCTTGTGTTCCTCTCTCACTCTTTATGGGGTTGCTTTTGTTTTTTTTTTCCTGTTCACCTAGCATTCTCCATTTGTGTTCATTGACACAGTCATTGGGAACAAGAAGGAGAAAATACAGTTGTTAAATATGAGTAAAAGAATGCCCTTCCCAAAAACATGCCACTAAAACCTTGGTTTAAAACACAGTCCTTTGGTGAAATGCAGCTATCACTAAAGTCAGCAGGAGTTCTGCCATTGTTTTCAGTAGAGACAGTGGACAGTGTTGCAGTTCATTATTCTATCTCCTCTGCCTCCTTCCACCAGTCCAATAATTTGCTCCTGGACAAGCCCAGCAGTACAACAGCACTGAATTGTACAGGCTACTGTGTGGGGTATGGAATGGCAGGAATCAGGTTTCTCTTATTTAAGTACCTGAGTGTGGGGAGAAGTGCATAATGTGGGCTAGTACTGCAAGCACTGCTTGCATCATTTCCATGGTTTGTGATTGCATCATGTCCATGGTATAAGTGGTCCTTGAAATGTGCTTACATTCCCCAGGGATTATAGCAACATAAAAGCTGCATATGAAGCCATGAAGAACGTGGCATGCCTGATCAATGAGCGAAAACGAAGACTAGAAAGCATAGACAAGATTGCACGTTGGCAAGTCTCTATCGTAGACTGGGAGGTGAGTGTCAGCCTGTGCCTTTGCTGGGCAAAGGTACTGTGTACAATACTTGATGTCCCCTGCAGGATAGGTCTTTCTGCGTAGGTGGTTGTTTATGATGCCTATTTTTCAAGTGGTCATTGCTCAGTTAAAAGTCCAGTTACTTCATTTGCAATGTTTCTGTTACTGATTAACCTTGTTTGTAGTTCAGGGAGAGCAGCATGTATTAACATGGACACTTGCCTTTGAGGTGAGATGACAAAATGGAGATTTTAAAAATGCTAGGCCTATTGAATCTCATTTGGAATTTTGGTAGTTCTGTCAGAACGGGAACTTGTTTCACTGACTTACACGTTTCCCTCTGTTTATGCAGAAATAAAGTAGAGCAGAACCACCTTGATTGAATTTACCTCTATGATATTATTTACATTGTGTGACATTATCAAATCTAATAATAAAAATACAAGAAAAGTGAGGAAATTTAAAACCTGATTATATAGTGAGACTGGTTAGACACACAGTGAGATCTTAAAATACTATTTACTTACCACGTATCTCTATATCTCTATATATCTATCTTTCTAGGGACCAGATGTGCTAGCCAGAAGCTCAGAACTGATCCACTCAGGAGAACTGACCAAAATATCAAAACAAGGCAAAAGCCAGCAGAGGACTTTCTTCCTTTTTGACCATCAGCTTGTCTTCTGTAAGAAGGACTTGCTGAGAAGGGACATCTTGTATTACAAGGATCGTATTGACATGGATGAGATGGAAATTGTGGACACTGAAGATGGCAGAGACAAAGATTTTAACATCAATGTCAAGAATGCTTTTAAGATAATAAACAGAACGACAGAAGAGATTCATTTGTTCTGTGCAAAAAAACAGGAGGATAAAAAGAGATGGATAGAGGCGTGTGAAAGTGAAAGGAGAAGAGTTCGAGAAGACAAGGAAATGGGTGAGTGGAGCAATTTCTAAACAGTGGTTAAAACAAACTTGCTTTTGCAGTTCTTTGTTTTGTACAGATGTGCACTCTGTCTTCTTGAGCTGGTGTCTCTTTCTTACCTGACATGATGTTTAGTGTAACTGGAGCCTATTGAGGTGTGTTTGCCCTGTCACTGGGCCAAAGGTCCAGGGCAGGTAGCGTCACCCATATGATTCTGGTGCATTATGGAGCAGAATGAGAGATGAGATCTGACAAGATGCCATTCACAACGACCAATCAATAATAAAAATCCATCTAAAATCCTAAAATGCACTTTTGTATGAACTATTGGTCAAAAATACCTGTTTGTAAGGGACACTTTTTTACAAAGCTAAGCAGCAATAATTGCAGATTTCTACTGTCTGTGTCATATAGTGGCACCTCCTGTATCCAGATGCCCATGCAGTTGTGTGGTGTCATTAACTATGGACCCAGCAATAGCACCACTGGGCAGTGCACAGAGAAATGAAGCCAAACCTTGAGTGAGCAGGAAAAAAGGCAGTAAATCCTAGGACCAATTTTAGACCTGCAGCTTGTGCGACACTCCAAGGACAATGTATCTTCTTTGTCAATGGATAGTTAGGATTGCTTTTTTGGTTTTGCATCATTTCATACTTCCTTTAAGATCAGTGACAAAAGCTCCAGCTAAATCTCACTGGCAAAACTTACACAAAGAAAGCAGCAACACTAATTAAAACCAAGAAAACTCGTTTTGGTATTTGTGAAAAGTCATGCTAGTGCATCTCTGTATGTCAGCTGCATGAGAACTTCTCCTTTTCAATAACACTCTTGAGGCTAAGGCTTTGGATTGACATCAGGTTAACGCTGGAAGTAAGTGAAATGGATGATACAATTCAGAAATTACTAAAACAAGATGCTGAATCTTATTCCATGTTTATGTAAAACACCTGGTCAGAATAATAGGAAGACAGGAATAACCCTTACATTACAAATGTAACCCTTTTGATCTTAGTGGCTTTCTCTTCTTTGATACTGTTATAAGTATGATGAAAATAAGGCCTTTTCTGTATGTATTTTAGGTAGTCCATAAGCAGAGGAAAATACTTAAAAGTTTGCCAATTCATTCTTGTTTTAAAATTAGTTTTAACAGCAACTGTTCCAATTAATCTCAGTCATCTTGAGTCTAGAGTAAACAATGAAGGAGCCACAGCTGAATTTCTTTCAGACTTTCCAAACCTCTTTTCCAGTGCTGAATGTCACAGTGTGACATTATAGTTGGTGTTGTTGGGCACAATGCTGATGGTTTTCATGCCTTGCTCTATGTGGAACCTTGTGCTCACAGGGATGGGAGGTTGCTGCCTTCCCTAATTCACCTAAACAGAACTCTGAGATAGTGGATATAACAAAAGGAGGGTGAGGGTGATTAGAGGGTAATAGGGCAATGCCGAGGAACTGATCATGACTGTCCATACAGTCCCTCTTACAACAAAGTTACAGAATGACTCCACTCCAGTGTATGATGAGAACCATAATACAGTGACATGGAAGGATGCTGCTGAGTAAAACACAGCTCCTGCACTTTTGTGAGCAGGATTGAGATAAAGAAGATAAAAAGTGAACAAGCAAACACTTCATTTCCATCCTTTCTAAGAAGAAGCATTCTTGAACTTTGCACCTCCTCCTGGGTGGTTACTTTATGGAGCACTGGGAGATTGTGTTGTGCAAGTTAAATGCTCCTGAGGCTCTGCCCTGGGCAGTCACAGGTCTGTCTTGGTGTTACCATTCCACCTAACTGACTCTGCTGCAGAAATCCCCAAGCATGAGGAAACTGCAAAGGTGTAGCAGCTACAGCCCTAAACAATTTATTCTGCTGGGACCTCATGAAAATCAACATATGAGATTCAAAAGAGTAACCATTCAACAGTGGTGGCACTGGCAGTGAGATTTATCATAATAGCACTAACCCTTATTTTGGGGCTGGGTCACAAATTCCCATGGTTGCTGAGTACAAGAATTGTACAAGGAGGGTCCACTGTGCTTGATGCTTTTCAGGCACAGTGCAATACAGCGAAAAAACCAAACCCATTTAAAAGAGAAATAGTATGTTTGATAATGGCATATAGTCATTATGCAGACATGCAGTCTTTTCTGCCCATGTAACATCCAACCTTCTGTAAAGTTGCTTTTCAAGTGTTGCAACTCACTATTCTGATATTCTTGTTTAGGGACAGGTATGAACCACAGGAAAGATAGTTGAGTTGTAATAACTAATGTCCATCTTGTCTTGTGAGTCACAGTGGCTTGGATGTTTTCTCCATTAACCAGAAGACTGTTTCTTTTCTAAAATTCTTCTTTTTTTGGCATAATTGAACATTTCCTTTAGCCAAAACCAATGGAAAAATGTCACTATTCTCAACCTCAGGTTTAAATTTGTCTTGTTGATTTTGTAAGCTATCTTGCTGGACTATACACAAAGCCTCTAATCTGACCATTCAGAGAACAAATAATACTCTTTCAGTTCAGAACTGCAAATGGCATTTTACTTCTATTTTCAAAGACGCTTCGGTGTGAGTCATTGTGTCCCAAACCATATCTAGCTTTTCTTAGCTTTTATGAATAGATGAGAGAAAGGCCACAGCCAGAAAATCCTTCTCCAAACCACTAATAGTAACCCTAAGAAAGTGATCTGATCTCTCTTGATGATATTTCTTAAATTTTTTAAAATCTGTTTCCTTGCTCCTGTAAAGGAAAAAAAAAAACAAAAAAACCAACCCTGCAGGATAAAATAAACTTCTGCTGCCCAAAAAGTATGGATGTTTTAAGTTAATAGACTGATTTGTGATAACTTCTTCGTAAGTTCAGAATAAAAAACAAAGGGAGTTTTAAAACTATAGAGAAATGAGGGAAGATGCAAAATGGAACCGAAGCAGACACTTCGTTCTGGCTTTGAACCACAGCTTCTGTGCTCTTTCTATGCCTGTGTGTGAAATAAGTGCAGCCTTATGCACAGCATGAAATGAAACAGCATGTGCACTGTGTTGTCACCTTGTGCAAATGTGACATTTCCACGTATCTCAGCTGTGCTGTGCACAGGGAAAGGAAACTGGAGTGCTTCTACCTGGGCTCCAGACAGCACCAGTGTCTGGTGCCACCTTCTAGCAGATGTCTGTCACCTCTGTACCCCCCACAGCTCAGCCATACACCTGTCCTGCAATAGTGAACAGCCTGGGGTTACCCACGCTCTTCATGTGAGTTACACGAGTACGTGAACAGGTGCATGAGAAACCCGAGTGAGGGATCCAGCCCCAGAATGACGCAGCCAAAACCACATCACAGCCTGCCTCAGTGGCTGCCAGATTTTGTGATACTCTCCTCTGAGTAAAGGGAAAGAGACCCAAATTTGTACTACTGTAATAACAGTGACTCCAATTGGTTACCCAGGTTAGCTCAGAGTGAGTGAAAAACAAAAGGATTCTGCATTTGTGATCTATTACTGGATGACTTGTAGATTTCAGAAATGTTAATTTACACTTTTTTAAAAAATCTCTTGTTATTTGGACTTACCTATCCCTGTGGAAAAGCCTCTTAAAGTTCATATGACCATATAAAACATACTTCTAAAAACTGCAGGTGTATTGCTACTGAGATTTACTAAAAATTGTTTAAGATGCTTACTTATTTGTTTTAATTTAATGTGGTCAATTATTAGATACAGTAATTTTATACTAGTGCCCTAATTTACACTTTGATGTAGGTATGGAAATCTCAGAAAACCAGAAGAAACAAGCCATGCAGAATGCCCATAAGTCAAGGCAAGGAAAAATGAAAGGTGAGTGTTCAGAATTGCATTACCTTCTTACTGTGTTCTATTGATCTTTTCTTTGGGAAATAGCACAATCTGGCTGTGGCTGAGTTCCTCAGTCTTTAAAAAACATTTTTTGTGGTTTACATGGAGCCAAATAATTGCCATTAAACTGTATTTTAATATTAAATACCAGTCTCTCAGCTTCCTGAGCTTCGTCAAACAGACAAGTCAGTATTCTGTATATTAGAGAAGAAACTCAAGAGATAAGGCAAGCTGTTTATTTTTAAGCTTGTGAGGAATTGGATTCACGGGTTAAATTAGAAAAGAGTGTTACAATTCCTTCCTTTGCTTTTACTCAAAGAGGTTTAGAATTTACCAATTCTATGCCTTCTTTAAAATGTTCTGAAGTTCTTTTTGCAAGTCACATTGTTATATTATTTACAATTGCAGTCAAAATGGCTTCTTCTGGCATCCCTCTAGAAGGAAGGATGGACCAGAAGCTTGTTTATCAGGAAATGGCTTTTTTATTCATTTCCTCTCTCAGAAAATAATCACAACAGAAACAAATTACAACAGATTTTGTCCTTTTCCTTCTTAAAGTCAAACTTGGGTAAATCTCTAGTGTGCTGAGAAAAAAATGGAACAATATTTAAGTCTGAGTTTAGGAGTGAGAGAGTTGATGTTAGGTTGTCTTCTCTTCCCTGGGATTAATATTCTTAAAGCATTCTCTCTTTATTGATCAATAGATACTCCTAGAACCTGTCTGGATTTTCAGGGGAGTGGCTCAAATTTGTGATTAGGAGATTCTGTTCAGGATGCACAAAGCTCAAAGTCTTAAGAACATTAACCCATACAAATACATTTCAAATAGAAGAAGCAACATTCTTGTTGATAGCAGTATTTTACTAAGCCTTACTCGGAGAGTGGATTGAAGTACTAGTATCTGCTGTTTGAAGTCATTCCTTTGAAATACCAAAATTTATTTGTACAAACAATATAGTCCAGCTGTGTGAAATTGCTGCTTGTTTTTGGTAATTCTTTAATATTATTTTTACTGTACTCTTGTCTTCTTAAGCCAAATCAATGCAGCAATTAAATGTCAAATATCAGAAAAAGTGACCCATAGTAGTTCTGCCATTCAACATCACGGCAAAATTCATCATGTCCCCTGGCTCAGTGCTTAAATTTCCCTGGCTGACTCAGGTGCTTTCTCCAACTGTTCTTCTGCAGGTGTGAGCTATAATGGGTGTCCTGTGCCTCCTCCACACCAAACCCTGCATCCCCTTCACCAGCGACACGTCACTGTGCCTACCAGCATCCCGCAGCAGCAGGTCTTTGCCCTGGCAGAACCCAAGAGGAAGCCATCCCTCTTCTGGCATACCTTCAACAAACTCACTCCCTTTAAAAAGTGAGGGGCCAAAGACTGGGAAGGACATCAGCACAGAGGGAGGGAGACTCACTCCAGAGGAGGACCTTGGAGACACAGTCAAGCTTACTTGAGCTCAGCAAATCTCCCGTTTCGGAGGCAGAACCTTGGGTTCCCTTGAGCCAGGAATGCAGCCTTTGTCTTGGGCAAGAAAGAAGTTTGTCAGGGCTGCTCTGAAGTCTATGTTGCCAAGTTGTCAACATTGCTTATGAAGAGCAGTCTCTCTTCTGACAAGGACAGCTTGCTGTTACTCAGAAGCAGCAGTATTTGGTCTGTTTCTTAGTTGTGTTGAAGTAGTGATGGAATCATGCAGGTCATTGTAACATTTCATTTTTCGTAACCTTATGTTGATGGCCAAATTTTGGATAGGGAGGAATTTTTCCTTAGGGGTGTATCAGCAAGGAGTCTTAGGAGAATTTTCTCCTTTCATCTGGAGCACTGAGCACAGATTAAAATCAGATGAAGATACCCCATGTGATTAACCAGCCATTGCAGAATTTAGTGGACCCTAATCCTTCCTGTCTTTTTTCTATTGCATTGCCAAATGGCAGGAGAACATCCCGCAAGGCCTTACCATATTCCAGATTGGAACAGGGAAATTTTATTCTGTCCTATAGAAACATGAACAGAGTGTGAAATGGACTGTAAAGATATGTGCATTTATTGCACACAAGTGGAAACAAGAGCAGCCCAGGACATCTCAGATTGATTCATTTCAGTCAGGGCAATATATTGTGTGCATGTATGCTCTTCAGTGTAGAGCTTTTATATCACTTTTTCATGTATTTCTTCACCTGGGAGACTCTTCTTTGTATTTCCAATATTCTTATTTCTCTGTGTAAAAAATACATTTTTATTTTCTCACGGAGATAATGTGAATGTACAAAATCAGAGTTGAGACAGTTCATGGTGACTGCTGGCTATGTTACATAGGTCTCATGCTTTTTATTCATATAGTTGGACTTTGAAAATGAATAAATAGTAATGTAAATATAGTGAAACGGTCTGGATCCATGCTTCTTGTACACAGTCAATTGACAATGGGTTTTGACCAATAACTTCTTCAAAAAGAAAGAGAAGTCCTTACTGGAAGGGACAAAGAAATTGTGTGGACTGGAGATGGATTTTTGTCTTGGTGTCATCAGTCTCCATTGGAAGGGGAAAAACCTGACTTGATTAAGGTCAGCTCTGGCTAGCATGTGCAAGCCATGATTTGCATTGCTTCAGTTCCTCTGTGAAGTTGATCTGGGAGAATATCTTTTAAAAAGCCACCAGGAAGAAAGAGGATCCTGATATTTGTAGCACTGATAATTTCTGCTTGCTTGCTTTCATCAAGGATGACAAGACTGCTGGGAATATGAAAGGAAATAAAGACTCAATATGTTTCAGAGCTGATTTCCTATGAATGTCTTTATAATATTTTATCCTGTGCTGCTGATTAGGGGCATTACGTGATGATTAGGATAGATACAAGGGTATTCTTTGACAATGGGCACAATCAGCTTTGTCATGGATCTGTAATATATGAAAAACAAACAAGGGGCTAAATGCCAGGCATTTTAACAACAATGTAAAAAAGCCTTATTTTACAGATGTATTTGTTCCTACTACTATTGTTACCGCCATATTTTTATTTCTCATCAGTGTTATGTGGCCACTTCTGTAAAGCCCAGGTTTGTGGTTTTGATTTTAAATTACATCTTTTGACAACAGTACATTTCAAATGCCTTGTGTATATAGCTCAGCAATAAGGCAAAGTCTGATATGCTCAGCCAAATTGTGCCCTGCATAGTGAACTTCATTGCTTGTGCTTTCCCATAGCAATGGGAGGTGACCTAAACTAGTTAAGAACTGGAAGTGCACACTGACATTTGTAATGATCCAGCTGAAAGAAAATGCACAGGGAAGTCAGTGAAAGAAGCTGCTTGTATATTTCTCTTGATGTTTAAGCCAGCCATTGCTGCTCAGATTTTTAAAATAGATAATTCTAAATAGTCAATTTAAACACAAGGAGCAGACTTCCAAATGCAGGCATGGATGCATGCCCTTCCCCTCAAATGAGTAAGCCTTTAGTATTTATAACATACCCATTTTTGTGGGTACTTGGCACGTTCAGGCCTGTAAACCAACGAGATGCACATACGGTGCGGGTGAAGCTGATGTTTTTTCATGATCACATTTTGAAAGATTTGTTCTAAGTGCAAAAAAAGGCTGAAGTTGGATTGCAGTGCTCACCCAGAAACTTTGCCAGCTGGACCTGAAGACATTATGAGAGCCACACTTACCTATGTGTCTTTGCTGAAACCTGCTTCCTTCCAGTGCTTGGTTCTATGGGATGCTGGAAGAAGAAGGTTTGGGGATCTTTCTTCTGACATGTCAGTGCCCATGAAGGTTCTTCCCATGTATTAGTGCTGGTGCCTTAGCCCTAAAAATGAACAGAAATGTTTGCATATCGTTTTGGATACAGCAGGTTTTTTCTCAAGAAGTGAGTTTCAAAGAGCTAAAAAGAAAATATTTCAGGGTGCAGATTACTCAGGACAGTTTTACATACAGTACCCTTCATATAGACATGGTTGTTTAGAAATGCTCTCTGTCTTTCTTTGCAATATGACATTGCAACAGATTTAAGCTTGAATATAGTAAGACAGGCCAAATTTATACTATGCCATAGTCTTTTAAACAAATTCTAGTGAAATGAAAAGACACAATTACATTATTCAACAATTAAGACAAGTACTTACTTGGGAGTTAGCCTCACTTCAGCATCTGTGGGAAGAAGTTGAAACTAAAATGTAGAAGTTTGAATTCTAGAAATTTTTGCCCTGATTCTCCTTCTGTGACAAAACTTACATATGTATCATCAGAAAGCTGTGATGGCAACATCTGTTCTTTTCCACTTGCATGCTTTAAGTTACTATAAAAAATTCTAGGGTAACTACTAAGAATATTGGTGCCTCATTTTGACAAAGCTCAGCCAGAGCCTTCCTGATGGCCTGCTGAGCAGATAACCTCAGACTTCTTGCATGAGATGCAGTAAAATATAATTGTCCTCAAATGTGTTCCCACTGAGTTAGGAAAATGCCAAACCATAATTGCATCCAACTCAGAGCATTTGTTGTATAAAATAATAAGATTGTTTTACAAGTGGCTCTTGCCATGCTAAATTTCACATTGAACTTAGTTCTTACATTGACCACTAAAATTCAAAGACAGACTTCTCAAATGTTCCGCATTTTAGTTGTCTTTTGGAAATAATTATATCACAATTTTGAAGCCAAAGGTCTTTAGCCATAACTAACCCAGTACCTTTCTCTGACTGCCTTTCTCCTTTTTTTTCTGTGTGGCATTTGTATGTAGGAGATGCCTTCTGAACGATCTCTAATTTAAAACTCTTTGTTGTAAATACTAGGGATAACTTGCATATATATTTTATTTTGGTAAGTGTTTTGTAACATTGTACCTTCCATACATTGCTTTGTGCATTTCACCCCGTGTGTGTGCTGTTACACGTGTTGTAAATGAAGTGTCCTGGCTGCAGAGCAGAGGAATTGGCTGTTGACGGCTGAAGTACAATGTATAGGACTGCAGTAGCTTGATGTGCATTTGTTCTGGAGTAACTGCATTGCAAGGTTTATTTACTCTTCAAACGTTGTTTGTCAAATGAATCTATTTTCTGGAAATAAGTACAAACTTACATTCCTATTATTTTTCTCTTACTGTACCTGTTTGAATTAAATAATATACAAAGCTGAACTTCCTAATCTGTGTCTTATAAAACTTTATTGTGCAGTTTTAAAATTGTTGTGGTTTTTTTTATTGTCTAAAAACTTCCTTTGTGAAGCAAAAATGTATCAACCGTCATATTTCTTCTGGTATTTCAAAGAAAAAAGTCACACCATCCCCTCTTGGTTTCCCAGTAACAGCTTCAGTACTTCCCAGCACAAGTCCATTTTAACAATGCCTGGTTCTGGTATTGAAGTCTTCATTGTTCAGGCAAAGCCCATACTTGTTGCTGTCTCAGCCTGTGATTACTGTGCTTTACCTTGTCCTGGCAGAGGGTTCACACAGTGCCCCTTGGTATACATGCAGATGCAGCTTCTGTGCTAATAAAGCTCCTGCTAACAGAGGGTGGTGACTTTAAGTACTGCAGTGCGGGTAAGGAGGATTAAATTTTATTTTCTTTGTAATGAAAGGAAAAACACTTAAAGGGGTTCACCCAAAAGGCATGTTCTGCACATATGTGTGAACAGGTTTATCTGCCTGTTTGACAGAGCAATGGGCAACACAGCTGGATATTCAACTTCTCTGATTCGGGGAAGTTTTTTGTATCTCATTATTCTGACAGGGCAGAGGGCCATGTCTGAAAGGTGTGCCTGTGTACTTCCTGTTCCAGGCTGTGTCAAAAATTGTGTTTTGCTGAGACACACCAGCTTTAACAAAATAACATACTTTGCTGAAATCTTTTCATTAGAAATGTTTTGACAAGTTCAGATCCTGGCTCAGTAGTTGGTTTGCTGATTCTTTACCTCTCTTTCCAACATCCAGGCTCTTATCTTTCTTGGTTCGTATCAAAGATGAGGGTTTCTGTCTCCCAAGGTGGCTGCTGCTGCAGTGGGATGTGTGCTGAGTGCTCCAACATTAAAGTGAAAGGCACAGTTTGAGCACTTAGTGAGATAGATTGGATGACATAAGAACATACCCTAAGCAAACATTGGAGTAGGATGTAGCAATCAATGGGCTTTCTAAGGACCCTGCGGTTCATCTGGCCAGGGTGAGCTCATTTGTGCATTTCATTTCATTTCATGCTTGGGAAGTCAGGCTAAATCCTATAGATCGTTCTGTACTATCAGCTTTTAAGTTCCTTGAGAGCTGATCTATCAGATGGAGCTTTTAGTTTGCACAGAAATAGCACTGCTTGTCTTAGGTGTTTTTTGTTGTTGTTTGTTTAGGTTTTTTCCAAAGGCTGCATGATGATCTGTGCTTAGTAATAGAGACAAGGACTCAGGCCTTTTCATGTTCCAGAATCAAAGGAGAAATGAAAAACTCAGCAGTGAAAAACAGCACGCCATGTAGCTTGTAAGGAAAGCACACAAATACTCCTTAGACAAATAAATGTGTTTCTAAATGCTTTACAAAATCTAGTTACTCTATCTAGAAGATATGTAATTGCGAGAATATGACAAAATTGTATAAACTGTCTGCACGCTTCTTTTGTTAATCTTAAGTCTTTTTTAAGTTCACTGCAATCAGAGCTTGTCCAGTGCCTGGGGCTGAGAGCTTACCTACTGCCACTATGAGGTATTTAGGCTCTGATTTTAAAAAACAGATGTGTGTGTTTGTGTGTGTGTGTGTGTATGTACATGTGTTTATACCTACACTTCCTTTGTAGCACTCCATGTGGCATCCCCAAATGTCTCTGCTGGCACCTACAGCATGTTGCACCAGACAAGTGACCTGCATCCATCACGCCTTCCCTCTGTTTACATGACACCATTACATCCTACATTACATTCTGTTGTGAATCTTGGGGTGTGTGGGGGTGTGTGTATGTGTGATTGACACCTGGGGAGCATTTATCTGAGTCATTTTATTGTTTTGAGCATTCACCTGCAATGGCAGCCAAACCACTCTATGGACAAGCAGAGGTTGGAAGATGTCCATCCACATCACTGGAATTGTGTCAGTGAAATTCAGAAGGGCAGATCTGAGAGGGCAGAGGTCAGCAGAGGAAGGAGTACCACTGCTCTTCAAGGGCTGAGTTTCTCTCCGAACACAAGGTAATGTAGGATTTATCAACTGTTGCTCCCAGGGTTTTTTTTCAGGAAAGCAAAAACTGCTTAAGAGGAAAGGAGGAGCCCCAGGTGCACCATGGCCACTTCCTATAAGCACACCTAGACTTGAGAGATACTGACTTACTGAAAAAGAGTCTAGAAACTGCTCTGCCAATAAGGTCAGATATATCTCATTAACCATCATGGCCACTGCTGTCATATTCATCTCCTAACAAATGTAATAAGCACAACAATCAAGCCAAAACCCCCTGCATCTCCTGCCTTTCAGATGCAATGTTTTTTAAGAACAAATTATGAGCTCTTGCTCCCATGTAATTATTTTCAAATCATTATTCTCTGATGAGACAAAACACTAAAAAGCAGCAGCAGGAAACACTGGTCTTTAAGGCTATTTCTACAGCACTTTTCTTGGTTGTCTGTTAAAAATGCATCAAACCAGACTAAACTGTAGAGTCCATCAAGATATAGGTAACTAATGAATGACTTTGTTCCTAACTGGCAGGATGGGCTGTTTTTTAATGACCCAAACTTTTAAGTGAGAAAGGAAGATGAGGCTTAGTGGGCTTAGAAAATTTTAGATGGTGCTTAATGGTTTAAGAGAAAAGGATTGTTCATTGTGGATCTCATTTCTTCTTCTCAGCATAGCAGCACGGTCAATTTGGCTACAGAAGTTCATTCAAGTAGAGCAGCAAATTGCTGCACATGGTCCTTCCTTTTCCTCAGCGCGGTGGACACGATGTCCCAGGTTCATGCCAGGGCAACTCAACTCTTGCAATATTTTGGTGTCGCCACAGGGTGGTGGTGAAGAACTTAGAGAAAACTTCGTCTCTCTGCGGTGCTGAGAACTTTCTTGGATATGTGCAGAGCACATGTGTCACACCCTTGCAGTGTGGTGACGCCCTCGGACACTGTTTGCAGTCACTTGAACCACCAAGGGTGAATTAAGGCCGCTTGCTGTAACACATTAACTCCTGTTACTTTTGTTTTTATCCTTCACAGCTGATGATCAGTGTTTAGGGAGTTGATGATAAGCTCAGTTGACTTCCACTAGGCCTTAAGCAGCAGTTTCAGTAGTTTCAAGAAGACACAGTTAAGAATTGAGTTATGGCTTTTTCAAATTATCTACAAATAATATATAATTTAGTAGCACAGTAACTTTGACTGTTGTTTGAACAGCTAGATAGACAGCCTGCTAATTACACATGAAAACCTTTGTAATTCTATTTATTTACTTTAATTCAACCTTGTTACATCTTTTCCATAATCTCCTAATAATTGTAATGCTACATTCTCGGCATTTTTAGTTTTAATTTCCATAGGCTTTGTCCTAAATCCATTGTAAATGACTTGATTCAGAAATGAACTTCATTACATATTTTAGCAGCACAATAATAGTGTGACATGCCTTCCATCAAACAAATCAACCAAGCTGTCAGAAACTAATATTTGTATTTGTACAAAGGAACAGGGAAATCAAAGCCTTATTGATCCATTTTAACATTTTTCTTTCATGTAACACTGGTAAAAGGCAAAGGACAGAGCACTTCAGCTTAATATTGGAATAAATAGAAAGATTCCACTTTAAACCTCTGTTTTAATTATTGAACAGCTCTCAAAATTAAATCACTGACCTTTGAGAATTTAGTGACCAAACAAGTGCTTGTCCTCAAGCACATACCGGAGTGTGCATTCCTTTATATGAGGCTTTTACACTCTGTTTAAAGATGCCCAAGGACACCGCAGGTACCAAGTGAACGAGGTAAGAACAAAGGTCCTATATATATCTATATATATATCTCATACACACACATGTATATATATATATGTGTGATGATGATGTTGATGTCAGACTGTGGAGAGGAGTGCATGTATGGGGACCACACCGTCTATTCTTTAGGCAAGAAATGCTTTCCTAGACAACTGGGAATGGGGTTCTCTGTAAGTGGACAAGGACTCTCAGACTTCTCCATGGGATGCATCATATCCTACCAGCGTCATACAGAGGATTCCTTCCTTTTGCACTCTTCTGGAGTCCTTTGACTAAGGCAGCAAATATTTATATACCTCAGAAGGAGCAAACACTTTATCTGTTTTCATCTTTCTTTAGTGCCAACCACCAGCAGCAGACAAAGTGGGATTTTTCTGGTTGGTGATCAAACATCTCCAAGTAAATCCACTGGCAAAGACACCATAAAACATTTCTAATAATGGTTACAAAATGGGGAACTTTTCTGAACACAGAATAAAAAGATTAAGGGACATGTCCCAAAGCTAAAGTCTTACTCTATAAATTAGGCTAAGGGTGTAATTAGTCTTATTGAGGACATACTGGTGTCTCTCTACATGGTACTTTTGTGCATTGTTTCATGAGAGTGAGAAATTGTGGTGAGGAGATTAAAGAGAAGACATAATTTTTTAGTTAATGCTAATTAATATTGCAAAAGAAATACTGATCTTATTCCTCATAAATAAAAGAACCAATTCCAAAGCCAATTGTGTAAAATTTACTCATACTAACAATCACTTTTACCTATTTAAGTACTTAAGCTATATAGCTGAAGCTTCTGTGCATTAGACATTTATGGATATTAATTCCAAATCAAACAGGTATTAATTTTGTTGCTGTTTGCTTTTTATTCCTCAGTCTAATCTCTTCCCAACAATTGCTCTTACACTCAATTAAACCAGCTGTGTCCAGGATTAAATCTTAATGTATTTAAATGGGCCTATATTAAAAGACATACAGGAGGGACTCTCTAGTGAAAAGATAAGCTGCACTTTTAGCAGCAAAGTTACATGAATTGGGAGCATCTAGCCAAAGACTTGTTTTTGCCAAAAAACTCTTACTTGATCCCTCACACCTTTGCCCTCATCTCACACTGCTCTACCTCTAACCCCTCCTCTGAGGTCATTCCACTTATTAACCCAGTAGGGGACTAATTTAAGTGAATAATAATAATTTAAAAAATAAATTAAAGAGTGATTGCTTTGTGCTGAATGAGGGGGTTGAATTGCCTTAGCTCACCTCCCATGGCACCATCTCCTGGGAGATGAAAGGTACAACTGTGCAGTCACAAGCAGGCGCAGAGAGAAATGTGGATGGAGAATTGTGTAAAGCTAATATTTTAAATGTAGAATGATGCTATGAGTGATATCTCCACTAAATAATTATTTAAAATAGCACTTGGTAGTTTCCAGGACTGTAATTAATGCTAAATAGAGATTTATAAATGAAAGAATAGACATGGTGAATACCCATTTCCTTATTTTCCTCCCTCCACTACCCTGTATTCCTTTCTAATGTAGATATAGGCAGATGTACTTTTTCTTCTTAAACATTTCAGGCAAAGTCATATAACCTGTCTAAAGAATGAAAAGCTGGATTGTGCTGCTGGCTATTGTAGTCAGCACAGCAGAAACACAAAAACAGGATGTCTGCACCCAAGGGTATCCTGGCATCCCTGGCAATCCTGGGCACAATGGAATACCTGGTCGTGATGGACGTGACGGGTCAAAAGGAGACAAGGGAGATACAGGTACTATGTTCAGAATGAATCATTTAATGTATCAAATGCAAAGCCATTCACTCCCAAATTTGTCTGTAGCTACTCTGCATGAATGAGATTATTCTGCCTAGCCTTCAGAAAACATTTCAGACATTTGTTATTTACCTGTTTGATGAAGGAAATACAAAGAAAGGCTTAATAATGAAAGCAAGACAGCAAATACTATGGTGATGTCAGGTTCATGGGATAAAAAAGAAAAAAAGCCTTTACCTTCTATCATGGGAATATTTTCAAGTCTATTTGAAAATTTTAAATTCTGCAAACCTACACCTACTCTTTTAAGAGAGCAACTATATTTCTGCAAAGAGCCTCAAGCCCACTAAACAAAAAAAGCAACAACTGAAACCTTGTTTGGTGTAGTAGGAATATGCAGTGGTAAGATTTCTCTTTTTTATCTAAATTATGCATTTGTAGAACTTGATTCTGAGTGTGCCTACTTGCTGTAACTCAAGAGTCACTACAGTAAGTTCAGAAATGGAGACTATTGAACAACAATGTAGGATTTACATCTGCTCCAGCAGGCTATAATTGAGATTTGTGTGAGATATCAAAGCCGATATCAAAGCCAGAGGTAATCTCAGCATCCTAAAGCTAATCATCCCCATAATACTGTAAGCCTTATGTTAGTGATGGCCCTTGTATCCATGCTGGAATATCAAGGCCAGGGTTGCACAAGGCGATAAACCTGTAGGCATGTGGACATATAACACTTCATCATCTTTTAAAATATAGAAAGAAACAAAGATTTCCATTAGCATCTTAATAGGCACATACATTTAACTGCCCTCTTTTTCTGTATGCAGGGTTCCAGAAAGGTCTGAAAACCAGAAAACCTAAAGCTTTCTTATTTTCCTCTATTTTCTAAAGGCCCTTCCTGCACTCCACTGAGTTATCATGGTACCATTGGATTCAGATAAACTCCCAAACTTTTTTCCTAAATTCATCTGTTATGATGACTGTACTGACTATTCTTTGTTTGAACAAAGTGGGGTGAATGCCACCATTCTTTATACTCTCTGTAGATACATCTTTGTGGTTTAATACATGAGAATTAATTTTGTTCCTTACCAAGTCAATGAAATTTCAGCAGATGCTGGGATGCATCCATTGTGCAGGAAATTGCTAAAGAACTGTTCTCTGGCCCATACGGCTGGAGAACTACTCTTGGAGTGTGATTACAACCAAACTGCCAACTCTGTTTTTCTTCTGTTGCTGCACTCATTGGATGTATCCAATTATTTGATCATGGACCTCTTGGTCTTCTGCACTACCTCTGTACTACAAAAATAACTTCTATAATTGCTCTCTGTAGAGCAGGGTAAAGTCCATGTCATACTAGGTACAGGGATCAAGAGTGTGACTGCCTTTGTCCTGGTTTAGGACACTGATAGGCTTCTTGCCCCAGCAATTCTTTTTGCTGAACTTCCATGGATGGAGGCAACAAAAGTAGAAGTTTTCACACTGGTGATCCTCGCCAGGTTATAACAACTGTACATGTCTCAATAACTCACCTCTTTATGCCAAGGATTCCTTCTGCATCCAAAAAGCACCACCCTCAAGCAGAGGTTCCCTGTTCTTTGTCAATCTCTCCATAAGATGAAAGTACCAGCAGTGGCAGACACTAAAAGTCAGGAATAAAGGTATGCTTTACATTACTGTTTGGCCAGGCTTGAAGAGTAAGGATTAAAGAAGGACTCTTCCCAAATTTTCTGGTAATTCGTTTAATGAAAATCTGTGTTTTTATTTCTGTAATAGGTGAACCAGGAATTCCTGGCAGTCCAGGAAAAGATGGTGTCAATGGAGAGAAAGGTGAACAAGGTCAGAGAAATGTTTCCATTTAATATTTGTCTATGAACTGCTGCCCTTGTGTTTGTGAACTCATCATATAATCTCATATATTTTGAATTCTTTCATTTCTAAATTGAGAACAGTAAACTGTACAAACAGCATTATTCCTAACATGAGAAGCCAAAGGCCATTGAACAGAATTGATCAGCTTCTTTTCCTGATGGATTGAGCATATATTCTTTATGGTGTCTTTTGTCTATCAACAGCTAAAGTACCTTTCACATCATGAGATCTTCACCTTCAAAACCTTGTGCAGCAACCAGAGCAGTTTTGAAGGCTTTGATCTTCAGATCAATGATGGATGAAGGATAAATAAAGCATAGAGTGGCAAGTTACCAGGACAAAAACCTTTAGTTGTGCTGCAGTAGCAATCTACTTAACCCAAGAAAAGTAGAAATTATATATAGAAATTATGGAAACATCACGTAGATATTACAGAAATATGTGGCAAGCAAGTTCAGGGTGTTGTAAAAAAAACCCCTTCCTCTGATTAAATGGTGAACCCTCTCACCCATTTTACACCAAAGGCTGTAAAAAAGTGTGGACAGATGCTGCTTTTGTACAAGATGATATGAGCTGTCAGTGTTATCATCAGCCCATAGACAACCTTCCTTTCTTTGAGCTAATTCTTGCTGCTGCCAGCCAGAGCACCTGTTTTCTAACAAAATAACAGGCTCTTCAGACATAATGCTTATCTGGCACTTATATGTATGAGAAACTGTGTGTACAGTGAACACAGTATTCACAGTATCACCTGCACATGTATCTCTTCATGATGAAACTCAATTTGACCCTTCCAATGGCGGATCACAAGAAAGTTGTGGAGTTGTTTTGTTTTGTTTTGGTTTTATTATTTGGTTTTGTTTTTTTTTTTTCCTTTAGGAACCAATGGGACTGTTGAAGAGAAGGGGAACAAAGGAGATAAAGGAGAAAGAGGACCACCTGGGAAACTGGGACCAAAAGGATTTATAGGATCAGTGGGTTACAAAGGTCAGAAGGGAGAACTGGGACTGCAAGGACAAAAGGGGTTAAAAGGAGACATTGGACCCATAGGTCCAAAAGGGACAAAGGGTGAAATTGGCCATCCTGGAAGAGTTGGTTTCCCAGGGCCAATTGGCCCAATTGGTAATCCAGGTCCTAAAGGTAATATTGGAGCCATAGGGCCACAGGGTAATCCAGGAATTCAGGGGGAAAGAGGCTTGAAAGGAGACAGAGGAGACAAGGGGAATGTAGGTGCCCCAGGAGTCCTGCCAAGGAGCGCTTTCAGTGTTGGCCTTACAGCCAACACCAAGTTTCCCCCCCCGAATCGGCCGATCAGGTTTGACAAGGTGCTGTACAACAGTCTGAACGACTTCAACTCAGCTACTGGCAAGTTCACCTGCAAACACCCCGGTGTTTACTATTTCACCTATCACATCACCGTCTACTCGAGGAACGTGCGGGTAGCTCTCGTTAAGAACGGCATCAAGATGCTGCACACAGCGGACAGGTACCAGAGTGGGGAGGACCAGGCCTCGGGAGCTGCCATCCTGGAGCTGCAGGGAGGAGACGAGGTGTGGCTGCAGGCCCACCAAGGAGAGGCCTTCAATGGGCTCTATGCAGACGGAGATGACGATACCACCTTCTCTGGGTTCCTCCTGTTCAGCACCACTGACCCGCTGGAGCCACTGCTGCCACCCACCCCGTAACTCCGTGTTATCCCTGCATGCTGCATGCCTGTGCCCTTCAGCCCACCCTAGGAAAGCTGTTATCTGCTGGACAGCTCCTGCTGCATTCAACAGAAAATGGTTGGTCTCAGGAACAGCTTCTGTGGAAGAGAGGACAAGTCTTCAGAATCTACAGTGCTGGGCTTAACACATTAGTGGTTTGGTGACTTACTGCAGGCATTCACAGGGGTGTGTACCCCAGTTCTGAAGAACAAATTTTAAAGCAAAGTGGGATGAAATAAAAGACAAAAGTTCCGGAATTATGTCATGTGGGACATCTCGTATAAACAAGAAGCAACAGTTACTTACAAGCCAGTTTATATCTTCCAATGTGGCATGTGTAGATGGACTTGAAACTTGGTTAGTTTGCATCCAGGCACTTTAAAATAATTTTTAAACTTGAAATTAATGTCATTTGATACCTCCACAGAAGCTGCTTGCTGTGTGGCACAAGCAAGTTTTATTGTTTCATTTACAGCTTTTAAATATGGTTCTTTGCTCTCTGTGTAGTCACAGGTCTGAAATTGAGCAAAATAGTGATAGGAGGAAGTGCCATGTGGATTCTCTGGTGTAGGCAGATATTCAAGGGCAGTGCAAAAATACAGCATAAAGCTGCTGTACTTCAGAATTAGTGGGTGCAAAACAGATTTGCCCAGATTAAAGATAATATTTAATTAACACTGAAGCAGCCATGCCAAAGAACTGATCAAGAGATATTTCCTGTGTCATAAAACATTAATTCAGTCATTTTTCCTCCCAAATTTTCTTTTTCTTCCCCACTCCCAACCCCCCTTTTTCCTCTAAAACTCAAAAAATATTTTAAAAAAAGTTGGGAAGTCCCATTCACTCCTCTTAGAAGAGAATAAAGTAGAGATGCCAGAAGAGATGGGTCAGCATCATGAAATTCAGTGCAAATGCAGTGTTGGGAGCACAAGGCCCGGCTCCTCATCAGTACCTGGGGGTACCAGGGGAATGTGGGCATGTTCCTGCAGTAGCTGAACCCCGAGTGTAGATCACAGAGCCCAGAGGGAAAGGACTCAGTGGGTTAATTCAGGAGGGACAGCTGCACTTGTCAAACGACAGCGAGGGAGACACAAGGGCACTCAGGCGGAGGAAAGGGCTATGTGAATTTTTCAGCAAGACGAAGTTTTTTCCCCGTAAGCCACGCGCCGCAAGTTTGTATCACAGAAACATCTAGACCGAAGAAAGGTTTTAAAAGGGCGGCCTTAGGTTCAGCTGGAGAAGGTGTAGAACAGATATCAGCCAGCAGAAGCCGCGGTGCGGCAGGGTCGGGCTCTGGTTAGTCAGGAAGCGGGGCAGGCCGGGGAAGCCCTGAGTCTTAC
>JANPWX010000053.1:2285158-2418819 GCA_024734555.1 Trochalopteron elliotii
CAGCTGGTGCCCCGTGGGCACCGCCTTCGATGCGAAGCAGCAGCAGCAGCAGCCGCTGCGCGGCGGCGCGGCGGGCAGGGATACGGTGAGCGGCGGGAGGGGAGGGCCGGGCCTGCTGCGGTAGGAGGCGGCCCTGGCTGCTGACAGCCTCGTGCTTTCCTCCGCTTTGCTCTGAACCGTTTTAAGGGAATTTTTTTCGGGGGTAATTTTTCTCTTGTGTGTAATTTTTTTAAATAAGAGTTTATATTGGTTCTAGCAAACCCAAACGTTGTGCCTTTTGGACACAGAAGCGTTTGCCAGTGCAGTTCCTTGTGTGTGGGAACGCTTTGAGCCTGTGTGGTGCCCAAATGTCCATGAAGTGAGATTCCCCGTTCCATTAGCCCTTCCCTGCCAGCCCTCCCCTGGCTGTGCCGTCGTTCCCGTGTCAGTGCCGTGCCACTGCTCTCGGGCAGTGCTTCAGGAGCAGCCACGCTGCTCACATCCCCTTGCCTGGGCCTTATTCTTGATGTTTCACCTGTGGCAAAAAAAGGATTTGTTTGCTGGCTTGGTGACACTTGGGTTTTCTGATGTGTAGCTTTTTAGGGTGAGTCAGGGACTTTTATTAATGCGTGTCCAGGGAATCAACAGGCTCCCGGAGTGGGTAAGATGGCACAGTGCATACGGAAGAGGTGCAGCTGTGAAATCCAGGTGTTTGCCTGCTGACTCAGCTGTTCCTGCCGTGGTGCCCAGCCTGGTGGAGCTGTTGAACTTTGGGTTTTAGAGAGGACAAATGGAACAAATGGAACCTCGGTTTACAGTCTGGCACTTGCTTGGGAAACCTTTCTTCAGGTTCTCATGCCTCTGCAAGCACACTTTTATAAGTCTTGCTTCAGGAAATCATCCAGTTAAATACTGTCCATTTGGGTGGTCTAGGGAATGTGCTCCAGATGATTCATTTGGTCCACAGCTCTTTTGGAATAGAGGTGTGTATGTATTTCAGGCTCACAAAGAGGCTGTGCCAGGTAGGATGTAAATGCTGAGACCAAGTGAAGACAAAAATGTTTCAGCCATGCAGCCAGTGTCATTAGAGAGCAAAGAGAACTGCACCAGGCTTCATTTTTTTGTAATTTTATTTTTTTTATGTTAAACTTGATATCATATGTCAGAGGAGTTCCATGGCTAATTTATCTCTGAGAGGAGAAACATCCTGGTCGCAGAGCACTACATGTGCAGGAAGAGCTCACTTGGGAGAGTGAGTGATGATGCAGGGCAGCAGGAAGACCTCGAGCTCTCAGGGATATTGTAGGACACTTCATCCTCTGGCTGAGGATCTGAGTGAAGGGGCAGTCTGGAGTGTCTTACACAGCAAACATTATTCAAGAGTGCTGTGATACAAGTACGTTTATGTTTGTGTGTGCACGTGTATAGATATAAAAATGCCTTTTTCAGTGTTCACTTTAGTCCAGTTCCCCTTCCCAAATAATAAATTAAAACATGGAAGGTGTGAGGAAAGGTTTTCTTTCTTTAGCAAAAAAAGAAGGTGCTTCTATCAACAGCAACAGAAGGAAAATAGGAGAAAGCAACCCAAAATGTTCTGGATGTGTATTTGAAGGGTTACTTTTGTTTCATAATATATACTTGTACAGGTGAGCTGTCAATTTGTAGCTTTTTGTTTTATTTGGATGAATACTAGCAAGCTATATGCAAACCTGCAGCTGACTGTTGTAATACAAAGAGTTTGCAGAAAGTGGATTATAAACTGACTGGACTGCAGATATCTTCTAACTCTGCATTTTATTATGTCTGTGATACATGGTGCAAAATAAAGTGTCCTTGCTAAACTCAGAGGCAAGACTAAACAGAATTTCAAGAATGCATCAATAGGAGTTTGTTAGCTGTGGGAAAGGGAGCTGGAAAAGTACTAGAAGTTATAACTATGTGTTAACAGTCTACAAAGCTACAAATACATGAAGAACTCATAAAAACCAAAAATCTTTCGGCATCACTTCCAACTCGGAACTCTGTGGTTCTTTGAAATATTTTTCTTGTTGTAGGTCTGTGTTGTGGAATTTCTCTATCTGCTAGCATTAATTTTGTTTGATCAGTGGTAGAACCTCTCTAAGTCTCTTCCACAAATGCAAAATGTAAGTGCCATCTGCATTTACCCCACACAAATGTGTTTACCTTGCCCTGTGGGACAGCGCCAGGCTTGATAGGAACTTCAGAAATAAAACTGTTCATTCCACAAAAATTTTCAGTTGTCGTTGATCATTCCTTTGAGGTCTGCTTCCAGTATTGGGGGCTCATTTAGTGAGCCTGAGACAACTGTCCTATTTTCTGCAATCTCTTGATATCTGGTGCTGCTGGCCAGTGAAGTGTTACAATGTGCTAGCTAGGGTTGCTTTGGTAAAATTCTATGGTGATAATTCAGTCTTGAAACAAAGGTGCAGAAATCAAGGAGGGCAATAGTGATGTGTTTTCACTGTGTTCTGCACTGCAGGGTCTGTTTGGTGTTCCAGAACTGAGCTGTCCAGAAGGATTTCAAGAAGCACAGGACAAAGCATTGCAAGATTCGGAGCAGCTCGTCCAGAAGGCGTGTTCAACACCCCCTGGGCCAGAGACTGTCATGATCTTTGATCAGCTTTCAGATAGCCTCTGCAGGGTAGCAGACTTGGTATGTTACTTTTTTATTTTTACATAAATTCTTTTAAATTGGCTGATAGCATGATCCATGGTATCCATGGTCAATTTTATGGTTTTCTGCACTGAAGTAAATAGCAGATCAGCTCCAGGAAGTTTTGTGTTAAGGCAGAAAATGAAATTGATTGAAAGTGAGTTACAAAGACTTTTACCAAATGATAGCAAAGTACAAATCCTGTCAAACTGTCCAGTTATTTTTAAGACAGAGGCAAAAATAATGTAGAAGCCACAACAAGGAAAACAACAAATCATACTTGTGTTTCTACTGCAATATTAATACATAAGCTCTCCAGCGTCACCTATGTTGTGGAAAAGAGGGATTTGATTTCAGAATTGGAGTGGCAATGCACATGTTTTAAGTTATGATCATTTATAGGTGAAGGTCCATAAAGAACTTTCAGAGTAAAGGCAGCAGATGAAACTCAACAGTATCACTTTTTATTAACACAAGAAAAAGGCAGCAATTTCTTAGATTGCAGTTTTTGTGGTCCGCAGAGTACTTGGTCTGAGACTCAGCATCACAAAATTTTAAGTTTAATATAGCATTTCATATTGCTTTCTGGAGGTTTGCCTGAAGTATGTCTTTTATCAAAGCATCATTCTTTGGTTGAAGGAAGCAGAACCAACCTTCATACTGAAATCAGTTCTTAGTGAATAGGTCACTGAGTTTTTTGAGGTCACTTGGGTTTTCACATTTGAATGTCTCTGTGTGTTTTCAGTTCTCGAATCTTGTTTCTTAGTCGTTTGTAGATTTAAGACATCTTTTGTCCCACGCACTTTTTCCGTCTGAAAGTACTTACAAGCTCTGTCAAGTCACTAATTCTTATGTTTTGTGTGATTCTGCTTAAACAATCAATACCTAAGTAAAACATTAATGTCAGAATTCAATGGCCATAGTTTTGTATCAGTTTGCTGAGTTAAAGTTATCTTCTTTGTGCTATAATTCAGGCTTTTTATGTTCACAGATGTATAGCTTGCAGAACTGTATGGAAGTTATTTGGTGATTGTTATCTGTTGTTGGGAATTTTGATATCTGAAATTCAGCACCTTTTCTGTCAGTATTATACAGGATTTAAAAACAGAATTCTAAGAAGTAAAAATTTTAAGTGTGTAACATTTCTAAGACTGCCTTTTTGATCAAATTGCAATCATATTTTAGACTGTCGGCTTGTTGCATGTACTTTCTGTAAAATTGTGCTTAATGTCTTCAGTATATTCCTGGATGTTAAATATATTCCTGATCTTTTCAGTCTGTCGTTTCAATACTAAAACTGCCCTGAATTCATATCAGCATTCCTGGAAGCCCCAGCCCCTTTTAGCATCCTTCTAGCCTTACAAACTTCCTGAAGTATTTGGAGATTTACAAAAAAATCAGTATTTCTTCCTGTTAGGAAATGTGCACATTTAGTGGTGTACTTTCTTCTTCACTAGAAAATTTAGTTTTAAAAATCTTTTTAAATAACATCTAAATATGTTGGAGTAGTTCTGTGTTGTAAGGACTTTTAAGATACACACTACTTAATATGTTTTAAGAAGTGTGTGAATTATTGATGTTTATTGGAAAGACAGAGGCACTGTGTGGCTTAATAATTGTCAGCAAAGTTTTCCAATCAGCTTTATGTTGTAGACAAAAAAAGGCAAATTTTACAAAATGATTGCATAGAACTGTAGAAATAAATGTTAATATAAATGGAACTGCTTGAATGTAATTTATTTATAAGCCAGGATTTCTTTTTATTTGTCTTTTTGCCTCACTGTTTTCTTTTTCTACTGTGTCAGGCTGATTTTGTAAAAGTTGCCCACCCTGACTTTGCCTTCAGAGAGGCTGCTGAGGAAGCTTGCAGGAACATTGGTACCGTGGTAGAGAAGTATGTTTTCTTCTTTCTTTTTTATTTTTCTCTACTTCCATATGTGGCTTTAAAAATTACTGTATGATCATCTATGAAAACAGTAATCAACAAAAAATATTTGTGCATGGGAACAGTGTCAGTCTTCTGTTGCAGATATTTAAGGGGTTGGTTTTGTTACTGTATCTCAGGCAAGGCTTTTCTATTTTAGTTGCAGTTTATGACTCCATGTTACTGAAGCCCATCAGAGGCTCAAGTGACATTTTTCTAGGACTTGTGACAATTCACCAGTGGTTGTAAAGTTTATGTACAAAATGCTTGAAATTGGATTTCTCAGGACTTTGATTAAGCACACCATGCATAACAATATGACTTTAATATCTGAATACCACTTCAGATATAAAATTTGTAAGAAATTATTCACATATTATTTTGAGAGGCTCGTAAACTACTGTGTGCATGTGTTTTGTTGCCCACCGTATCCCAACTGGGAGTGCAGGATAACATGCCAGCAGATCCAGTGGACACAGTGTTACCTGTGTGGGGACAGTGCTTGGTGTGTGGAAATGTTCTGGGCATGGTCAGCTCTTAGTCTGTCCCACTGGCAGTCAGCAGCACATTTATCTGGTGGCAAACTTGAGCACAGGTTTTCCTTTAAGGGAGTCCTTTCAAAGTAAGGATTAGAAAACTGTTCTCTTACCCTTATGCTCTCACCATGATTATTTTTGTTCATAAAAAAATAAGCAGTCAGTGTTAGACTTGCTCATATTGCCACAAAATACCATCCAAAAGTATTTTTCTGTCAGATGCACAAGACCTGTTTCCATGCTGGTTTATCCACACATGCTCCGTACAGAAGTTTTCTACTTTTTTTGTGAACCAGAAAGCATTCTGAAAATAGAGTCCTTGGCTTTGAATGTTGTTTCACCAAATACTGCCTTTGAATGAGTAATACCAAGAAACTGAAATATTAGTCTCTTGCTAATGCATGATTCTTTTACTCTGTATCTTTTCAGATTAAATACAGATGTTGAACTATGTCAGAGTCTGAGACGTTTGCTAGCTGATGAAGCTGTAATGAGTTCCTTAGATCCAGAAACCAGGTACTTATTAATGCTTGTAGATCTTTATAGAGTATAAATAGAATCATCTAGATTCAGATTCTTAAATGGTATATGTTGTTCCTTATTGTACTTATATTTTGTGTTTTCTTGAATTACTAAATGCAACTTTTGGAAAACAAGCCACATCTCCATTATTAACTTATTAGTCACTACTGAATTACCTGCACAGGAATTAGGAAGTTTGTAGTTTGTGTAATCTTGGAGAGTGTCTGTGATTGTAGTGCACAAGATACATTTATGCTGCATAACTGAGGTCTTGCAAGAACAAAAAAATGAATTTTTTTCTTCAATAATATTCTTTTGATTAAAATTATATACTGTACTGTGCTGTATATATCATTGTTTTTAGGAATAAAATTAGCGAACAGACTATAACTTGATTTCACTTTATAGAAGTTTATTTGTATTTTTCAAAATCAGATTAGCAGTATATTTATTGAAAGCTTACTTTATGATTGCTGTAATAGGTTTTATTCACTGTTTATGCAGTTATAATTGTGAATTATTTATTCACTGACATGGTTAGACAAGCTTAATATATAAGTTATTTCCTTCTTCCTTCTTTCACCATGATCAAGGATGTTAGATTTGGAAAGGTATTTTTCTGGAGTTAAGATAAATAAGATGTGAAAGGAAATTAAAACAGTAATTTGCACAAATTGGTTGAACATCTAGATTAAGGTACTGGAATTATTTTGGAGGATATTTTCAAAGCAGATGATTAAACTAAGAACAAAGGACAAATTGTTTCTCACTGAGTAAATTGTTAAGGACCTAAAACAGGAAATATTTGTCCCTAATAAAAACGTGCGTATCACTGTGGCGTTATTCTCTGTGAAATACATGAAACATAAATAACTACTAAAGGAAAAATCTGTTAAGAAATTATGCTTACTATCAAATGAGGCTATTTTAACAGGGATTTACTGTATTTTTAGGCGAGTGGCAGAACTTTTTATGTTTGATTTTGAGATCAGTGGCATTCATTTGGATGAAGAAAAGGTAATTTCTGGCTACAATGTATGAACAGAAATTTGTCCGTGTACAAAAGACCAGATAATGAAATATGTGAGATGTGAAATCATGTGATTCTGGGTCAGTTTGTCCTGTGTGGAACTTTGTCACCTTAAAAGTGATTAATTTTGTCTATTTTAAATCACTTCTAAAGTTAGTTTTTGGATGGTTGGTTGTTCTTCCTAGTTTGGTCCTCATCATTCCTTTTTGTTCTGAGGAGATATAAGCAAGTCCTGGGATCCTATTTTCTTTCTTTGGTGTCTGCATCAGATATTTAAAATAGCTATTCAGCTGTAAGAACAACATATTTACAGAGAGGGAAAAGCAGCACTCCGTGCACCTTTGATGACAGGTTAGTCAAGTGGAGTGCGTTAGAAGGGATCAGGTGTGTGTCCAGGCATTCCTGAGGTGCTCACATAACCAGAAGTTGTAAATCGTGTTTTCAAAATTGAATGTATGGGTATGGTCTGATTATCTGTCTCGGAGCTTTTACATACTTTTGCAGTAGTTAGTGATGGATTTTCCAAACCCAGCAGCTTACACTGTGCTTTGTGGTATGGATGCTCTGTCTGTTCACAGTTCAAGTCATTGTATAAAGTTAATTCCTTGTCCATTGGAGTCATCCCCTCCAAAAAGATCTGTTGGAATAGGGTTATTCTGAAGATCACGGTTTTGATGGTGTTTTGTGACCTAGAAAATGGTTCTAGAATGTATTCTTATAATTACTCTGTCCAAAGAACAACCCTGAAACTTCAACTCTGGGGTTTATGTCTGATCTGACTATTGGTTCTATGGTGCTTCACCTCCTTTCAGTTACAATTTCACTTACTTTTGCATGTTTTCCCCTTCCTCCCCTGCCTATACCACTTCTCCTGCTTGCTGCTCGGTGTTTCTTTTCAATTTTTTCTTATTTAAGACTTCAGAAATCCTTCCGTGTTGTAAGTTGAAGTTTACTTCTAATACGGAGAATTTCTGCTTTTTAAAATGAAACTCAAAGATATATTTTCGGGAGAAAGGCTGGGAATGGGAGAACAGAGATCACATTATGTCAGTCTTTGGACTTTACAAGTTATGTTGTATCTGTACCCTCAGCCTTTGTTTTTTTGAGCTATGAACACACAGACAATAGAGACCATACTCTACTAATGTGAGCAAGCTCACTGAAGCAAATCTTCTGTGATTAAATGTGTGTAATACTGTAATGATGGTAGTAAAACCCTAAATCACAAACCCCTAAGAGAAGGATTGAAATACTGTAAATAGTTTATGGTCTCCAGAAAACACCACAATACAAACAGGAAAAGAGAACTTTAATTCTATATCTATTTTAGGATATTTCTCTCAAAGATGTTTCTTTTTTTTTTTTTTTCCTTTTTTTAAATTCAATCTTTTACATAGCAGTCAGTTACAAGGTAGCAAAACTTATATAAATTCTATTTGAACTCCACTGTACATTTTCTTACTGCAGAAACACAGGCATTTTCTTTGAAATTTCAATGCTTTATGAGCATCTGGTCTTGTTGACTTGCCCTGCATTATGACTTTGTTGATTCTCTAGGTATAATCTTAAGTGTTGTATTTTCTGCTTCATTTTTGAAAGAGTCTTCTAAGATTTAAAAACTTTGAGTTCTGCTTGTACTGTGTCTGACGATGTTATTTTGTGCTTTATTTTTCTTACAGCGTAAAAAGGCAGTCGACCTCAATGTCAGAATATTGGATTTATGTAATGAATTTCTGATAGGAACTCACATTCCCAACAAGATTGACAAACATGTTCTGCCAGAGCATATTCGGTATAATTTTACAGCTGAAGGCAATTACTTACAAGTGGCTGGTCTACATGCAGATTGTCCTGATGATCTGGTTTGTATTCCTGGACTTTACTTTGGCATCCTCTATACCAGAACTCATATCAGTTATTTGACTTGTTAGTGAGGCAAATGCATGTGGTTTGTGATTATGCTGTAATTGCTAATAATGGAAAACTTCCACAGAATGTAATAATGGCATATTTGATAGTAGCAGGCATGAAATAATGGCTGTGCAGATCCTGAAAGCTGCAGGCAGAAGAATGGCAGATCACAGACTCAGAATTTTAGGCAAGCACACTTTATTCAGGTGTGGGATCCCAGGAAATGCAATTCTGAAGGGCAAAGGAGCTCAAGAAAGCACGTAGTTCTCTGAAGGCAGCATCCTCCAAGCATGTGAGAGTACTGAGATACTTAGAAAGCCAAGCAGATGTTTCAGGAGCCAGGCTTGACAAGCAGACAGCTCTTAACAAAGCTTCATCTCCAAGAGATAGCATATGTGGAGTGGAAGTAGGTACAAGATCCAGGGGAGGAAGGTAGAAACATTGCCTGCATGGGTGGGGATGATGTTGGGAGGGTCAAAGCTCAACTGTAGTTGTGACTTGGAAAACACATCAAAAGCAACAAGAGCAATTACTGCTGCATTGGTACTAAAAGCCTGAGCAAGGAAAACATGGACTCAGTGCTTGGTAAGGTGGGTGGCAGTGGCAGGAGACAGATAAGGCTGAGATGCTCATCACTTTCTTTTGCCTCAACATTCATCAATCACCTTAGTCCAAGGTAGGAGATTACAGCTTGAATTGATGGGCAACCAGATATGTAAAAAACTAATTTCATGATCAGACTCAGAGAGTAGTGGTTGATATGCACCTTACAGGAAGACTGGTAATGGAAGAGCTCTTGCAGGGGTTTGTCCTGTGTCCCCTGTTTAACACTTCTATCAGTGACGTAGAGGAAGTGAGTGACAGAGGGCTTACCTGCCAGATTTGCAGGAGAGAGCAAATAGGGAGAAACAATCAAGGCCACTTGAAGGTCAAGGCTGACATTCAGAGTGGCTGGCCTAAAAGCTGGGATGATGGTTCAGTGGCAGTCTTAAGTAGTTCAAAAAGGACAAGAGCAAAATCATACACCTGGAAGTGGAGAATTCCTGCTTATAGGACAGGCTGGTACTGCCTGGTTGGATCTGATCTGTGGCAAAGGCCCACAGTGTTGGTCAGCAGCAAGCTGAGCATGAGCCAGCAGTGACTCTGGCAGCCTCTGGACTTCCCTCAGAGACTGAGGAAAGAGATTATAGTCCCACTCTTCAGGAGTGTCTTCAAGAGAGGCCACCAAGATGGGCAGTAACTGAAGTGCCTGCACTGTGAGGAAGGGCAGAGGAGTTTGGGCTTGTTCACCCTGTAGCAGAGGTGTTTTGGGGGGACCCTGGCAGCTCCCTGCCAGTACCTACAAGGAGGCATGGAGAAAATATAGCCAGGCTCTTCAGTGTGGTGCATGACGGGAGAAAAAGTGTTAAAAAGGCACAAGTTGAGGAATGCCAGTTGGAGAAGTTTTTCCTGCTGATACCCAAGCAGTGAAATAGTGAGGTCATGGTGTCTCCCATATATGCCAAGTATCAGGAGCAGACTGGAAAAAGCGTTGTGTGACTTGGTCTTAGCTCATAACTGTCTCTGCTTTGTGCAGGAGATTGGATTAGAGACCTCATGAAGTCCCATCCGCCTGAATTATCTTGAAAAAAAAATCTTACTTTAGTTATTGTTAGTGTTGTTTTTCTAAAAAAGAATTAATTTAGAGTTATAAATTTAAAATTAATTTAGAGTGATTGAAATGTGGCAGTGGCTCCCTAGACTTTTTAGATGAAATTCTAGGATCAGGAGCATATTAAAACACTCCAGGGTTCTTTCTTCACTTACACTATGTCGAGAGAAACTTAGTTCAGATGAAGGCAAGTATAAGTTGTTGGATTTCTTGAGCTTATTCCGTATGTAGAAAATAAATTTGTGATCAGTCTGTGAAAAATAAAAGCATTTTATCAAATTTTACGAGTCTCCAGGTAGGTTTTTTTTTCAGAGTTATGAAAAGACCCAAACTAACTAAAACTATGAGAAAAGGAGAAAATTTTGGGGCAGAAGTATAGGCTAATAGTTTTCTACTAAAAAAGAAATAAGGCTTTTCTCTTCCTTTCTTTTCTCTCCCCTGACCCTGTCTCGTTTGCTTGTCAGATCTTCCATAAGCAAACTTCACTGATATGCAATTTGGGTTTATTTTCAGAAGTTTTAATGAGTTAAGACAGCCCACAGAGTGGTCTGAAAAGCACAGATGTTGGCAGAAGGAGGGAGTTGATGAGAGACTGTTGACAGGAGTAGACAACAGGACCCTTTTTGGCAGTCTTGATCTGTTAGGTTGTCTCATTGCATTTCCTCATTTGACTTTTAATGGGTAAGAGAGCTGTAATTGTCAGACAGTTGAATTACTATTGCTAAAAGGCTTTAGGCCTTTTCTCACCAGTATCAGTGAAATAGGGCTGTAAGGCCAGATCTTCAGTTGCATCACTTGTTTCCGTTAAAAATTACTCTGTAGCAATGTGCCTTTTTTTCCTCTTGTATTAGGTGCGAGAAGCTGCTTACAAGATTTTTCTCCACTCCAACACTCAGCAGTTGGCTCGATTGGAGGAATTGCTGGTGAGCAGAAACAACCTGGCACAGCTGGTTGGCTATGACACCTTTGCCCACAGAGCTCTTCAGGGAACAATGGCCAAAACTCCAGGTATGAGGCATGTATGGAAGGACATGTTGAGAAATCAAATGTGTAACATAGGAGGTCAAAGGTTGTTAGTTTCTTTAACTAAGTTTACATGTACTTCTTCCAGTGAAGAGTTTTATAGCAGTTACATTTTGCTGTATGCCAATCTCAGTGCTCACTGTGAATAACAGTACTCACTGAGGAGGATCTGGTGTTTTGGTTCAGAATTGATGCTCACTCCTTAGTTTATGAATGTGTCATTATCTCAGCTTGTGACAAAGTAAATGTAGTACTAAATGCTTTTGAAATAATGTCAATGGAGTGGTTAGTTTAAAAATCTGAAGGATTTTTTGTTTGGAATATTCTCATGTAAATTTAACATCCTTTAGGGAAAAATAATTTTAATATTTTTTCCTTCCTTCTAGAAACAGTAAGACAATTTCTGGAGAAGCTTTCTGAGCAGTTGTCTAAAAGGTATATGTTTTTCATAAAGTTTTTTTTTAACCATGCTCTTTATTTCAAGAATAAGGGGCCTTGTGCACTAATAAGTTAGTCAGTGCTGCTTATTATGTGCTCTGATGAAATAAAAACCAAGACTTCCCCAAAACTTTTAGAGAAGGCTATTTGCTTAGAATAAATTCTGTGTCTGTGATCAGAGAGCACCCAGGACTGAATGCGAGAAATGCAGTGAGCAGCAAACAAGAAGACCAAGTTGAAGTGTAGAACACCTCTCCTGGTCTTCTTGCCATATGCACAACTCCAGATATTTTGCATCTATAAACAAATTTCCCTGTTTGTCCCTCTCGCCACCCTGAGCTCCACACAGCACGAAACAGATCCATCACTGGGTATAAATGGGTTGTATTGTAAGAATGAAAATGCTTTAGGGCTGTACAACCACAGGAAGAGAGTCTGAATTTGAAAGTACCTGAATGGCTGAAGCAGAGTGAAAAGTTTTTTCTACTGTTGTGTGTGGGCCTGCCATTTTATATAGTACTATAGATCTCTGATGATGGACATTTTATTAGGATGGAATATTATCATGTACAGTTTATCACTGCTCAAAAATCTTTCAATAACATTTTCATTAAAATATTTTTCAGAACTCAAAAAGACTTTGAAATGATGGCAAAGATGAAAATGAAGCTCAACCCCCACAATTCAGTAAGTTACATTTCCATATGTGATTGTCTGTTTTGTTTCTTTTGAAAAATGTAGTATAAGATTGTCATGTTCTACAGTTACTTCTACTTTAGTGTAGGAGATGTAGTACAATTAGAAACATTCTCTCTTCTGGCTTCAAATGCTTTTAGGCTGCTTAACTTGCTGTATTAAAACCAAATATTGAGTATGAGAGAGCTGTTGCTTTATACAAAGTGATACTGAGATAACCAAAACATAAAGCAGTGAAAGGGAGTATCACTTTGCTTTGAATTAATTGACTAATTTGAAAAATAAAGGCTGTACTTCAGGTTAGGTGCAAGTCCAGTTTGTATACTACATTGAATGTCTCTTAATGCTTTACGTATCTAGGTTTATCTTTTTATTTGAACTGAGTGTATTTCTTGAAATCTGGTATGAAGCCCTATCATATAGTTGAATAAGAAGACCAGTTGTCAAGAAATGTTGAAAAAGTTTTCAGGTTATGATATATGATGCTGTTTTTGGTTTGAGCCCTAACTGTTTCCCATTATATTTTAAAATTCTGTGACTTGCTGAAACTGCAAAAATACTCAAGTGAAACAAAACTTGTACTTTGGGTTCACTTGTTGTCCATTATTGTAATTAAAAGCTGGAATTCTCTCTCAGATGCTGATGCCATGGGATCACCCCTACTACAGTGGAGTTCTTCGTGCTGAGAGGTAAGCTCCTTATGTTCCTGATTGTAATGTAAATGACTGTCCTTGCAATAAGGACAAAGAAAGTACTCAATTCAAACAGGATTTCTTTCTTTGAAGATGTACCTCAATATGAAAAAATAAATATTATCCGGTGGGAGAGTTTTGTAGCATTTTTTAGTTACTGCTGGAATGCCTGTAGAAGTTTTTGGCTTCTGAGTTGTTTTGCAGGGAAGTATTGGCCCTCTTTGAAGGTAACAGGATGAAGCAGTTTCAGAACAGATAGAAGATCCTTACTCTTGTTTTGCTTTTAGTTCTTAGCTGGGCTGTAGTACTATTTAAAAATAAATTTTGAACACTAAATACAATCAACTCCTCTTCATATTTTAATTTCATTGTGCTTCTTACCAAATGTGCAACTTCATCCTCTTCTGCAGACCTGAAATAGCAACTTCTTCAGTAAATCTTTGCTGCTTATGGATAGAATTCATTCATATCTCTCTTATAAAGACTGGGAAATAAATCCTTTACACAGACTTAAATAGTGCACAGGACCTTTGCACATAATGAGATGTCAGCTCTGAAAGATGTAAGCTCTGCATGTTGCCTTTATTAGATCAGCAGCAATGAACTTTTAGGTTTCTCTTGGAAAAGGGAGTTGAAAGTTGTGCTGCTCTCATAAGAGAGTTTAATAAAAAATCTTCCTTCACTGCAGATTTACAGTTTTTTGCTTTTTAAACAAACAGACTGAATTTATCTGATTAAAACAGCAGTTTACTCTGGATCAGAAAGCTGTGATAGTATAGCTATGGCATGAAAGGATTGCCAGCAGCTGGTCTGGTTGTTTTCAGAATTGGTGTGTGCAATAAGGGTTAGAGCATTAGGTGTAGAAGGCACTGTGTTACTTCTCCTGGAGGAGTGTCTTCTGATGCTGATTGTCCTTGGTCTTACTGTTCTTCTAGATCTCCTCATGAACCTAACCATTTCATAATTGAGTTGCTGATGATCACAAGTAGATTATTCTGCTCTTTTTGGCATTAGAAAGAAAAATATTTCCTTTCCTTGGGGAGCTTTGTAAGAGACCCAGTTAAGTTACTTCAGGAGTTGTATGGTGGCTTTGTGAAGGGAGAGCTGCAGGTAAAACAGACCTAGATGTTGGCAGTGTATCTTTGCTATTTTTTTGTATTCAGGCACCGAGTCTGGAAGTTGGATCAGTGTGAAGAGTCTCCTGAATCTATGTAGGGCCTCCCTGATTACAATGCAGGATTGGGGCCCAATGTTTTTCTCCCTTCAGCTTGGGCAGGACTATTTGTCTCTGGTAGGTATACAATAATCTACAACACAGGGGAAAAAAGTATTTTTTCTTTCCATTGTGTACAGAGCTGCCTTGCTTTAACACAAGAGTGTAGATCTTTCACGGTCCTCTTTTCTGGGTAATTGTCTGTCTTTGAAATAAGTGTTTGATCTAACTGACTGAACAAGGCTTACATTTATTCTGCTCATATTGTGGGTGTTTAACAGGCTGCTGGATATTGGGTAATCAGCTCTGAAAGGTAAAACTCACTTCTCCCCGGCACAGTGTCAAGGACTGTGCTTTGAGTGAAACTAGGCAGGAGTCAGAGTATTCATACAACAGCCAGAGGATGGGAATATACCTTGTCATGTCTGTGCCCTAAATGCCCTGTTACCCAAATGGGAATCTCCTATCCTTTATCTTGTATTTGTACTTAACTTGTTTGACACCATCCCTTCTTGAGTACCCTGTGGTATGATCAGTTCAGCACTTTTGTAACTGGAAGTTGAGAACTGTGCCTGTCATATAAACCATGCTTGGCTGAAGTTTGACTTCTGGCTATTTGTTACTCTCTTCCTAACTGAGCCAATTATCTTGTAGCATTAAATTATTCATCTAAGGAAAAGTGATGTTGTTTTCCTTGGTTGGTTGGTTGTTATTTTTCCGTGGGAAAATGATTGAATGCTTGATTTTAAAAAATCGTTTTTCTTTTTTCTATTTATAAGATCGATAAATAATTTATTTTTTACTTCTGTCTTTTATTTTGCATTTTTTCATCTTGGAATCACAAAATATGTTTTCAGACAAGATGCACTTAAGTGTCTTGCATTTCTCCTGTTCTTTGTTTAGTCTATTATGGTTTTTTTGTTGTTGTTCTTGAGAGATTTCTTTTGGAAGAAGTTTACTTTTAGCTTTAGGTCTTCAACAGAAACATCATGGTTGCATTTGTAGTAGCGCTGTTCACAGAGCATGGCTTATGTATTTGTCTCTCGTGTTTTGGGGCTCAGTAGTAGTTTGCATGGTGGATTTTTGTATTAGGAATTTCTTGTTTCTTCTGCTTAGTAAAACATTTTTGTTGAAAGGGAAGCAAATGTGTGCTTTTGGGTATTTCTTTTGGACTACTGTTGTCACCGTGGCTTCAGCTGAAGTACAGACCCACAGCTTCCTAGGTATTGTCAGGTACATAAGATGCAGATTATCTTTACTAATGTAGGTATAAAGAAAGAGACTACAGGGATTTAGTTCTTGATTAAGTAACTCAGCACTAGGGGGTGCAAGAAATATTAGATGGGACAGTGTGTCTGCTGGAAAATGTTTGCTGTTTCTTAGTTTGGCCTATTCAACCATTCCTCTTTAGTCCTCCAGATTTTGACCAGCTACATCTCAAATGACACTGCGACTCATGATGTATTTTTAATGTGTCTATTTTGTGTTTGCAGCATGTTGTGTATTTTAAATGTATTTTTATATTTTATCTTCGAAATACACATTTAGTCTTTACCAATTAACAGGATAAAGGAAACAAATCCTTCACTAGATTTCTAATAACTAGCTTTTAGAGATAGATATTTACTTCTGAAGGACGCAGGATGCCCTCATGCGTTTGGACTGTAGAGTTTTGATGCTGTTTGCTGTCGCGTCGGCTTGATTTTTGTCCCTGCTTTCCGCGGCGTTACCGACCGCTGCTGCTGCTCTGCCACTGAACAGCAGGAGGCGCTCCAGACTCAAGCCACAGAGCTGCGGTTATTCCTTCTAAACCCGACCACAACAATTTTGTTTCTGTCAGCTTTCACCAAGTCTTTTCCCTGGAAACTTGATCCTACTTCAAAAGTGTAAGCCCTCCCATTGATGGGAACAGGATATTTTACTTTTTTTTTTCCCCAGACTATGTTAAGTAGCCTCTCTGGCTTTAAACCCACACTTAAGACAGTGTAATGTTTTTGTAGCTATAGTTTAAGAGGCTGGGAAAATACATGTCAATATAAATGTATTTTTAAGAGAAACAGGAGACAAAAGTCTGAAATTCATGGTAGTACTATCTTAAAAGAAGATAGAGTAATTAGGAGAACCTCAAGGATTTTGGCAGGCTAAGGGTAATAAACCAGTGAATGCTAGAACATGCTTCAGCATCTAACAAGTAAGAAGATGTCTAATATGTGTATTATAAAAATAATAATGTTGTGTTTTAGTGGAGACAAGTACCCAAGTATTAATTAAATTGCATTACTTCTCAGTAAGTGCAGCTGTAATTCTCAAGACCCTGATCTTGCAAAGATGTGGTAGTCCTGCTGACTTCTTCCGGGTCAGAGAAATAAAACACAACAGCAAATCACCCCAAAATGCTGTGAGAGACTTTTTGAGGTCAGCCATTTGCCTTGAAGGTAGGATTGGCTGTGCTTAATCACTTCTGACAGAGGCACAGAACTGTTCTTGAGAACCATCAGCAGTGAGCTTTGTGTGTTTGGTGTTGACTCCTGCTTCCTTAACCTGTGGTTCTTGCCAGGCTGAGTTGACTTCGCTGACTATAATTCACTGTTAGGATTTTTGCCAAAATGTCCCAGATTTTATTCACCTTGAAGCTGGGATGTGCTTGCAGAGTACTGACTCTCTGCTAATCCCTTTCTTTGGGATTGCAGAAGGAAGTAAGACCAGCCTTGAGGATGACAGATCAATGCAAACATAAGTTAGTTTCCTGATGTGTAGCAAAGAGAAGCCATCACGACAGCTGCAGGCATTTTTGATCTTGGGGTGCCAGCTTAGCAGAGATTAGGAATAAGTCACCTCTTTTATTGCTGGGACTGTACATAGGTGCTGGCTTCAGGGGAGGATAGGCACCACTTCTGGGATTTTTTGGAAGGGTGAGTTCAGTACCAAGATATGCAAATATGACTGGATGTTTCACAAGTTCCTAAAAGCTGCAACTAATACTGAGGTTTGCAAGCTACTAGTAAAGAAACTTGTTCATGGCTGCTTTTTGTAAAATTATTTTTAGTTTTATGGAAGATTGTTGTCTCTTGGGAATGCCATGTGGAAGAGTAGCCTAGACCCTTTGCAGAGCATGTGAAAAAACTGTGACTGTTCAGTTTGAAAGCTGAAGTGGAAAAGTAATGCAAACTGTTACTAGGAAATCTTTCAACCAAAGTGCTCAGAGAGAAGGAGAACTTTCTGTAACAAACTATTTATAAGAAAGGGAAGGGTATGCCTTCTGTCAAATCAGCTAATGTAGGTAGAGAAAGTCCACTTTAACTCATCACTCACTAAAACTGGTTGATTAAGCTTTTTGGAGGGAAACCCGAAAGTTATTGAAAAGCATTGCTGTGAAGCAGAATTCAACTTTCAAGAATTATTTCTTTATTCAAAACATTGTGGAAGAACAAAGAAACTGTTGATTTGAAAACTAAGCAAACACTGAAAGTTGCATACAGTGTTGATACCAATATTCCAAATTACCCCCTGACCTCCTCCAAAATGTTCTAGGAAGTGCAATTAACAAAAAGAAAAAAGGAATGTGAAATAGAGGTGCTACTTTATGGTTGATGAGGCTACAAAGGCTTTCTATTATTATTATTTTTAAGAAATCCAGAATTTTCTATAAATCATGGTTAAGAGTCTCCCTTTAGGTAAAGAATTAAGTTTTGTAGTCTGGCATGTAATGAAAATTGGAAGGGGTTTTCCTTGTCTTGATCTCTTCAAGTTAACCTGAGGGGTTCATCTCACTTTTATCTTCATTAACAAGATCTTTTCAAGTTTCTTTGAAAGTTTTAACAGGATCTGTTTTTTTAGGGATAGTTAACTTCGTCTTCTGTATTTTTGTGGATGTCAACAGGATAATTTTTCTCATAAAACCCCCCAAAGAAGTCGGAATATATTAGGGACTACATTTAATAACCAACAATAAGAATTTTTGCCTGGCAGCTAATCTACAATTGTTAAGAGTCTGAATGCTTGTGTTCTTAAGAATAGTTATCCTGATTCAAATATTCCTAATGTTCAGTTTTATGAAAAGCATTCTCAATAGAATAGATGAAAGTCATGTTGCACAAAGCAGTCTTAGCCTCGTTCTATAGATGCAGCTTAAATGAAAGTGATTTTAGGAGTCTGCATTTTATTTAGACTCAGTGAAGTCATGCAAGCTTAGAAATAATTATTTATAATCACATACTACATCTTTGTTTCTCACAGGGGCACAGCCTTTTTGTTTGAAGCCTGCTGTTCTTGAAGAATAACCAAACCTCATTGTGTCAGTTAACTTCTTTTTATAATTGTTTTTTTAATTGGTCTGGCTGCTTTGCTTCTCTTAAAAATACTGCTGGGCTGCAAACTGTGAAGGTAAAGCGTCTGGATTTCTTAAATGTAGTTTATCCTTTAATAAAAACTAGGAATTTAGATAAAGAAACTACAGCTTTCTTTGATATTTCTACTTTTGTTGAGGGTGCTGAGATTTCTCTTCATAAAGTTACTGAGCTCACATTCTGACATAGAGTATATGAGAAAATTTTCATTCTTTCCTGGACTTTGTTATAAATACAAATGCTTTGGCATTTGAAATCAGATGTTCAGAATGAATTAAGTTACTGGAATATGCAAAATGAATACAGAGCAAACCTATGATGTTCAAGTTTATGTGTCTCAGTCTTTTACAGTTTTCTATATGTAAGCATGAGAGTTATGCATGTCTACAGGAGAAACAATTTAAGGTTCATTATTACAATAAAAGGGACCTCTTTGAGTCTTGATTTTTATCTTTCATAAGTCAAAGTAGCTTAACAGAAAGTTTGGCACAGTGGAAAATATTCTTTTCCACTGTAGAGGAGTTCATGTATATATTTGTTGATGCTGTTACTGATTTGTGCAGGGTGAGTGTATGTTGGTGTCCACTTTTTTTTGCATAAATGTTATATTACCTACATCAAAATTAAAAGCAACCTTTTAAAAAAATCTTAATATCTAGGCATGTACAAAATCCTTGATTTGAGGAAGTCTTCTTTTAGATTAATCATTGTGTTTTCTGATGGGCGTGTGTATGTCTGTAACAGATAGAAGTTTTGATATTTCCTTTTCCTGTTCTTCCACAATTACATTCAGATCCTTTATGTGTCACGTAATGGCTTGAGAAAATTTATGTGCTCAAGTTCAAGGGTAGTTGGGAAAAATCTTTTTGTAGCAGTGGAAATTGCAATATCAAAAATCAGTCTGTACCTGTGTGATTTTTTTACCTGAGATACATTAGAAGAAAATTACATGGTAAGAAGTCTTTTTGACTGGAGTATATAGCTCTCTGCAAAGTTAACACCATCTGAGATCCATCTCTTTTGCCTGCATTTTCAAAGGCATATTCCCATAGAAAATGCTGTGCTCTTCATCCTTTTGGGATTCAGCCATACAACATGCCTTCCCTAGTCAGGGAAGCCTAAATTCCAGAAAGAAGCAAGAGCTCGTGGCTGAGCTCTAGACTTTTGCTAGTTACCTCCAATTGGTACCTTATTAAGCTTGAAAGTGTTCTAATATTTGTGTCTGCCCTCCTCTGGTGACATAGACATCCTAAGGCCCAGAATTCCCATTTTAAGCAAAAGGGTACCCAGACAGGGTATTTAATTCTTGCCCTTGCTTGCTTTCCTGCCCCGAATCCTTTTTCTTCCTTAAGAAGTGCTGTAACCATGTTTCCATGTGTTTGCTGGCTTTGGAGACAGCAATACAATATTTTGCTGGAGATGTTACTCTGCCATGTGCATCGTCCTCCCTCCTGAATTCTGTCTGTCTGCTCTTCTGGGGCTGCAGATTACAGCACACAAGAAAACCTGTCTTCCAGCTCTTTTTGCAGTAGTTATTGTCACTAAATGCTGTCTGTCTCCAGAATATTAACCTTTCTTCCTAGTAGCAGTAACCCTTAGCAGAAATTTTACTGGTAGCAGAGTGTCTGTTACTGTAGTTCAGTGTGGGTCATGATAATTTCCTTTCTGATTCCTTTTCCCAAAAATACTTGAGTGCACTTCCTGTTGGAGATAAAATCATAACTTGTCTGAATAAATGTGGAGGCAGTTTGCCAAAGAGTGTGTTCATAATAAAGCAGCTGCTTCTTGCAGTTTTATGTCAATTTTTTATTGTTTGTTTTAAATAGAAGGCACAAAGCTGTACAACTATTCAAGCTCACAATTGATAACAACTTGAAGATTGTGCATAAGGTGATTCTTAGAATGGTTGCCGCTTTAACATGTAGTATAATAAAAATAATTGTATGCACAGTAGGGTCATCAACGCTTATTAACATGTAGATTTTGAAGATTGTTTTGTTCTGACTAGTGAGCATTTCAGGGGAAGGCTAAGCTATAGTGCTTTCGAAATTCTACTCCTTCTTGTAGAGTCAGGCAGTATCAGCTAATTCATTAACTGAAGTTGTTGTCCTTTCATTCTGTTGATTGAAAAGTAATGTGCAGTGGAATCCCAGAATCACAAAATTGTTAGGGTTGAAAGAGACCTCTGGAGATAATCTAGTCCAACCCCCTGCCAGGGCAGGAATGCCTTGGTTTTGGTAGGGTTTTGTTGGGTAGGTTTTAGTCTGCATTTACAAATACAATTGGTTTCATGTTTGAAAAAAAAGAGATCAAAGAAGCACCATACACCTGGGATGGAAGATGGGGAACTTTGAGTTTTGCCTTTAGCTTCAGGAGAAATTAATTTTACAGTCTTGGATCAGCTCTCAAAAAGGCTCTGCATCCTACACAGACAAGTTCTGTCTTTGTTACCGGGCAATTTAAAATGCCAAAGGAGTGTATTGAGAGAAGTCTTCATCTTAAAGCTTTATGTGGTCTTTTAGAAAATCTGGCCCAGGTCAGAGTGTGTTTTGAAGATACGACCTGAGACCCTTCAACAGCATGAGAATTTTCGTGCAAAGGACTGAGGGGAGTTTGGATTGCTGTCACAATCACAGTCCCTGTTGTTGCCAAGAAGTTGAGTTACCATGTTTTTAGATTGGTATGAATTTGAATGCCAAAGTACAGTGCCTGGCAAATGTGTTCTTGGAGTTCCACTAACGTGATGAAGCTGTCAGTAACTGAGATTGGGTAATCATTTGCTAGCTAACAGATGCCTTTTTCTTGTCATCTGGGAACAATGAAGTTGCTGATGACTGCTACCATTTGAGTGTCTGAAATCGACCAAGAATCCTCAACAAGGGAACATCTACTTTGTAAACTCTTCCAAATACTTTTCTACCCACACCCATATGCCAGATTTAAGTTTTAGAGATCTAGTAGAGATTGCAGCATTTGCTGTTCTGTTCATTGAGTATTTTTATTTTTGGGGAAAACTCAAATCTTTCAATTTCTTCCCTTTCCCCCATTCTCCTCTAATCTTACCTAGTGTTACACCTTTTAATTTTCAATGAGTAGCATTAAGTCTTGAAGGTGGGGGCTCAGAAAAGAGCCAGTTATATGCTTGCTCTTGCCCCTGAAAGGCAAGATCATCTATCAGTAATAATTCCAAGAACTGAGGTTTTGGTTATAGAACATCAGTTTCAGATGGCTGAGGTTTTGGCTAATTGCTGTTCCTAAGTAAGCCCAAAGAAAAAGTTTTCCTGGAATCAGTGCAAGTTTGGGGTTAGGTTTTCTTCAGTTATAGTCATTGTGCGTAATTTGTGAAAATAGAGTTCATGTATGAGGTAGGACCAAATTCAAAACTTGGGAATTGAATCTGTGTTTTGGTGTCTGGAATGATTGCTGCTTAGTGGATATAGACTGGTACATAGACAAAGGTTTTTGAAGATGCATTACACACTTCTTGGAGTAGTAGCTTTTTTTTTTTTTTCAGTTGCCAGTACTCATTTTGAAATATTATTGGTTATTATCATCTGATTGTGATAATTGCACTATATTATGGGGTTTAACCTGTTTCTCCATAACTCCTAGGACATTGCACTAGCTAGCAAACAACCAGTGGATTCCAGATAACTCGAGGTATAATAATCTCCGCTGACTGCTGCCACGTGTGTCCAAAAGTAATTTAAATATTGGGTCTGTGGCATAAGACACTCGTGGTATTTGAGGATTTTTCAATAACTTCAGCTTTGATCTTTTTTTGCACACTGGTGTAATAGGCAAGGCAGAAATGGACAATTGAGATCAGAACTAGAAACACTTTTTTTGGCATTCTGTATTAAAAAAATGTAGTTTTCCAAAATTTTTTTAGATTTTCCATTGGCAAGAAGAGCATTAACACACATCTTTCGTTAAATGTGGGAGAGGTTTGATTCTGACAATGTTCTACCAGAAGGGACTGACATTAACTTTATGTAGTTTCTATTAAAGTGGTTGTTTAGTCAGGACCTCATTGTACTCAAAATGTCAAGATTGTGACATCTTCAAACATTAGCCAGAGTAAGGGGCTAGTTCCTGTGGGGAGTCTGCCTTAAGGCATTATAGTCTGTTACTGCTATTTTTATGGGGGGGGTGGATAAGTATCATGCTTTTTTCAAAGGACAGAACTGTTACAGACTGATTTCCTGCCACCACCCCAACCCCTCACCCCACTTAGGTCAGTGACAGTATATTACAAAGTACTTATCAGAAAGCCTTCTTCCCATCCTTTTCGTCCTGGGATAGGGTCATAAGGACATTGTGTATGTTTAAGGAGTGCTGAGAATGAGGCACAAGTAGGCATTGATCTTCTCCCTGCAGTATGTTAGTGTCAGCTGTTCTATTCATGAAGAAATATCATTGCTTTCTCCTGCTAGTATGTGTCTGTGTTTTTGACAGAAGTGAAATGAAACTTAGTTTCAGAGATTGTTTTCTTCCACTGCTCCAGCAAACACATTAATCCAGCATTTCAAGTGAATGTCATAATCCTTTGCAGTTAGTATGGAACATTGTTTTCCTCTGATAAAGCTGGAATTTATCTCATATTGTAGCTGTGTGCTCTTACTCCTAGGTTCCATAGGACATCTTCACATAATAGGTGAGATTGGAAATTTACTCTGGAGATCATCTGGTCCAGGCTCCTGCTCCAGCAGGGTCCCCTAGAGCTGAGTATCCAGGATCATGTCCGGACAGATTTTCAGTATCTCCAAGCTGCAAGACTCCATAGCCTCTAGGAGCAACCTGTGCCACTGCTTGCTAATCCTCATTGGGATAAAAATGTTTCCTGATGTTAAGATGCAACATCTTCTGTTTCATTCTGTGCTGGTTGCCTCCAGTCCTGTCACTGGGCAGCACTGAGAAGAGCCTGGCTCTGTCCTCTTTGTACCCTCCCTTCAGGAGTTTATAATCATTAGTAACATCCCTCTGAGCCTTCTCTTTCTCAGGCCAAAGAGTGTGGCCATGTCTCTCTTTTCCTGATGAGCCGAGCACTGGACACAACATTTCAGCCCTGGACACAGCATTTCAGCCCTGGACACAGTACTGAGTAGAGCAGAAGGATCACCTCCCTCAGCCTGCTGGCCATGCTTTTCCTGATGCACCCAGGATGCCATTCACCTTTGTGGCAAGGGTTCCTCACTGGCTCATGTTTAACTTGGTGTCCACCAGGACCCCCAGGGCCCTGTCTGCAAAACTCCTTTCTTGCTGGGTCTGGGTGTCCCTCAGCACATACTGGTGCCTGGGGTTGTTCTCCCCAAGTGCAGGGGAGAACTTTTTGAACTTCTTGGAGTTCCTGTCAGCCCATTAATCTTGTAAGACTGCAAATGTCCCAGTGGCTGGAAGCAAGACCCTCTGACACATCAGCCACTGCTCTCAGTTTGGATTACAGTTTGGTGTTACCTGCCAATGACTGGACAGGACTGGACCCAGTATTGACCCCCCGAGCACACTGCTGGTCCTTGACCTCCAGGCAGGCATTGTGGCACTGATCACCTCCCTCTGTGCCCTGCCATTCAGCCAGTTTTCTGTCTGCTTATCCAGCCCATACATTGACAGGCTCTCTGCAAGGATCTTATGGGAGACAGTGTCAAAGGGCTCACTGAAGTACAAGGAGGTGACGTGCACTGCTCTCCCCTTTTCTGCCAGGCCAGTTATTTCATCATATAAGGTTATCAAGTTATTTAAGCATGACTTGCCTTTGGTGAATCTGTGCTGTCTGCTCCTGGTGACTTTCTTGTCTTTCATGTACTTGGAAACGGTTTCCAGAGTTGGCTGGTCCATCAAAAAAAATTCTCTTTCTGAAGTTTTGAGCAGTCTCTACACATCTTTTGATTTTTCTTATTTCTTGTGTAAAAGTTATCTAATTTCATGAAATGTTTTCAAGGATGCTGTTCTTTAATTTCTTATTATTTTCATATTCCCTTATCCTGCAGTTGAACTCACTGTTGGGGGTTACACTGTTGGGAGTTTTAATTTCCTGCAGCTGTGCAAATCTGATGTTTTATTATGATTGTGAGCTGTTGGTAGTATGAAATTTTAATTTACTGAAGTGTGTGTAGTACTGTATCATATGGGTTCTTTCTTGAAATACCTCATATGCTTGTCTTGCTTCTCCCACTGGGCAGGGAGGAAATGGCACGGGAACCCTGGATGATACTGGATGTCTGGGGGGGAGGAGGGTGTGCCAGCTTTGCACATAAGCATAGCTTTGGCAGGACTGATTGAAATGCACTCAGCAAAAAGGCCCTGCAAAGAGCCCTTGTGCAGTGAAACCACTTGAGCTTGTGTCTGTGGTGTGTATTGAGACATTACTTTTGTAGCCAGATATTAGTTAAAGAAGCAATTCTTTGAATTACAAATGGAAAACTCAGCTTAGTATTCATAGTGGCATGTAGGATGATAGCACAAGATTTTAAAGCGGTATGACACAAACCAGTTCTAAACTATTAGGGAGGTTGTTATGATTTTCTGCCAAAAGAAGGGTTGTTTCAACAGGTCTTGTAGTCTGTATGCAGGGAGAGCTTCAGAGCAGAATCAGGAGGTCTGAAGCACTTGAGGTGTGTTTCAGTTTTCATGGTAACTGTCTGGGCAGGAGGTGATCACTGGGTGATTCTATAAACGTGTGGAGACATCTGAGATTTTCCTGCTGAAGCTTCCAAAAAGCGCCACTGTTGAAAGCATTGCAGTTCTTAGGAATTACTGGCTTAAAAATTCTTGGGATATTCAACACATACCCTGTTATTCTGTATTTGGGGGTAAAAGGGGGAGCTCTGTGTGCCAATCAGTGTCCTTTGTACTCCAATTTTCTGTGGCTTATATGAAAATTAACTCATATCTTCTGCTTTCTTTTAGACACTTGCTTACAGTCTTTTTATCTAACGTGATCTAAAGCGATTTATATCAGGCTTATTTCCTTGGGTGCAATGACTTTTTGAGTATGAAGGAAAATGTGCATATGGAAGTGTGCAGTGTGTGAATTTAAGTGTGAAGTTCTTGAAAAAGTATGTCAGTATGGTAGAGGGAAAATGTGCTTTATCTTCTGTGTTCTAGTATAGTTTAAAATAAAATGGTATACACTGGCTTTAGCTTCTTGCATTTGTGGTGTGAAAATAAGCAAAATCTTGTACTTCACCATATTGTGGCTTAGAGGAGTAACCCCACCCTGCTGTGCCTCAGCTCAGTGACAATGCTGCAGTTTGGCAAATGAAGTATCCCCAGTGGGCTTCTTTTTCAGGTCTTCTCTGTGGGAGTGGGAAGGAAGGAAGGGTAGGTGTGTGGGTAGTGACTAGCTGGCTCTTTCACAGCTGCTCTGTAACTGAGCCTTTTGATCACAGGCCTTAAAACAGCATGGTTCTCATCTTTGGTGTTCAGCTGTTGTAGTCTAGCTGATGCATGTTTAAATTTCAGTGACTGTGATTGTCTAGAGTTAAACAGTCTTACTGTGAGACCCTAGAAGGTGGTATAAAATAACACTTGGGCTTTGTGTATGAAATGAGGCAGGAGTATTTTTTGCTGTTTGGGGTGCACACACAACTACAAGCAGATTCCAGTTCTGATTTTGCTGCTGTCTCAAAAGAGTTGTGTGGTGCTGATCAGTTTGTGAAAGGTGTAATTTTGCAAAGCATTTATTTGCTTGATATACTTGTAGTGTGTTTACTTTTCAGAGTCAGAGTCTCAGGGAGTGTAAACCCTTTTACAGGCTGCATAATCTCTGAACTACTTTTTGAATTTCTTGTTTATTCTCAGTTTATATGCATGCATGCAGATGTATGATATCTTCCTCCCTATGAGTGTCTTCTGTGCTACAGCATCTTGAACATACTTGGTTGAGGTGAGGCTCAGGAAGCTGGGCCATGTTTGAAATTCATGTCACATACTAAAATTTTCAAGTGGCTCACAGCTGTAAGATATTTTCTACATGGTTCAAAAGAGTCCTCAGAGCTTGAGGTGTGATTTTTGTGTGGGAGGTGGTTGTGTCTGCTTTGTGTTTCTGTTGCTGCAGTGAAAGGCAAGACTGCAGAGTCAGCAGTGCTTACCAGTTGGTTTCCTGCCCTAGCTGAGGATTTGGCTTACACCACAGCCAAAGGCAGCTTGTTTTTCTGATCAGTCACACGATGCAGCCTTGGCATGGGAAAGGCACTTGAGTGCCAATGGCCTCTTGAGTATCAAAAGCCACTGCTTGGCCACCCATCATGTTGCCATGGTCTATTTGGGCTGCATTTTCACCACATTTCTAAAAATCATAGTCAACATCTGTTGAATTTGGAATCCAGATTTGAATATAAGAAAAATTGAGGTACTGCAAAGCACTGTGCCTGTAATTTGGTTTCACTATTTGAAAAATAAAGCCAAACATGCTCACTGAGGGCCTTTGGGCTGAGCTGGTGTATTTTGTGACATTCTGTGGCTTGAAGGTGAGTACTGTAGTTGATGTAGCTCTGGTGACTGACTGGTTTGGGATTCTTGTATTCCCTTAGGTACAACATCGATCCTGGCTTGTACTGTCCATTTTTCTCTCTTGGAGCATGCATGGAAGGTTTGAACTCTTTGTTCAGTCAGCTCTTAGGGATCTCTCTGTATGCTGAACAGACAAAGAGAGGAGAGATTTGGTCTGAAGATGTTCGAAAGTTGGTAAGTGTTCCTGTTCCCAGCAACTGAAACTAAAGGGAAGATAAACAAGATAGTGTGTTCCTGTTGTCCTTGTGAGCTATGAATCAAACTTAGAATTACTTGGATACCTATCAAAAACACAAACAAGTGGTCTAATTTTAATTGAAGTTAGACCTCAAGAGCTGTATCATTCGTTTCTTTAAGTGCCTTTTGGATGTTTGATATTTTATGGCTTTAATAATAGCTCTGTGTCAAGGTGCCTGAATCAGGAGCAGTTTCTGTGTTTGGAGATTATTGTTGCACCTTTCTGAATGAGCCTTGTTAGTGTATTTAGTTTCAATTTGTAGATAACCATAGATGACTAGAATGCTGTAGGTGTATGTCCTAGCAGTCATGTGTCTTTGCCTCCTTTTTTTTATTCTGTAATTCATCTTTACTTTGGGGTTGATTTTTACTTTTCTTTTATTTTCTGCCCTCTTTTCAGGGGAGGGTGGAAATAACTTGGGGAATAGCTTACTCATCAGGTTCCCAAGTTCCTCTGTTGTCTTCCTGCATTTATTCACTGCCAGATCTTCTCCACTGCTCTTCTATCCTCAGCCTCCAGCAAGAGATACTGTTCTTTATATACTGTGGATCAGTTTATAATTACTCCTTACTCTTTCTATTTTTATTTCCATGGTAAATCAGCTTCTGTCTGTCATTTGGGGACTAGAGACAGTACTTTTTTAACACAGAAAGTACTTTTAATACTTATCTGTGACTAGCTAGTTTTGAGTGAAATGCAGAAATGTCTGTAGTTTGAGATACAAGATGTGAATTTTGTACATATAGTTTTTTCAATTAATATTACATACACATTTTATAGTAATTATTCCTAGTTTGGTATTTATTCATTATATGTCTTAGGATTTGAATATTATGTCTTCAATTTATGTGTTATCACTGCTTTCACTATGGAAAAGTGAAAGAACTTTTTTTCTTCAGGCTGTTGTTCATGAAACTGAAGGTTTGCTAGGATACATCTATTGTGACTTCTTCCAGCGACCTGATAAACCACATCAGGTAACATTTGTGATCTGACTTCAACTTGGGTTTTGTATAAGTAGTAACTGTAGCATTAGTGCCATTTGCGTTCAATAAGTCAGTAAAACTTTCCCCATTTTAAAATAAATTTAAACAGGGAATGTCTGTAACTTCATGTGTGGGTTTAGGTAAAATATTTTTTAGAGCAAGCTTTCATGTAAAAAAACATCACCCAATAGGCTGAACTCAGACTCTGTGCTACAGAGTAACAGGCCTTATGAAATGTCATAGAACTCTGCCTAGAGAAATGGTAGCTATTTAAACACTTATTTTCTGGTCTACTGTTTACAAGTAGAAGCAGTCTGACATTTTCACTTTCTAATCTTTACACTCAACTAATTTTTATTCTGAAGTCTCCTTAAAACTGTAGATAGTTCTAACTGTTGTGGCTCAGTCACTACCTAGTGCCAGTATATTTGCAATAGGATGCAGTACAGTAGACACTTCACTGAGTAGAAGCACCTGCAAGCTACCACCTTTAGTGAGGAGATGAGTGGACAAACTTTAAATCTACATTAGTTTAATACATAACTCTGTTTTGCTAGTATTTCACAATATACTAGTAGTGCTGTGTGGTATATTTTATAAAGAAGTTGCTGCTGAAGACTGAGGAGAGAACTTAAATATATACTTTATGGATTTGACACATCAGTAAATTTCTTGGCACTAGTGATCCCTGTTAGAAAATTTGAATGGTTTTGATCATTCTAAAACATAAAGAAATAATTTTATCTTCTAAAAGCAACACAGACTTTCCTTTATGGAATAAATTAATTTCATTATGAATTTGAAGCATATAATAAGGATGGAGAAACAGTGCTGGTATTGAACAACACTGTTAATGATTATTGAATTCTGCTTGTGTAGCTGAGTATATGTTCAGATTTGATTTAACAGTTTAGTTTAATTTAATCATCGTTTTAATATCAGTTATATAATGACATTGGCTGTCCATGTTTGCTTTTACCTTGCAAAGGACTGTCATTTTACAGTTAGAGGAGGCAGGCTAAAGGAAAATGGAGAGTACCAGCTACCTGTGGTTGTTCTTATGCTGAGCCTTCCCAATTCAGCAAGGGGGGCACCAACGCTACTGAGTCCTGGCATGATGGAGAATCTCTTCCATGAAATGGGACATGCTATGCATTCTATGCTGGGAAGAACTCGGTACCAACATGTCACTGGTAAGAAAGTTATAATGGTGATTTTTTTGTTTGAGTCAAATGTTTAATTTCCAGAAGAAAGGAGTAGATTAAAAAAAATTAAAAAACAGATGGAACAAAACAAAAGAATAAAAAGAATATGAACCAAAAATGTTTGCCATGTTAGTAGTTCTATATCCTTGATGATTTGTTAATACAGTATCAGATCCTCAGATATTATGTAAAACTCAACCAAACAACACTTGAATTTTTTTTTCTAATAAGAATTAGGTGTTTGTATCTCTTCTTTATGTGCTGTTGATCTTTATACTATTGGTGGTGTCCACTCTTGCAAGCTTGTCTTATGTGGAGTTTATAATCACTGGAATAGTTGGAGGTTGGGAAATAGATTTCTACCTAGTGTAAAACCACAATGAATCCTGGGTTGGAAGTGACTTAGGAAAATGAATGAAGAAAAAATAGTGAATTAGCTCTTGCAAAGAGTAGTGAGGGTATTGGCTAGCAGCCTTCTGCAGTTGTGGTAAACGGGTCAAAGCCCCATGCTGGCTAAGGCTCCTTGGCCTGCTACTTTTTCTTACCTGTGGACAGCTGGGTATATTCTTTTCTATAATAGTGTGCTGGAAATCTCAAGTGCAGTAGACATTTACTTATTAAAAAAAACCGAAACAAAAACAGCCAAACAGATGAGATTGTAACTCCCTTGTCTGAAGAATTCTTTTTAAATATGTTTTATCATTTTTATGCTAGTGATACAAAGGGATGTCCCCCTTTGTTAATGTTTTATGTTAATGTTTTAAAGTTAATGTTTTGTCAATAGACATCTTTGCACCCATTGGCAAAATACTCTTTTTTTTGAGTTGTCCATTTAAAACTGAAATTGACTGAGCTGTTTTATAAGTATGTCACTAGTGGCTGTTGTTAAAACAGATGAACACTGCATCATTCCTTCAGTGTAAGTGCTGTATAGTCTTTGGGACAGCTAAGGGCTCTCCCCCACTCCTTCCACTCATATAGCCTTGCTCATCCTGAGCTACAGGAATGCTTGTATGCCCAAAATATCTGCTTTACTGTGAGCTCTCCTCTTGTGCTGAATCATTGTGTCTGCATGTCAAACTCTTGAAGGGGCAGGAAGTGGCTAAGTTTGAGGCTCAGACTTTCCAGGAGCCCCTGTGTATGGTTTCTGTGTTGCTTTAGCTCCAGGCAGTTCTGCATCCCAGAGGATTTCACTCCACATCTAGCATTGCAAAAGCAGTATTGGAGGTTGGAGGTCAGTGGTGTTGTTTCTGCAGAGAATCCTTTTTTAATGGATTTGGATTGTGTAACAATCAAAGGGCTCGTTCCAGGGATGTCTATTGGGGCTGTCTGCTCACATGGAACATGAGGGTGGTAAAGTATGGAAACAAGATGACTACAGGCTATTGTGAGAACAAAAAATTTGACGTTCTACTTGAGATGAGCTGAGTAATTTGACATCTTTCCTGCTCTCTCTTGCCTTACTTTTCTTTAATTCAGAACTACACAGTGCAGATCATGCATTTTCAGAATATAAGGAGAATTTTGCTACCAAATGGATTTTTCAGCAGTGGTGGACAAACAGAATCAGTTTTATATGTCAATGCAGAAGTGCATAATGTGTCTGTATCTAATGTGTCTGTGAAAAGGTCCAATGTGATTTGAAATTACATCAGAGCTGTATCTAATAGCAATAAGTATTAGAATGGTAAAGGTGCTGGTGAAACCTCATGCAATGTTTGGGCATGTTCTTTCTGTGCGTCTAGTCTGAAGGTGAATTCAAACTGCAGCAGGTACAAAGAGCTAGAGAGGATAGTTTCTTAGACTTTATCTTGCCTTTCGATAATGATGGCTCAGAGAGAATACAGTTTCTCTCAATTTAGTAGGTAAAAAATAGTGTGATAAATGCCATTTATATTAAAGAGCAGTATCAGTCTGAATCACTGAGTATAAACAGATTATAAGTTAAGATTAAAAATTACAGAAAGGTTTGTAGAGGTCAAAGGAGTGATTCTAAAAACTAGTCTTCAAAAAATAGTAAAAGCATACTGGGGTTTAAGACTAATTCTGAATGTTGACATTGTCTCTGGCAGACAGGGATAGAGGTGATGACCCAGTGGGTCCACTATGAAATCAACAACTTTTACATTGATAACTTTAATATAGAAATTAGAAATTCAGCTTTGATTTGGCAATGTGTTACACTTTTTAAAAACTTCCATTGGATAAGATGCTGATAAAGATTAGAGTAAATAAGGTTTTTGGGAAAGTGCTTTTTGAAAATAGTAACAGCAAAGATATTACCTCATTGCACTTACATAGGGCATGTCTTCAGTCTGCAAGTGTTCCTTGAATGAATGACTCGGTATTATAAAGCAAGGTTAATATAAAGCATAAGTAAGCTCAGCAAACAGATGGAATTTAAAACTTGTAGCTGTGAATGGGATTAAGGCAGAGATTTATTTACATTGTAGTTTAATTTAGGTTTAGAGCACTTAAATAGATTTGGTGTTTCATGCAGGGCCAGTTTAGCTACAGTCTGGTTTAGTTTAAAAAGGGTGTGATCCAGAGCTTTATAAGGTGCCTCACCCAGCTGTTCAAATATTTTGTTTTACTTTCTGATTTATAGTAAAATGTGTAGGATCATAATGAAGCTTTTCTGGCAGTATGTACAATAATGGAAATAAAATATTGACTTAATAAATGAAAGAACATTAAAGTTCACCAAAAGTCCAAACTGAAAGTTGCAAAACCTTTTGGAAAGAGTTAACTATTTGTGTTAGTGGAAATAGCAAATGCTAATGTGTACAATTATTCTACCTCTAGGAACCAGATGTGCTACTGATTTTGCTGAAGTTCCCTCAATTCTGATGGAGTACTTTGCAAATGACTATCGAGTGGTTAACCAGTTTGCAAGGCATTATAAAACAGGACAGGTAGGGAAAAAAATGTAAAATATTGAAAATAGGAATAAATGCATGTAGGAAAAGTATCATATTTACATGTGTTATTAGTTAATAATATTTAAAGTAGAGATGAAGAATGGATAAAATTATTTTATTATTACAAATTCAGTTAATATTTTCATTGCAAAAAAGATAAAGGTAATCTATGGAAGAATACAGGGTTCTTATATCCAAGGTTCCAATTACATATTTAAAACTTTCAGCCTTTTTTCCTACAAGGTGTAGTAGGTGAACAGCTACTATGTGAAGCAAGTTGTTTGGAATGGTTTAATATAATTACAGGTAAGTTATGGCAAAAATAGGATTTGTCATTGAGCTCTCTAACGTCTGTCTTAAAATAAAGCTCAGGTAGCCAGTTATGGATGTAAATGGAAATGATTTGCAGTGTTTCAAAATTTCCATTTTTAGCACAGCGTAGGGCAGTGATTGAAATATTTTATGATGAAAAACATACTGCTCTATTTAGGATTATATTAGGATTAGTTAGATTCTGTCAGTCGTGAATTTCTGCATTAAAAAAGCTGATGCTGTTCTTACATGAAGTTATTCTTTATCAGTCTATTGCAAGGATCTGCTTTTGTGGGGTATTTGGAAAACAGTGCTCTTTGGAGCAAGGTGACTTTTGCTGGTCACTTTAAGACGTGGCAATAAAAAATTATTTATATTTACACAGACATTTCAAAAATTTCTCCTAAGATGTGTTGTGTTATAATTCATTGGAGCTTTTTATCCAATACTAAGCATTTAGTGTTTTTCAGTATTATGGAAGTAAAATTATGTTTTCCTCCATTAACAGTTAGGAAAATTTGTTGCTTAATTTCTGTTTTAATAGATACTCTCTGAGAAATTTGCTCTGTGATTTTTTTTTTTTCTTTCAACAGGGTAATCATTTCTGCAGAATTGATTGCACAAAGAAAGGTCTCTTTGAAACCTGGGAGTTAAACTCAGTTCAGGAGTGTTGATCATTTATCTATTTGAATCCACATGCAGAAATGGACTTTCTAATGTTCTCTGTAAAATTCATGTAGTGTTTAAACAGCATGGAGTTAATCTGATTGCATATGAGTTCAGAGAATGAGCTTCACTAAAACATCTGAAAGAGATTTGTAGAACATTATTTATGGCTTTGTATTTTCAAAATGACTTGACAAATCTAAACCATGTTTAGTTTCAATGCAAATGCTAAGCACCAGACACTGTGTCCCATTTGGCATTTCCATAAACTACTTCTGTTTACTGGTGGTGAAATTGTCCTCTTTCAGAGAGCAGTTGAGAGAGGTTTGATGTAGCAATGCAGTCTTCAAGGGGGCAAGAATGTATTATACTGGAAGATGAGAAGAAGAGCCCGAAACTACTCTGTGGCTCTTGAGAGCTTTAGATGGCTTCCTTTTAATTGCTTTTTTAAAATTTTAGAATGCGTTTTTAAGCCATTATCCAACATACATAAATCTGCTTTTGCTTGTGTTGGTTCAACTAAGGTGATTTTAAGAATCTGATATCAGATTTCTATGTTTGTTATTTAAGTACAAATGGATTGAAGTGATCTTTTCTGTTGTGCATAGGTAGTGAAGTACTTTGACTTGAAAATCCCATTTCTCCTACATTTTCAACTTCACAAAGATCTTTTTGGGGCTTACTTTCTCTGCTTGTTCTTTTAATTAATTCTTTTGTTGGGAAAATAGGAAATTCGATTTTTTTTGTTGTTTATTTATCCAGGTTTTGATTTATTTGAAAAAAAAAAGAGTCCACTTTACTCCCTTTTCAAGGAGAAGTAAGGAAGGTGGACGAAAAAGTTAAAATTTGAAAACTGTGAAACCACTTAATTAATATGTTGTTCTGTCTGAGAACTTCCATTATTTTTTTTCTTATGACTTAAGAGACTGAGCCTTTCTGTGCTAGAAAGATCTTTTCTGCAACAGCTACACCAACAGAGCTGTGCTGGATGTTGGCAGGAGGACTTGCTACTGACCCAGTTTGTGTCAGAGGCAATGCAGATAATTTGACAAAGCGTCTTTCTTTTGGCCTCACTGCATCTACACTCTAGTTTTTGCATATAGACTTCAGGTGGCGTGGTTTTTAATATTCCTACTGAACATAATTGCATCAGAAGAACTTGTCAGTGTAATCTCGTATTAGACATTGCTATAAAAGTCAGTTGTAGAAGGACTCATCTTTGAGGATCTGCACTTACAATCAGTGCTTATGCTTGTGGGAAGAGGAGGGGAAAGAGGTGTTTTGTTTATTAAAACATGTGAACTGTTGAAAATTGTATTTCAGTAGCATTGCAGAAAAAGAAATTGATGGGTAGACCTTCAAAGATGAGAGTTCATTTTGATGAGATCATGAGGTTCTGGTCCAAAATACCTTGAAGTTTATAGAAAGCTCGTCTCTGCTGTCTGTCCCTTTTGAAAGGTCATGCTGTTGAATGTTGAGGAGTGACAAACCTTGCGAGCTCTTCTGTCAAAAGGAGCAAGTCTTTTGAACTTAGTTGAAAAAGTGGGCCAGTACAAATCTATTTGTTTCAAGAAGATAGCAAGCCTAGTTTTCCTTTCATCTGAAAGATGACTCAAACCAAAAAATCCTCGAGATAAAATGAATAAATAGAGAGGATTGTAATAATTGGTTACTAAAGTTGGATTAGTCAGGTAAGCTCATGAAGTCAAGCCATACTAAAATGAGGGCATTACAGTGCTTAAGCAGACAATCTGGTGCATGGATGCTATTCTGTATCACTGTGATACAGTGTTTGTTTAATTTCATTTGTAAAGTGCAGAGATATGTGGTAGGTCTGAGCTAAATCATTTTAAGCTTGTGCGTCTTTGAAGGCTCTCTTGAACAAAGGCCAGTGTTTCAGCTGTTCAAATTTGAACTGAGTTCATTTTTCACAGAGATGGAATTACAAAGACAGTATTGTATTAGCACGATTACAAGAAAAAAGCCCACAGATAGTAAGAGTTGTAATGTATTGCAATTACTGCACAATGGTCAGGAGTTAAGCATGCTTTGGGACACAGGGAATTCTGTTCTATTAGCCACCATGAAAAACATGCTGAAAAATTCATTCCAAGATCTTAAGGTTACTTACTGGAGAAGGATAGAAAAGTGAACCTCAAAGTAAAGCATGTATTGTTTAAATTTTAAAAATTGAATGGTTATTCAATTACATAGTTTTAGCCAAAGCTCTGTGAAATCGTTCTTTTAGAAGGAAGGTGACAGTCTCATTTTGGTTTTATCAGAGTTCATCTTTCAGAAGTGAAGTAAGAATGCTGATGCCTTTTTTTAATTCATTCAGCTGCTTATTAAGGGGCTTTGTGAGATTGTAATGGAGCAAGGAGGAATAGATTCTATTGCCTGAAACAGTACATGCTCCAGTTCAAGATCTCAGCATATCTGTGTGCATGACATTCACAGAAACATACCTTAGAGTGAAGCTGTGATCTTTGAAAAACCCTCTGGAGTGAAATTTTGCTTCCTTGAAATCTTAAGTATTAAGATCTCAAAGGCGTTTCGGGAAAAATAAGTGATTTCTTTATCAATTTAAGTTCTTTCAATTTAATCTAATTTTGGCATTGTTTTTCTGGTGCCAAATTCTTCTTGGCTTGTGAATTATGATCACAACACAGTCTTTGAGCCATCTTAGTGGCTATCACACTGAGAGATTTAAGAAAGACAAATGTTTTTGCTTCCTTTGCCTTTTTGTCAAGAAGTGTAGTCATAAGAATGACTTGTACTTTCTTGTTGATTTTAATCTGCTCAAACGGTAAAGCTTGCTCTTCAATGCACAGTAGATTGACATTGTTTGTTTGACATTCATATGGCTACAAAAAGAAGTTAACAGAATTTTCTTGGAGGGTCCTGGTAAAATTGCCTGTATTTTACTTGGTCTCTAGAATTTCCTCTTGCTATCATTTAATATAGAAGAAATATAAAATTGAAATAGAATTATGTTTAAAAGAGTTCGTTTGACCTTACCTGGTAGGAGGGCTCTTGACTTTAACACTCTTAAATGATAACTTTATAAAACATGGATATTTGCTGTTGCTAAGCTTTTGGTTGTTCAGGTCTGTAACACTGACAAATTACAGTTTAAGAATTTCCATCCAGTTTTCTCATACTTTGCTGTATCCAACATACAGATGTCCCTAGAAGAAATCAGTTTTAATTCCATGTCGTACTAGTTCATTAGGAAAAAAAGCCTCCAAAAAGCTGCCATAACTTGCTGATAGGTTTTGTGCTTAACAAAATCTGTTCAAAATTTTATAGGTTTCCTTGTTGAAATGGTGCTACTGCAAACCCAGATGTGCTTTAGTTTCAAGATGAAAGGGCATTGAAGGGTGTGCCCTACTTGTGTAAGAGGATGAGACAGAGACATTCATAGAACAGGGAGAATAATTGTCCAAGCAAAATACTTTAACCAGTTGTAACTTTTTTTTCTACTTTACTTTCTGCCTTATTAAATTCTCTGGTTTTATACCATGGTTGACCTAGCTAACTTTTGACTTGGAGAAGAGGTTGCAAGCCTTAGCAAGTACTGCATAAAGCAGCTGTGCAACCAAAGAATTTTTCTTACCTGCTTCAACTTTGAGATTCCAGAGTCAATTGATAAAATTTTTTTCACTAGGTGTGACTTTTCTAGAGCTGGGTTTTTATTCTGTGAACATTGTTTGTCTTGAATTCATATCATTTGCAGAAAATCTAAACATATGGCTCTGCCATATCTGTAGACTTTCTTGGATTAGTTCTTGAATGCTTCAACACACTATAAAAGCATAGGTATGATTTTAGAGTCAAGTTTAATACCTAGCATCTCTATAACATTGTACAACTTGTAGTACCTTTCTTTATATTTTAGCAAGAATCCAGTTATTTTAACCATATTTCATTTATTTGGTTAAGGAAGCTGCTAGGAAAAAAAAGAAAATGTTTGTTAGGAAAAACATGTATTGAAAAGCTTCAGCAAGTGGTGGAAGAAGTGTAAGGTCAAGCATTCATAGACAGATGTTCTTAAAAATCTCGCATTAAAAAGTCTTTGGATGTATTTGCAGACATCTGGATGGAAAGTCAAAAAGTTTGTTTAATGACTTGAAAAGTGTTTCTGACTTTTCAGTAGGTGGTGGCATGGATAGTTTTATTGCCATAGATGTGGAATAAATTTAACTTCATTAAAAATTTCAAAGGGTAGACATTTACTGTTTAGTACAACTAAATATTTTTATGTGGGTTAGGGTAAAAGATCTGATGCTGTCTCAGTTGAAGTTATGAAAACCCAGTATTATTAAGCTCAGTATTATGAGTTATATGATGTGGGAGGGCTTTAACTGCCCCAGTCTGTTCTTCATGTCTAAAAACAGTAATAACGTCTTTAACAGGCGTATAAGGAATATGGAATCAGTTTATAGAAAAACACACAGATTTCACTTAGTGAGTGCTCTGATGCTGTGTGGATTAATGCTGATCTCTTAGTTGGCCATTTAATGCTTTGTTCAGCAAATATTTTTCTTCCTCAATGCAAAGCACTTCAAATGTGTTTTATTACCACCAGGGTTTTTTTTGTATATTCAACCTCTTCTAGTAATTAGCTATTTAAACACAATTTACAAATAAACAAGTCTAAATGTGATCCATTTTTTTTTTCCAAGCCCCTGCCAAAAAACATGGTGTCAAGACTGTGTGAGTCCAAAAGAGTGTGTGCTGCAGCTGATATGCAACTCCAGGTATGTGTTTTGCATTCTAGTTTCTGTTCTCTATTCAACACTTAACAAAACATATTTTAGTTCTTAGAATTTTTTATTTTAATGTAGATGTGTTATCTAAATATATGCAAATTAATTAATTTTTATATTAATTGTTATGATTGTTTTTCTGAACACATTCTATCTGCTTAAACCTAAATGCTTATATCTATAGGAAAATACCATGAACACTACAGCTTTTGGAAATGGTTGGATTATCAGAATTCCCAAATGTAGTTTAAGATTGAATTCTTGAATTAATGGAATCATTTAAGGAGAACTTGAAGTAGAGGAAGTGTTGTGTACCTTGGATCATTAAAATATAGTACGACTGAGAGATACAGGCTACCACAGTAAAATCAAACCAACATGTTTATTTACTAGAATGTGATTTGAGCTCCTCTTCTGTAGCTCCAGAGGAAAGTGGCTACTTGTCACATCAAAATTGCTGGCTAGACTGTAAGGATGTAAGACTTCTCTCTCACAGTGCTAGGAGAAGTGACTAAATTCACAAACCTTTATTTTCTGTGGGTAGGTGTGATTGATTGATCGGTCTTTTCCATAAACAATTAGTGATGCTGTTCTTCAAAGCAAGTAAAGGAAATTAAGACTTCTACCTAAAATGGTATTTGGCTTTTTTCAGTCCTGCAGGAGCAGTTCTCAGATGTGTACAGTAGCATTAGCATCCAGCCAAGTTTTTTTTACAGTGAGCATTTGGCTGCATTTAATGTCCTACAAGTTTTTGCTGTGTGATTTTTGTGATTTTCTTCTTTGTTTTGCCTTAAGCCCAAAGCATATAGTTTTTCCTTCTACAGTTAACTTGGTGTTTAGGTGAGACAACTCTGCTAGTCCCTTAGTGAAGGTTAACTGCTGAGTTGTGAAAAGAAACAAATCTACAGATTTTTGGTGTTTCTTCCTTTGAGGAGTCACCAAATGATCACAACCCAGTCTACAAACATGAGTTGAGCTGGTTAACTGAGCTTGATCTGAAAGAGAAACTTGAGCATTTGCAGTTTTCTCTGTGCATTTACATAGAAGATTTTAAACTAATCAGAAGTCTGAAGTGTGGACTCAAGTTGTGTACATGGCATTTACACTAGTCAAAGGCAGACTGAACGTTGTTTTCAGCGTATACACGTATTTTTCATTGGTAAAACTTAATGGACTTTTGAATTGTGCTTTCAGTGCAGTGCTGGCCGTCAGCAGCCAGTGTTAGCTGGGCAGGTGTTACCTGTAGCTGTATGTGCATGACATAAAAATATAAGCGTACTCTGCAGGTCTGATTTTGAAATGCATCCTGCTGCCTTTGAAAGATTCTCATAGAGAATGTCTGATAATCCAGAAAAATGTGGGCAAGAATATAAATAAATATAAATAAAATAAAAATAATTCTAGGTTGAAATAAAATTTATACTGTGAATGCTTAATTGTGGACCTTTATTCATGAGGGCACAGCACACGTACAGATGGGTAATCACCAAAGTGTTGATCAAGTCCTTTCACATGCACCCATTCCTTTCTGGTGTCTCTGTCCATAACAGCTATATATTGATCTGACAGATTTCCTTTCAGCTTTTTATATGTATTTGATATGATCTTGTCAAGGTTTGAGACCAAGTTGGCATTGTGGAGGTTAAATGGGCTTGGATATTGAGCAGTATCAGTCACAAATATATTCACAAGTGACATGGCCTCCCTGTTCTGTGGTGAAGGAGAGTGTTCCAAAAGAAGTCATTACATCAATTGCTTGTGCTGGGCCTGTGCAATGCCCCTGCTACTGTTGGCTCTCAGCTGCTCCTGGGGCCTCTTTAGACTCTGTCTTGGAGTCACTCCACACCCCCTGGCTCTGGTGGGCTCAAGTTCCCGTGAGTGCCCAGTGATTAACTGGTTCTGGCAGTGATGCAGTGATTTAGCAGGCTGCTTGCCATCAAGTTTTTCTTGTGCAAATTAAGTTCAACTAGTTTCAACCCATGCCAAATGACCACAATGCCATACTGAATAATAATATTAATTTTCTTCTTTCAGCACTACATTTTTGGAGACGCCAGGTATAAAACCTGCAGAAGTGCGCACTCATTTCAAAGGGACAGATTGGCAGAGCTATTCTGTTAACAATTCAGAAAAAGTCCCAGAGAAGTTGACTACATGGCAAATATAAAGCTAATACATTCCATTTTAGAAGTGCATAATGTTACTCATATAGATTAAAAAGTTTAATAATTAATTGAAGCAAAATATATTTTAATTTGCGGATGCCAAGTATATATGTGCTGCTAGCTATATGCCTGAAAATACTGTTAATGATGATTCTAATACTGATCTTCAGACTTTGCAAAGACTGTGTTTTGTATTGATGGCTAGATGCTGTGTTAGCTATATTTGACCTTTAAAAGAAGAAAAAATGCTGACAAATATTCCAGCAGTGTGGAAAACACCTGGAGGTTCTTCTGTGGTCTGTTCAGAAAATAAGTCTATTGGCTCATGAAAGTAAGAAATATTGCTGCTTTTTCGTAACTATAATACCTCTGAATTTTCTTTTAGGTCATGTAATCAGTTACTCAGAAGGAAAGATAGGAGAGTCCATACATCTTCTCCTAAGGCTTTTGCCAGGCAGGTTGAATCCCAGAGTCTTTTAGTCAGTAGTAACTTCACTGGAAAATGCCTAAGTGTGTGCATATTAATGCTGTCAAGCAGACAAGGAGGTAGAAAGAACTGGAATCAAGTGAAACTAATAAATACCAATGTAAGTGCAAAATAGAGAGACAGTATGAAGATAAAAAACTATTTGATGGAGTTTTTATATTTTTAAGTCTTTTGAGAAATGTGTTTTATTGAAATTAGAAATCATCTTCTACCTACTGCTTGATATTAAGTATTAGCTTGCTCCTCAGCAGTATCACCTAAAATCATGTGGTCCTGGGATGTGTTTCCCTTTCCCATTTCAAAGGCTTGTATAAACAGACAGAGCTGTGGTTCATAGGTGGAAATGCATATGGGTATAAAGTTCATCCAAGTTTATTTTCAGGGATGGTTTTTTTAACCATGCTGTCCAGGTGGCCTGGCTCATAGCTTTCTTCCCACACTGTACATGTGCCAGGATCAAGGGAGAGCTTATAGCTGACCTCAATGACTCATTTCCCTGTCACCACATTGTTCTTTAGGCAGAACATTTCACTGGCCTTCAGATGACATTTCCCCACTTCCTAGCTGTGAGTTGAGCTTTTGTTCCTTGACCACAAACTGCTTCACTCCAAATCTCACTTTAGAGAAGGTCCCCTCCAGTGCAGATGCAATTTCCTCATCTTGTGAGGAACACTGAAGAGCAGCTGCAGCCTGGTCCAAACAAAGATGGGAGATAGAAAAAAGAGGATCAAGGCTGTGCTGAAGCTTGACACTAAAGTCTGTTGTCAGATGCTGAAGTTCCTCATGTTTGATTTGGGTTTTGTAGAGACGAGAGGGGAAGCTGGTGTGAAATGGCAACTGCAGAGTTAAAAAGGTCTAAGGTGACAAGAGAAAGTGAGATTTTTAGGACTATTACATCAGGTAATTTTCAGGTCTGTTCATGGTACTTACTGTGGGTCATGCTCTCAGTCACCCTTGCTACCATAAACCTGTAGCTTTTGTTAAACTACATTAAAAAAAATTAATGAGATTCTAGAGACTAGAAACGCAAAGCCATTGTAAAGCCTCTTCCTCTTCTTACATAAATAAGAGGAAAAAAGTATTGTAATTTTGGCAGTGTAGTATAGGTTTCTCTTTATATTTTTAGTCTGAACAGGTGCTTGCTGCCTACTCTGCATTTGTAGATGGACATTGTTGAGTGCTTACATGTCTTATTCAGTGTTGCTACCTGGGACACAAAACTTGCAATGTCATTAATGGGTGATTGTGCAAGTTGAGTCTTGCTGACCTCTCTTACTCTCATTAGCCATGTAGGAAGCAAGCAGGAAATCTAGGAGTAGCTCCTGCATGTCATAGTTTATTCACCCCCCTGCTTATGACCCTCAGTTTTTCTTGGAAAAAAATCAATGTGCAGGTTTGTTGTTTGTCAAGAGAGACTATCAAAGGGTTTATCAGAATTCTGTATGTTCGAAGACAGCTTATTCAAACAGAAGGGATATACTCCTTTAGAAACAGTGACAATTATGGTGAAACTACATGTTGTATCCAGAACAAATAAAAATATGCTGAATTCTGATAAATTATTGAAGAGTTCAGAATTATTTGTACTAACATTTCATAATAAAGAAGCTTTTCCGAGGTTCATGGGGCTGTTTTATTTAGATAACATAAAACATCCAAACAACTTCTCCATAAAATTTTGTGGTTATAGTTCCTGGAACAGTGTGTTTGTCATTGGGGATGGTATTGCACTCTGGGAGTGTGACTGGGCCTGAATCTCTAGCCAAATTATTTGCTTCATTCCTTGCAAAAAAGCTTTTTGAGGCTCCCTGTTGTCAACTTTCCTATGAAATGTGCCTACCACAGGATGACCTGACCTCTTCCCTTAAACATCTGGATCCATCAGACTTCTCAAAAAATCTTGTGTTGCACAGCAGTGGGTGTCCTCTGTCTTCTTGTGCTTCCACAAAATAGGAAATCTTCATACCAAAAAAAAAGGCTGCAATCATTTCTTCTGTCCATGCCTATTTCGTGTTTTTTGTTACAGTGCCAGAGGCTCGGCTTTGCTGTCTTTGCTTGGAAAGTCTTTTTAATGGTGCAGCTTTCCCGCTGTCTGAACACCTTAGTGATTTGGTCATGCACCTGCGTTCTGCCGGAGTTCACATGCATAAAAATTGCTCATGCAGCAGCTTTTACTTCTGGCAAAGTACCCTCCTGGTGCAGTGTGCTTTGAGCTAAGCTTACACTTCAGCAATTTATTGCTGTGATGGTGAGAGCTAAAATAAAGGAAAAATCTGCCTTAATATTACACTGTTGCAGGGCTGTAGCAGAAACTCAGTAGCATCAGCAACTCTGTGTAGTGGGCATGGTGCTTTTAAGGTCAAAGGTTGGACTTGATAATCTCGGAGGTCTTTTTTCAACCTTATTGATTCTGTAATATTCTTAACATGATTCTTATGTTCACTGCCTAAGGCATAACTTGCCACTGCAGGGGTGTTCTCATGGCTGCATGTACACATCTTGAAATAGATTATTTTGCAGTGTCCACTTAAATAACTTTAAATAACTTACAGGTTTTTAAAATTAAATCTATTTAAAAATACTTTTCTTGAAAAGGGGAATTGTTGGAGGGCCTTAGGGACAGATCTTAATTTATTTTAAAAATGCAGACCATTAGTACTCCCAGTGTGCTAAGTGACTTAAACATGGATTTATAAAAGGTCATGAATGGTGGTGGTTGGTGTTCTCCAAAAACCTGTTTCTCTCCTTGTATAACATAAGTATCTTATACTAGATACTAGTAGTATGATAGAGGATAGAAGATTTCAAAACCATATATATTTAAACTATTCCCTCTGCCTAGTCCATCTCTCATGTTCTTTTCTTTGTGTCTTTTTTGGTTTTCATATGCAAATAACATGTGCCAAAGACAAATGTATTTTATCTCTTCAGGTATTTTATGCTGTCTTGGACCAAATCTACCATGGTAAACACCCTCTAAAAAAGTCAACCACAGAAATTTTAAAGGAAACACAGGAGAAAGTTTATGGATTGCCATATGTACACAATACGGTGAGTAGCAACAGAATAACTGTCTAAACCGCACCTTTTCATTGATAGCATAATAGTACCCCTCCCTCTCCCTGACACTTGCCCTGCACACTTACATACTTCTTGCTGTATTGTTATATTGAAAGGTTTCTTTCTTTCACTCACTTGATCCAGAGAGTAGTGTGTTGGAAATGTTCAGCCTAAAATCAAAATTTAATTAATGTACTTGTTTTTGCATAGGTATAGTCTCATAATGATAAACTTCATTACTTTGCTTTTATTTTCTTAGTAAAGAAGGCACTGGAAACAACATATTGGAAAGAGGGTTTATTCTGACTTTTTAAAGGCTGCTTATAAAAGGCAGCAAAACACTGTGCTGCACATTGGTGTTTGTATGTGGTCAGCGTGAGAGAAAGTGTGAATCAGGAAAAGAAAGTGTGTTTTTTTCACTGTATTCCTGTGGCCTTTGTCATGTCATTTATCCTTTTATGTGTTATCTGAAAGTGTAAAAGCCTAGAGTTCTACTGAGCTATGTAATTTTGATCTTCATCATGACATGTGTTTGTTCTGTAGTTCATGTGACAGCCAAAGGTGCAGTTTGCATAGACAGCAATCACATCTTGTAGTGACACTAGGATCATTTTGAAATGGGACAGCAAGTTTTGGCCTGGAACTTAATCCCAGCAAAATGTACTGTGAATTTATGAATAGTCAAAAAGTCTGTGTTTATATTTACTGAATGTAGCATTACTGTCAAGAACTGTAAGACAGTTTAAATTTCAAGTAAAACAGTGAAAAATTGCATTAGAATAACATTAGTACTCTGTAGAGTAATTAATGTCTGTAGTTTGTCTTGCTATCCTTTCTTGCTGTTCTTCCAAACTTGAGACATGTTTGTAGTTTAATTTGTAGTACATATTAAAAAAAAATGCCTTGAAAGTAAAAGTTGGGGTTTTTAAATGAAGAAAATATATTTCTTCCTTTCATTTGATTTCAGAGCTAGACATTGAAATACAGTAGTAGGGACCAGTTTTTATTTTTGTCTGTTATTTGGCTAGGTACTTACGGAGCTGGCAGGAAAAACGAAGTGTTTTGATTATTTGAATCTTATCTGTTCTCTATACATTTAGATTCAGTTATGTAGTGCTAAATCAGGCTTCTGTATCTTCAGTTAGTGCTGTTGGGTAAGAGTTCCTCAGTGGAGATCTTCCCTGCATTAATGTGATTTTCCTGTAGCAGCATTATCTGTCAGGGCTGCAAGCATCCATTATTATCTCTTCCTGATGAACCCTAATTCTCTTTTACTGCTCTTGACAGGCAAGTAAACTCAATAAATATCCTCTAAATGTACTTGGTTGGGCTTTAGTGTAATTGTGCAGACTTATTTTTTGAAGTAGAGCTACAACATGTGTCTTCAGCAGATGAATTTCTGTCATTCTCAGGCACAGCTCAGATAATAGGACAATTTGCATGTGTCTTTTTGTTACAGTGCTTTCCAAATGAGGCATATAAACTACACCTAGTGAGTAAATGCTGCTGCACCTGTGGGGTGTACCTATGTAAGGTAAACCTAAGCATCACGTGTTACATCCCAACAGTAGGAGGGATAGTGCAAAAAAGTCCTGTTGAACGATAGTGGAAAATAAGTCCTGTTGAGGTCTATACTTGCCATTCAAACAGATTTTGCAGGCACTGAGGCAGCAGGCATTGCACACAACAGTGTTTGCATTGGCTGCGTTGATGCAGACAGGCACGGGAGCTGGTGCCACATGCAAGGCAGAAAGGAAGTCAGATGGAAGCACAGAGAAGCAGCACCCCACTAGACTTTGTTTGTCTGAATAATGCAAATCTCAGTTTCTGGCTGGCCATTGCTTATCTGTTCAAAAGTACACAAAGTTGACTGCTGGCTCCTGGAGGATGAAATTCTGCTGGGATTTCATTGCTCTGTTACTGAATGCAGAAGCTGATGACTGCCAGGCAGGGGGCAAGGAAATGTATCTGCCTGTTTTTTTTGTGATGTCTGGCAGTTTTTTTGTCAGAGAAGATTAGTGTTACTGAGTCTGGAAAATGAAGAGCAGTTTTGCACAGGCTCAGTTCTTGAGTCCTTATGATACCTTTAAAAAGCAAACAAGTCTTCCTTTTGGTTCTTCTAAGAAAGCAAGATAAACAGAATAATAATGGCCGTACTTTTTTCAGCCACTTCTTCCTGAATGTAGATTGTGTCAAAATCTGCGCCCTGTGGGGAATTCAGTACTCTGCTTTTGCCCCAAACTTTTCTTCAAATCATAGCTTATTTCTTATCTCTGGTGAAGTCAGTTTTCATTTATTATGGCCTGCTTTGCAGTTGATGATACTGTCTGCTTTTGGAGTGTCTCCCCTGGTCTCTACCTTTGTCCCCAGGATGCCCAGAGAGGCTTTTGAACATGTATCAGGTGACCCTTTGATCAATCTGAGACATGATCAAAGTTTCTCCCCATAATCTGTTGCTTAGTCCTCTCGTATCCCCCAAGCTCAGACTTGAAAACTACTTTCCTTTGAGACAGTCATCAAAAATTAATGGTGTGCCATTGCTAGTCCTTCGCCAAGCATAATAATTCCTATCTCCTGCTGGGGACTTGGTTCAATATTGTAACAGAAAATGACACACAAGGTAAACAGACTCTACAATGATAGTGGAGTTTGCAGCCTCCTGCAGTTACAGGAAAGAGCTCTCAATAATGAAGTGGTTGTACAATAAACACCAGCTGCCCAGATCATCATACCTGTATTTTCTTTGTAAGTAGTTTTAGTTATGATTCTTATTTTCAGAAAATTATTATGGACTTACCTATTAATTGTCTGTGCATTGTAGTAACCTCTTCTGATCTGGTATTTTGGTGGGAGATGCGGGTTTGATTGTGACTGTGAGGAAAAATGGTTTTGAAGAGTTAGTGAATCTGGGTTCTTTTTAGATCATTGCCAAATAGTCCCTTCTGCATTTTTTAAAATTGTGTGGTCTTCTGGTTGGTTTTTCTTTTAGAAACAGCTGAATTTCTTGTGTGGTGCTTGAATACAAAGTGTAAGGATGGAATTAACCCACACACATCAATATAATTATATTTGATAGGAGGCAACATGTTGGTATGTAGGGTGCCTTTGATATTTTTTGGAATGCTGAATAATTTGCTATATGCCCTTTTTTTTTTTTAGCATATTAAAAATGCATATTAGTTCAGAAGGACCACCTTTACTGGTGCCATAAAATGTGCATCAGGTTACAGGTTTAATTATGGTTATATAGTTTTGTCCAGAGTGCAAATTTCTTTGGCAGCATGGCCTATGATTGTTAGTGTTTGGAAAAACCAAAACACCTGTGAGACCAAAAATGTTAGCCAGCCAAGTTTGCCAACAGGAGACAAGGCAGGTATTGTGAGAGATACCCTAGAGCAAAGATGTGTATGGAAGTGATGTATCACCAATGTGGTTGTTAGTCTGTCTTCTTCCTGCAGCTGGGAGGACTCTGCCCAGACAGGGATCCTGACCTTGGAAGACTCCACCTAGGTCCTTGCCTTAACTTGCTATGGTTGTGTCTGTCATGTTCCTGACAAAGGAAATCAATGTATGAGATGCAACCTAACATTTGGAGTGCTTGCTCAGGGAGGCTGCCAGGCACTCTGGGAAGATGTGGCTTGCCATGGGTTCTGAAAACACAGGGAACATGCAAGGGCATGGGTGTTTGGTCAGCTGAGGAGGTGTTGATGTCAATAGGCAGAATTGGCTTCTCTACAGAGAGATAATAGTTTTTGCATCACAGATGGCTGCTATGAGCAAAAGCCTCCTGTTTTGTTGTTGTAGTAGAAAACCTGTGTGTAAGAGAGTGTAGTTTTAACAGGCTTATTCCTCAGCCTACTGAGGGCTGGCTGGCAGTTTGGGTGAAGTATCTCGCAGAATCCACCATCTGTGTCCTTGTGGCATCCATTGTTTTAGGATTTCTTGTTAGGTTTTTGAATGACTGCTAATGTGCAATCATATATAACTCTGTTTCTGTATGTGAATTTCATGTGAATATCAATAATGCATATAAAAAGAATAAATAGACTGAGCAAGCAATGAGGCAGCTGGCTTAAAGTAAGTAAGTGATAACCTTTAACCTTTGATGGTAAAAGTGGTTTAGAATTCTGAAAACGTAACTCAAGTGGTGAACATAAATCTTAGTATTATTGGTAAGGAAGGCTATGTAGCGGCTGCCTATTAAACTTTAAACTGTAATTTCACTTCATATTTATTCTGTCAAAAACCTTCCAAAATTTATTTTAGATTTATTAGGCTAAACTATGATGTAACCTTAGAACCTAAGCAAAGCTGAAAGCCAGATTAAAGGAAATGTAAAAAAACCAGTTAAAATGTAGAATGGGTGCTATGGGCAAAGAGCTTTAAAAAAAAACAGTTCTGGATTGCAGATGAGGGATTAAAATTTATTATGCTAATCAATTAGATGCTAAAAAGAGCTCAGTGGGAGAAATTGCCTGTATATCTGACTATCTGAGAAAGGGAGGTTATTAGAAAACTGAAAGCCATATAAAAGTGAGAAAAACAGAATACAGGGTAAGTTCTAATGAGCCAGAAGTAAAACTGTGGAAGTTTCAAGCAGCCTAGAAACCAAACCCAGCAATAACGATTAAAAACAATGCATCAGAAAGAGGAAGGCTGCCAGATATTTGCTGGAACTGGAACACAGTTAAGTATGATGATTCAAAAGACATTATGTAGTTATCCAAGAGACTGAACCAAGGATACAAACCATCCTGATGCACAAAAGCTTTGGCAGTAAAGGACCAAGCCCTTTAAAACTTTATTAAGAGAATAAAAAGTAGAAATCATTATATGACTAGAGATAATGACTGAAAGAATGCAAGAATTCAGAACAAAAAAGGCTGGAAATGCTGAGTTGCAAATTGCAAGTAAAGAAGGTAATAGAATTCCATAATTAAGAAGCAAGAGGAGAGTGGGAGAAAGAACAGCAATAAATGTCAGAGAAAGCAGTGATATTGTATTCTGCCTCAGCATTTTTTGAACAATAAGCGTAATTTGAATAGATAAGTAATACGTGGAGTTTTTGAGATGGATTGAAACAGTACTGAGATTACAGAATAAAATAGAGAGAATAACTAGATTAGATGTAGTCAGATTGTCAGAATATTTAAACTTGTCAAAACAGTCAATGACTCAGAGGAATTATCACTCTCAAACTCATGAAAAAGTAGTCGTGTTATGATAACTGCTCTTATGAAGGAAGAAGAACTTGGGAACTGTAGATTAATTCTTCATATTTTGTCGCTCAACAAGTAGTAGAAGCAATTATTAAGCAGCTCATAAATACCTTGAGAACACTCAAGTTAGCAAAATAACCCCAGTTTTATTATGAACTGCCTAAGATGGCAAAAATCCACTTTCTTCCTAAGGCATTGATTGATCTTGGAAACAGGTGGTAAGTAATTGATAGCGTAACTATGCTTAGCAAGCTTTCTGACACTTGCAAACCATAATTGTACAACCAAACTGTAGATTTGTGGCTGAGTCAATGCACAGAAAACATGCTGACAAAGCAAATGGAAACTTGGTTTCAGACAGGGACATTAAAAGTGGACATCACCAGGAATCTGTCCAGATGGGAAACGTGAACTATGAGGAATGTTAAGGAAATCCAGTATTTGGCTGGCAAAGAGAAATTTATATGAGCACACATGAATGGTATTCAAAACCTTCATGAAAAAATTATTTGGAATTGAGGCTGTGATTATTTTTTTCTTATTAATGAGAAAATAGGAGGAGGGGAAAATTATATATTTTGTAGCAAATGTGACTATGGGTAGTATCTAATCTTTTAAAGTATTGTTAATTTTTTCCTCATTTGTTGAAGAGGGAAGCAGACACCCAGTATGTCTTGCATCTCTCTTGTAGGCAGTTTTAAAGAAACCACTGTTGTAGGTCACAGAGACGTAAGTTTCATAGTAAAGATGGAGAACCTTCAGAGAGGATGACTTTTCCACTTTCTCTCCCTCTGCAGTTACTTGAGAGGTACTGATGTTGCTCATATTGCACTTTTTATAGTTTTGAAGAGAGATGAAGTCATATGTTAGTACTCAACCCCTACTCAACCCCTTGAAGTTTGTGTAACCCCTTCAAGGTAATTTTTTACCTTGCCATGTTGGAAGCTAAAGTTGTTTATACAGAGTGCAAGTCCCTGGATTAGTTTTCATATGAGCCTTCTTAAAAGTACACTGTAAAATTAAGTTGAAGAGTCTGAGTCCAAGGAAAAGATTAATAAAGGAATGCACAGTGAACTCTAGGGAAGTGATAGTTCTATAAATAATTAATAGCTAAAAGCCATTTCAAGAACATTGGTGCCCTGCTGAGGTCAGTATTAAAGTGGATGCTGGGACTTTCAAAAGCTCTTAAAGTCACCTTTTAAGGTTTGTTTAGGTTTCTGTCTTTGTGGAGTTAAGTTCATTTTATGATAAAGAAAATGCTGATAACAAATACTGTGAAGATTTGTTTTCCAGTGGTTATATGACGCTATTCACTGGGCAACTATCTACAGCAGTAGAGTGTTTACAGATATCATAAGATATGAAGCACTTTTAAGGACATTCTTTTCCCAAGTGTTAGCTCCATGAAACTCAAGCATACTTTAGTGATAGTATTTGCCACATTTACCATGGGGTAGACCATTTTAAGGAACAGTGCAAAAAGTTAGTTACATAGGTCTCCTGTTAACATTTTGAATATATTGAGATACATTGTACATATATATGAAAACACAGATAGTTTCATGTAGTTTGATACAGTTCTGTTTTCATGGCTCACATGTTGTTTTTCCCCCCTGAGATTGCACTACTGGAGCTATATTTGCAGTGATAGAAATAACTGAATACACCATTGCCATAAACACAGCCTAGAGAGTCTGAAATTAATTTCTCTTCAAGTGCACTGTCCTTTCTATGAAAAGTCAAGACAGAAAAGAACCAGACAGAGGAACTATTAGCACCCTTGCTTCACAGAAGGTGACTGAGATAGGGTGTATGTAATTTCTTTAAATTCATATTGTACTTGTGGCTGATTAAGGATTAGAGTTGTGATCCCTTAAATCTGTTTCTAGAATGACTCTAGCCAAAGATTGTAAATAAACAGTACTGTAAACAGGAAGTGATTTCATCTTCCAAGGTTGGTTCAGATACTTTACTTGATTAAGTTGTACTTGCAAATATATTTTGCAGTTACCATGTTGCTTAGGGTATTTTTTGGTTTTTGTAAGGGCTTATCTTAAGCAGTGGTCATGATGTTTATTTTAAAATAATAGGTCAATACTTAAAATTAGGTTTAATTGGAAAAGTAGTATAAAAAATTTGGGCTTCGGTGCAAGTCTGTACCCAAAGGAAACAGTGACCTGATTCTATTTATCTCAGGCTTATGAATTTGAATCTTAGGCAATCATAGAAATTACTAATTGTAATTGAAGAGGGGATATTGCATGCGTATGTATATCTGTGTAGAATTGTATGGTATGACATAAAGGATTTGTTTGGAAATCGTATGTTGGCAAATTTCCTATATTTTACTTGAAAGACTGGTTACAACATTTACAAGTAAGACTGTCTCTTAATTTGTCCAAATAAGATCAGTTAAAGGACATAATAAAGAATCCATTTTCATATCCCTTTGTCTTTTAAAGATTGTTAAGCAATGCAAATCATACATACAGATTTTTGATGTCAGTATTCTTTATTATCACACATATCCCCTGCCCTCAGTCCCTTTCTTGGAAGGAGAGAAGAGGGTATAGAGTAAATAGTTCCAAATGATTTTGCTATAAGCAGCTCAAATTTATGAATAGTTTATAAATAAAAATAAAATATTTTTCTTTAAGCAATTCAAAGACCATATGGTACTTATCTAGAATCACCTAAGTGGTTAATTGCATGTTAAATTCCTTTCCTCTTCCTTAGTGTAAACAACTGCAAAAATATTTACATTCCCTGCCTTTCTAGATTTATTTATCGTTTCATAATAAAAACACGGAAGTGTTACAAATTGAAATCTTAATCTCTTGCTTGACTCGCTTTCTGAAATGTCAGCGGTGTCTCTGGTTTGGTTTACTTTGTGTTCTCTCCATTCCTAACACAGAAACACAGAGCCCTGGGAAACTGAAGAGTATTGATATTAGGCCAGTTAGAGGCGCAGCACAAGATGAGGTTTCTTAAAATTGGTTTTCTGTTCTTCTAAGCAAGATTAGAAACTGCAGGAAAGAAAGTGGTTCTTTATTGCATTTTATTGTTATTGTGAAACTCCAGAAGAATGATGATGTAATTGTACAAAACTTAGAAGGGTTGAGGTCAAAAATCCAATGTAAATGGACCGAGCAAGCCGCTGCATACCTATGGAGAGAGTTGTTTCTACAGTCAGGGAGTGCTCCAGCTTATCCCCAGAGATAGCTACTGGGACAAACAGTTTGCAAACTCTGCACTCTGATACTCATCAAACCATTTCTTCAAGTGAGAATGAGCCGAGGACATCTTCAAAGCATTGGCCAAAGTGTGCTAGTCTGCATGGCAGAGCAGCGTTGTCCTGGGTTTCCACTGGCGCTGATAAACCCTGGCCTCAGCAGAGGGAAATAGCCTGTGCTGTTTCCCATGCTAATCACCCTTCTCCTCTCTCCTGGCTCCGAGGAACCAGAGCCTGCAGCTTCCCCTTGACTCTCAGGAGTTTTCCAGATGTGCTGATAGCTAAATTCAAGGGCATTAGGAGCAGTAGTATCAAGTTAGTGCCAGACACAAGGGGTTCTCCACCCAGTAGCCACTGAAGGAGATAAGTTGGCTGCTCTTTTGTTGGGTTTCCTGCCAGAATAAGATTTTAATTAAGAAGGGGGAGGGCACCAGATATCATCTCCATCAAATATTGTTCTTCATGGAAACAATTCAACAACTTGCTCATTGACGTAATTACTGTAGCACACATTTTGTAATTAGAAGTCTTAAATGACAAAAATACTTCCCTTAATTTAGTATTGTGTCTTTTCAGGTTCTAACTTGTGTTTTTTGTCTTTAGATGCAAAGTGAAATGGACATAAATATACTTTCAAGTACCTAAAGTCACATCAGAAACTGTTGGAAGAACATTTTGAAAAGTCCAAATAATAGTCAAGAATTTCTGTAGGATTTATTTTCAAAAGATGTAGTAGGATTTTGTGGCATTGATTCCTGATGAAATTAGTAGAGCCCCCAGGAACAATTTTTACCCATGCTCAAGAAAAAGCTAGCTTAGTATATATTGAGCTACCTGTGGGTTTTCTTTCAATTTTGTCATTTTACCATCACATATAAATTTTTGTATCAGATTATTTTTGTGACACTATTAACAGTTCTAAATTTAAAATTCAAATAATTGAATCTTAAACTAATGTAGCCCGCAAAATAGTTTTGTTTAACTGATCCTACCACATTGTTAAAATGAATAAAGGAACTTAACTTTTGAATAGAAATTGGGAGGTGTAGTAGATTATTCAGATTTCTCCTAAAGGAGTAATCCTATCCTCTCAAAAGATAACAAGATAAATATTCTGTCCTCTACTATAAAGGAGGCCTGTGTGACTAGTTTGGGCACAACACAGTTTAAGATAGCTAAGGTAAAATGAACTGAATCTTACCCTAAGAATGTATTCTACAAGGACTTAAAGGTCCTGATAAGGTGTGAGAATGCTGAAGTATCAGTAAGGTATTTTTGTTTTCACATGATGGGGTGGAAAGCCATTGCACATGGAATTTTGGAAATGCTTCAGACATGTTTATAAGAAAAGATTGATAATGTTGGTGGAAAAAAAGCCTGTTTAATAACAGCAGTGGATCAGTCACACACCTTTATTGCAGTCTGTTGTGCTGAATAAAAAGCAGGCATGAACATGACCTGTGGATGGCATATTATCATAACCCATGGGGCTATGCTGTAAAATGCACTGTTTTATAAACTTCTGGAATGGGTTCATGGAACTTTTTGAAGTAAGCGATTACTCAGAGTTTCATTAACTTTCTAGCTGCTTACCAAAAATATAACATTTAATAAGGAGACTGCCCTAGTTCTACATGTCTAGCCTTTACCCTGTCCAAAAGGGAATTTGATATGTTGTTTTATTTTTTAATGAAGAAATGACTCCTCGTTAGAAATAACACAAGAAATCAAGTCATCTAATAGCTGAATTTATTAAAATGGAGAAATAGGGTTTTATGGTACAAGGTCAAGCACTTAGTTTTAAATACACTTACAGTGACGGGGGATGTCTTTTTATTAATCATAGAACTTTTTAATGGAGCAGTAGCCTATATATTCTTGTTTTTTGAACATTTTATTGCCTAGATTGTAATCTCTGTATGAAGTAGGAGGAGAGGAAGTGGTTTTTTTATGTGGGCAGATAGCTTCTTGTGAATCAAGGTAGAGGATGCATGTTTAAACGTTCAAATATTTTTTTATAATTAGCTAAGTCCAGTCTTGAAAAGTTAATTGTTAGGACAGCATAGAATCAGAAAATGTACTTGAATGAGTTCTGGGTAATACTGAAGATTTGGGAGTTCCTGATCAGGAACTTTTTGTGAGGACGGGGACAAAAGTAGTGACAGGAAATGATGGCATGCTAGAGTTATTCATGCTCTAGAGTGGGGAAAATCTGTACTAATTAAAAAAAAATAATATAGACTTCAAATTTAAGTAGGGAATAGCACTGTTTGTTATTGGTTTTCCTTTACTGCTGTTTGCAATGGGAAAACAATCTAAGTTTCAGTTTGACTCATCCTTCATTTCTGTTTCTTGTTTTAGATACTGTCCTGTTCCGAATGAATTTCTGAAATTTCTACTTCATCCTATTTGCAAGCCTCTCCCGATGCAGGGAGGGAGATGAGCAGTGTCATTCTCTGGGCTTTCTGTATCCTTTCCTTTTCTCTTTTGAAAGGAAACAATGTGAAGTTTGTTAGTAAAGTTTAGTAGCAATGACAAGGTCAAACAAAATTGAGCAGAGGGTACTGAGGCCTATTTTAGGTGCAGACTTTGAAATCAAGCTTTTGGTCTTGGATAGATTGCTGAGAAGTTGCTCTTTTCTCCTTGCTTAATTGTGATACAGAGTTTCAACAAACCAAATAAATGGAATAGTTGATCAATCTGAAAGTGCAGGTGAGCTGGTTTAGGTGGAGGCCATTAAATGCCAGGAGCATTTGAGTGAGCAATGTAATCTGAGGTTTCAAGGAAGACATACTGTCTTAGTTATAGCTTATATGATCATCAAAGTAATTCCTTTCTAATTGGAGAGGTAAAAACATCCTTCACTATGCCAAACACCTGGAAATTATTTTTGTTTGTAGCCCAAAAACCGTTTCTGAGTATGTGAAACCAGTTCGTCAGTGAAGTTTTCTGCATTCCAGAGAGAGAGAGTAGAAACTTCTAATCATAACTTTAAAAACGTAGTATAAAAGAAACTGAAATGTTTTCCTGCTCAGTCTTCTAAAAGTGTAGTCTCTGCTTGGTTTCAAAATGTGCTTTTAGTTTAATGATTATGGTTATAATTAAGGGATTAGCTGGAAAAACTATAGCTATACAGTGTAAACATGGCAACCAGAATACCTTTCAAAGCAAAGCGGAGACTCTGTGTCCAAGATGGATGTTGTAACACACTTGCATTACAACAAGATGCAGGACAGTGCTTGAACTTAAAAAAAGAGAAAAAAAGTTAATCATTGTTAAGAATTTGTACCATGCATCAAAACCCATTGGAAGATTGAAGACTGGAGATATTTTTTCATCTCATTTAACGTTGCTATTCCTCTACTCCTACTTTAGTTGTGTAGGTCACCAATACAGGCTCAATTGCTCGCCCATGGCAAATTCCATTTGTTTTGGGCACCTGTGTTATGGTGGAGGTAACCATCTTGGAAAAAGTAGCTTTTGAATGGCTGAGCTACAGCTAACTTGGAGAACTTCATTTGTAGGTGCTGCTCAGGAAAGGTAGTGTAGCTAGCAACTTGTTTCTCAACAGGTGTTCAAAGTAATTTAGATTATGAGGCACCATTTGCTCCCTTTTCTTCTAAGGAAAAAAGACTAAGTAAAAGCCAAATACTTACTTTTGCCACCCTTTCAGTTGGTCATTTTTTTAGGATACACATACATCTTTTTGTGTAATGGAGAGTAAGATAATAAACAGCACTCCCTTGAATAAAGAAGCATAGTTTATTTCAGCTGTAAAAAAGAAGTTTGTTAATTGCACTGTGCTAAAGAATTACAAAGACAAATAGTTTTGTAAAATTACATAGATCCTTTCACTTTTTTGTTTGGCTGTAACAGAATTTCAGCCATTGACTGTAGGATAAGAGCACGTGTCTCACGGCTCATGGATTTAAATTTAAAACATCTGTTATGCTACATTATTGTTTATCTTCTAGTTCCTCTTTGAAACTCTGTTATAGTACCTGCAAAAATCATCACAACAGACATATCACAAGAATATTAAGAGTTTTGACTTTGGATAGGGGGACGAATAAGATAGGGCACTTGTTTTCTCTCTGGAGTTTCCTCAGAGCCAACAGGGCAAAGGAAGCTCCATATTCCTTCCTTTACACAGTCATCCATTCTCATTTCAAAAACTATGCCTGAATCTGTTGGGAAACAGCATTTCAGTTTGGACCTACTTGCCTTTACACATCACACTGGAGAGGTGATGAAATCTTTATCCCTGAGGACTTCAGACAGAGCCCTGAGAAGTCTCTTCAAAGCTGGCTTTGCTTTGTGTGAGGGTTGGACCAGATGACATTTGGAGGTCTGTCAGAATTTAAATTATTCTGTTGAAGTCAGAGAAATAAAAAGAAAAAAGTATTTTGATTTCTGTGAAGATAAGGCTGATAGTTCTGATTTTCTTTGCTAAGAAAACATAAGGAAACAGTCAACACTAAACAGCATTAAAAAATAAGTCTATCATCACTTGAATGAGTCACTATGCGAAGTAACAATACATAAATGAATAGCAATGTAATTACTGGATTATAATATTGCTATAATCTGCTATATATACACATTTCAAAATGTGCAGACAAATCTGTGAATTATGGCCTTGCGTGTGGATGGAATTTGTGTACCTCTAAGATTGTTGCCAGGTGGAAAGCTGCATATTTTTTATAGCATTATGCACAAGTCACTATTACTATTTTGTTTCTGACAGAAGTTATAAATTGAACTTTTCTGAGTGTGATACTGCACTTACCCACATGGAAAATTATAAAATATTACTTGTAACAAGGTAATTGTAAGTTTTGTTCAAGATCAATAGAACTACACAGCTATTATCAAGTGTGAGTAATTTATTTTACTGCTTGATTTTTCTCCCCTTCTGACCCTGTTTATATATAGTTTCAATCCTGATAATCAGTGTGTTGGATATACAGCATTTCAATTGAAAAATGCTTCTTCAATAAAGGATTGTTCATTCTGGGATTTATTTCCGGTGGCTATTTTTGATTCTTTTTTGTTTGTCATTAATAGTACCAGATTTCTTCCATCATACATAAGAAGATGTTGAGCAATATAAAGAATTTGAAAGATAACATGGAGTTTGGTTTTTTTCCTTCTTACAGGCCTGGCAGCTGCGATTCAGTCACCTTGTGGGCTACGGTGCCAAATACTACTCCTACCTCATGTCCAGGGCAGTTGCCTCTATGGTGTGGAAACAATGTTTTGCTCAGAACCCATTTGACAGGTAAAAACACAGAAATGTTAAATAGAATGAAATGCTAATTGCTTCTGGAAAACATGAAACAAATTAGGTTGGTGGACTTTTTTGACATCAGTTAGTTTTTTCTTGATTTTTCTTGATTTTAAGAGGACTACAATGCAGGAAATAACCACAGAGATAGATAGATAGATACATAGATACATACATACGTGCATACTTTGGAATGTGTTCATTGGTGCAAAAAAACCTGTGTCAATGTTTTAAAATACAGGTGTGTCAGTTGGGAGGCACTGAAATCCCTATTTAGATGTAATTAGAGAGCTTGAAATTCATAGATGCCTAATTGCTTGTAATTTTCTATTGAAATCAAAGCAACTGTTGGTATTAAACAAGATTCATGTCACCCAACTTCAACGCTCAGTATAGCTGTCCTACTCATTTTGCTTTGTGAAATTAAAAGGCAAATTGTGAGGTCACAAATTGTAAGCATTCTTATACCTTTGCTGAATGTTCAGGACATCATAACAGAGCAGCTTTTCTCTTTGGCACAATGAAGCCTGAAATGTTGTTCGCAAATTAAGCACCAACACACACTCATATGTATAAAATTTGTCTAGTTCAGTTTCTCACAGTAGGATTTTAAATGTGATTTGAATTTGAGGAGTCAGCGTGGCATCAGTCATTGTTTTGGGGTGGAAAATTTCATTTGGTCTCTGTCGGTGAGTTCTGTAGAGATCCTAGAAGCAAACCTGAGTGAGGGCTGGACAGGCTGTGTTTGCAGATGGCTCTGACACCTGTGTTTCTCCAGGGCAATGGGGGAGCGCTACCGCAGAGAGATGCTGGCACATGGCGGTGCAAAGGAGCCCATGCTGATGGTGCAAGGTAGGAAATCAATTATAACTCTTATTCCCCGGCAAAAGGAAGAAACTTCAACTTAATTGCATTTCCCAACTTGGTCTTTTTAGTTTAATTATGATGTTCACTAGATTTATGAAAGAAAGTGGACTGGTCATCACCTTTGTATCATGGTCAGTAGAACTCCTTGTGGTACATGGAGATAGCTGGGCTGAAATGTTGGAAAGGTTTATATTACAAGGCTAAAGAATTCAGGATAAACTTGAAGGAAGATAGAATGCATCATTTCTTGGATACAGTAAGGTAGTAACTTTTCCATACATGGAATTCATAATGTCTCTGGTTATTTTGTATTGAAGTTGGACTTGTTTTGGCCACATCATTTCAGTGTCATCAAAATATCCTTGGCTGTATCAGTACTTCAAGTGTACATTTTCATGACATGCGTCTCTGACAACTGTAATAAAGAAACACAGTTCATTATTCATCTCACTACCATATTTGTCTTCTGAATCTGGAAAGTAACTTTTAAAACTCATTCATACCCATCGCAAAAATACTCTGTGTTCATACCTTAAAAAATAATGCCAGGAGAATGAAACAAGTTTGAAAAACTGCTGACTTAATCTCAAATGTATGAAATCAGGATAAAGATTTCCTGTGTAATGTTGCAGAGTTCAAACCCAACATTACTTTTGCTGTTCCTAACATGAGCACTTGCTAAGTCCTCATCTTTCAGTTTTCTCTGAAATTCTTGATATTAAGAATGAACATGAATTCACTGGCCTATGTTCACTCCATTTTAGCAGACTGGAACTTGTGGGACTTTTTTCTACAGATAAGGAAGACAGTGGTAATGTGTCTGTATTTCATCATGAGATTGGCACAGTTTCATGACTGGAGTATTTCAGTTCTTTGACCCATCTGTTTATATCTGAGGCCATGACCTCTGCTCTCCTTAGACTTACCATGTATTAAGCAACTATATATTCGTTAGGTCATCTATTTACATTTCTGATCTACAGGGTTACTTGTCATTCAGTATGACTTCCCAAACTTCTCTTTACTGTTCTTGAAAAGTTTGTGTTTATAACCTTGAAAAACTGTAACCCAGAACTGTGGATTAAGAAGTTGCAAGACAGGAATGTGCATCTTTACAAGCATATCCAATTCTTACACTGTAAGTCATATGGTGGAGAACAAAAAAATGTTTTTAAACACCAGATATGCTTATGAGCTCCTCTCTTTCTGGGATATATTCTTTATTTTACTGAGCGTGGAATTTTCCTGAAATGTCCTGGAAACTATGTTGAAGTTGCTGGCAGTGTGCTTCCTTGAATCAAGTACTATTTGAATGAAGATTCAAAGTTCAGCTGTGGATGGTCTTACAGAACTGCTGACTTCTATGGAAGTAAAAGTGGCTTTTCCCTTTATGTGTGATAGGCTGTTATGGGAGACAGTGTCAAAGGGCTCACTGAAGTCCAAGGAGGTGACCTGCACTCCTCTCCCCTTTTCTGCCAGGCCAGTTATTTCATCATACAAGGTTATCAAGGTTATAAGCATGACATGCTTTTGGTGAATCCATGGTGACTATTTCTGAATTTTTTGCTGCTCATGAGTCTAAAATCAGTTTCCAGGATTAGCTGGTCCAGCACCTTCCTAGGGACTGAGGTGAGACTGACATGCCTCAGCTTCTTGGGTTCTGCTGCTTGTTCTTCCTGAAGATACATGTGACTTTTGCTTTTTTCCAGTCCATTGGTACCTCTGCTATTTTAATAGATTACTGAGAGTTGCCTAGCAATCCATCTGCCAGCTCACTTTGCACTCAGGGCTGCATTCTGGTAGGGCCTGTGGGCTTGTTTATGTCCAGTTTTCTTAAGTTACCATGATCTGATCCTCGTCCATGAAAGACACACCTTCCTTGCTTCAGATTATCTCCCTGGACACTTTTGTATTCTGAATTTCACTTTTACACTCTTTATACAGAAATCCTAACTGATATTCAAGATCATAAAAATAACCAGTGTTCATCAGCAGATTCTTTGCAGATATCATGATGTTCATTTGTGCACAGTAAAAGTAGTTAAGCGAGAAACTTTGCAAACATGCTTGAACGACTCCCTGAAGAATGAAATCAGGGTGACTCAGGTGTTTTGACAAGGCAATAACTTGATTGCTGATTTGAGTTTATTGGAAGCTAAATCATAGAACACACCTGATGAGAAGTTATAATGGTACATGATTGGTCTGTATTTATTACAAGAAAAGAGAATTTATGGAGAAAAGTAGGAACAATTCAGTTTGTTTAGGTTCAGTGAGCTTCTGATTCCTCTTGCTGCTTTTTTTTCATTATCGATATTCCAGCCTACTTGATTTCTGTCTCCTGTTGGTTTCCATCAGTTGCAAAACTGTGCTCCCATAGCTAATAACAAAATATATCTGATTAAAGACAGATTCCACCAAACTTTAAAGCTTGTTGATTTTACTCCTCTTCAGAGAAACAGTCCAGATTCTGTGCTGACTAGTGCCCTATTTCAAAAAGTTCTTTAGGTTGTTATTTCAGGTGTTTTTTTATATGGGCTTGCACATGTCTGGCTTTCGGATGCACATCTGCAGCCTCACCCTTGAAGTGCTTCCATACCTCGTTAGGAAGTTGGCCATGTTCACTGGCTGTTTGATAGCAGGTTACTTCACAAGCACATTTCATTTATGCAGTTTCTTTGTTATGATTTTCTTCTCAGAAGCTATCTATTGTCTTTCTTTTGTGTTTAGCTATGACCCTAGATTTTCATCTTTCTCCCAACATGATTCCATAGATGTACTGATTAGGAAAGATAAAGGATCTGACCTGTGGAGTTACTGACAAGGTTCCTGTTTGAACTAGTCTTTAATTAGGAAACACAATATACTTTTTGTTGTTGTTGTTGTTTGCATTTGATTCTCTTGGTATTTGTTTCCTTTAAAAAAAAATCATAGAGGTTTTTTGAAAACTTTCTAAACATTTTCTGAAGTGACCCTTTTTATCTTACCCCCTTGATAGTCAATGAAGTACAGAAATAGTCACAAATACAGATATCAGGAGCAATTGTAAATGGGTGGACAATGTTTTGTCCAACAGGCTGATTTTCTTTTAATTTTTCCTTAGAGAAAAAATACATTTAGAGAAGAACTTGATTCCTCTGCCATTTTGTGTTGACTACATGGTTCTTGCAGATTTTCTGCTTCCTAGGACTACATGGCATTAAGGATTCCAAATTCCTTTAAAGTTATATAACCCAGGTGTCCCTTCCAGGTCCAGTTGTGTGCTGGTTGCAGGTCTGAACAAGATTCAGGTGTGCACCATTCCTCCCTCTCTGCCTTGGCACTCCCTGGCTGGAAAGAAACCCAGGTGCATAGGCAGAAAGTGAATTGCAGTGTGAAAACTACTGGGTTGGATGTTTTGGGAGCTGAGAACATGGAATATATCCTGGAGTGCACTTCTCCTGCAGCCTTGGTGCAGTCACATTGCCCTTGGGGTTTCTGAAGAAGTCCATGTGCAAAATGCATGTGAGGTTGTGTTCTTGCTTTGTTGATGCCGTATTACACTGCAGACAGTCATACTCATCTCCGTGCCTACATGGTAACCAGACCAGCTGGCTGTGTAAATAAACACCCGTTTGCTCCAATGCTATTTGAAAATTTGCTTTTCCATGCCTCAGAATGTACTTCATGGAGTAATTATAATTTGAAGAGGCTGCAAAAATCTTCAGATAATAGTTGTACATCTCTTTGAAAGTGTAAGAAATATGCATAAATCCTAGAAGGTGATGTGAATGGCAACATATGTTTGCTCAAACTACATGGGCCCAAAATAATTAGTGTTCCAGAGGGGCAGAGGCCAAATTTTGCCACAGGCTTTATTCTTCCCTCAATTTTCAGTGATTGTAGGTTATAGCTAACCATCTCTCAAAAGGGCGTGGTTAACCACAATGCTGTAATGTGAAAGAGACTTCAAAGCAGCAAAGATAAGCTATGCAGTTGCCTTAGGCTTGGGAGAGACTGAGCTGAAATAGGAGTTGGGCTGAACGTATTAAAATACACTCCTAAATTTGAAAACTGCAACCATCAGACCTTGTGGACATCTTACTAAATCATTTAGACTGAAGTGCTGAGTACTTACAATATATCAAAGCTGATCTTGCTTTGATATATTTTAATGGGGTTTGAAGAGAGACATGACCACTCTTTAGCACGTCAATGTAGAGTAAGAGGTTAAAACACAGAAATACCATCATTGCCTGTTTCTTTTGGAGCTGTCTACTCTGAAATCTGTATTTATTTATTTATTGAGGGCATCATCATTTCACTACAGTTCTTTAGCAATGACCTCAGTTACTCTTCGTCCCTTCTTTGCAAAAGCGAAGTCTGTTGGTGTCTGCTTTTGATGTCAGTGTTGGGAAAATAGGAATGCAACAAACCACTAATGCAAGAAATCTGAAATCTGCTTTTGTTATCAAAAGCTGGAACTACTGGATAGGAGGTAATTTGACATCACCATTGCCAGAATAATTTTGGAATATCTTACATATTTAAAGCAAACCTGGTTTTAATAAATAAATACAATTTGTAACAAGTTTTGAGTGATATTTGGAGAGACTGTATTCAGCTGCACTAAAATACATCCAAGTATACTGTAGTTAATTATATTTCTCTTATTCATTTTGTAATATCCAGAGTAGGAATGTTTTTGTTATCATTTGCCATTTTTACGTAAGAGGGGAAGTTAAATCTCCTTAAAGATAATCTTAGGTTTAGTTTCTTCTCTTCTGCCTATCATTATACTATTGGCTCTTCTTTTTTTGCAGTGTATTGATAACTGGCAGGATAATTGTTAGTGTGTCAAAGAATTGGCAGAACATCATCCAGACTGGCTGTATTTTATAAAGTCAGTATTGGAAGGGGAGTTTTGTATAATGGGGCTTGGGGAGTATTGGTTATGGCTGTCATGGCCATCTTTATGTACCATCTTTGCAGCATTTCAGTCATCTCTCCATACTGATACCTGGTGAAAAAGGAATGATGGTGCATGTTCCAGTGGACTGCCATCCTTGTCACCTTCTTAAGGCACTCTCTCCTCTTCTGTGTAAACTGCAGGAACATATGAGTTTTAACTGGAATTTTTCCTAGGCTGTTAGGGACCAGATCTGTGTGTTCCTCAGCCAGGAACCTGAGAGAGGGAGTCTGCAAGAGGCCATGGCTGTCTGAGGAGCTCAGACCAGTAGCTGGGTATCTGCACACATCTGTTTCTCAGCCCAGCAAGCCATTTTTCATTGTGAGCTACAACTAATTCCACTGTGATTTTTCTGACATTAGAGTAGATGGTAAGTTTACCAAGTACTTGGAAATATTAATTCTGTTCTCTTTCATTTTGAAAATAGCTTGATGCAAACTTCATTTAACAGCATTTCAGTCAATCTATATATAGTGGGAGATTTGTTTTCCTTTTAGTGCTTGCTATTAATCTACAGGGCCATGGCAGTTTGTGTTGACACTTGTAACATGTGTTTAAATCAGATTGAAATGGAATTCTGTAAGGTCTTAGCAAGAAAATTCTTTCTGGTTGCTCACACCAATTTATTTTGAGCTGGTCTGTTTCCTGATGGGTTTTGAGTCATTGTGTTATACTAAAAGATTATAGTCTTTTAGCAGCATGCAATTATAATTTCCTCCAAAAGAAAATATTGTTGAGGATGTGAAAGAATATAAATTAATGTTCAGTAGGTACACCGATCAGAAAGGGTAGAATGAGGTTATATTTACATTGGCAGATGTCAGAAAGAAGAGATCACTTCAAAGAATTACAAAGATTAAATTTTACATTATTTAGCAGTTGTACTGTTGAGATTTTTTGTTTTGTTGGGCTTTTTTTTTTTTTCTGGTACAAGTTATGCAGTAAATTTTCTTGTGTAATCTTGAAAATGTAAATAACAGTGAAAAGACCAACTATATGTGATGTTAAGTACAAAGAAACATCTGAAAACAATTTAAAGGATGTATTCTCATGCCGTCTTAAAATTGGGATTCTGGAGGGGAAGGGGTGAAATTTTCAGCTTCTCTGTTTATAGAATTACCTGACAAAGTACTTGGGCACGATTTTAATATTAATTCATTGTGCTGATTTTCTTGTCTGTTACCGTGTAGCCAAGTGCTACAGTTAACAGATGCTGTAATTTAAATTCTTAAGAAAAGGTAAGTCCTAATACTGCAAAAAAAGCAAAGCTAAAACTACAGTATATTGAGAATGCTTTTGTTTATGTTTTGTGCCTTGTCAAAAATTTCAGATATAGCTGTACTTTAAATACTAAATTAAATGGTTCTAAGGTGTGTAATGCTTTGAGAAAATTTTTTTTTTCTGGCTTGGTCAGAACTGAGACTTAGCAGGTACGGATTTATATACCTGCTGGAAAACTGATTTATTTCAATCATTTAGGAATGACTGAGTCTGCGCTTACAATGCTTTAAAACGGATAAAATTCCCTGCTTAAACAAGATTGTAATGACAGAAATCAGTTTACAGTCTTGAAACCTGTCAGTTCTGTGAAAATGCGTAACAGGTATCTTGAAGAAATTAAGTGATCCCTCTACACTATAATTCCACTTTTTTCTTGACAAAGAAATCTGATAGCTGTTTCTGTTGTATAGTGACATTGAAAGTTAGTTGGCAGTAAGCATTATCACTGACAAAGCTGTCAAGGTCACAGCATCCTGATGAAGAGTCTCTTGTCTTGCTTTTTTGTAGGTATGCTTCAGAAATCCCCTTCAGTTGAAGATTTTGTGGATGCCCTTGTTTCAGACTTAGACCATGACTTTGAAACATTTATCATGGACTCATAACAACAGAACTGAATTCTTTTATGAAGATTGCGTATGTCTTCATAATTGTGGGTAAAATATTGTTGTGACTGGTTTTGCTTTTTGGTGAACACTTTTAGAATTTGACTGTTCATGTTGGTGGAATGATAATAAAAACTTTCATTGGAGCACCTGGTTTCTTTTATGGAGATGACTGTTTTCCATTGCATAGGAGCTTAAGCATGGAATTTGAGAGAGCAAATCTTCTACCATGTACTGTTAGAAGATTTGATCTTGTTGGAAGAGAGTAAATGGGAATTGAACTCATCTGTGGGGTGACTGGAGGGGTATGAAAGGTCTTTTGGTACACGCATTGATCCACTACAAGGGTTTACCTCTTGATGTTATGGCCCAGAACTGTTCACACATGTCTTTCTCACGTGCTCATGGATTTTCTTTAACTTTGTTTAACCATATTTCTTGTAGGAGTCCTGCACCGGGGAAGAGCAAATTGTGCTTGAAACAAAGGGAAAATTGGAAAGAAAGAAGTGAAAAACTAGGAGCTGTATTTGAGATAGGGAAGAGAAAGATGGAAGAAGTAAATTGTGGTCCTGCTGGTCTGTAATGGAAAATTTTAGGTGAGAAGTAGAGATGTGTTGCAACACATAAGAGAGACAAAGGAGTAAAATAGGTACCCTACAGTTGATCTGGTCCCTGCATGCTTGTTCACACGGAGTTCCCTTTTAATGATGAGTGGACAAGTTTGGGGAAGTGTGTAAAGTACAAGGTGGGCAGGTTTTGGAGGGGAAACAGAAGAATTCAAAGCAAATGTTTTCCAGGATAGACTAGAACAGTTTGGTAAGATTGCACATTATATAGTGGATAATGAACAAAGGGAATGTTATCAATGTGTTTTTCTTTGTCCCTCTAAGTAAATTATGAAATTGTATTTGAGGGTGTTTTGGAACAGAAAAAAAAGAAGAAAACTGGTGATTTTTTCTGCAGGAATGGCCTTATTTAGAGGTCCTCTGTAAGTTGTTATAAAAGGTATTGTAAGTGTTCTGCTCAGCAGAAATGCAGTGAAAGGAGGAAGAGAACCAAAGCTGAGAGATAAGCAAGTAAAGGTAATAACATAAAGGTAATAACAGAGAGAAGCAAGTAAAGGTAAAAGAACCCAGGCAGAAAAAGTGGGGGTTTGGAAAGGGATAAGTAAGAGTGAGAGGTGATTGGATGATTTGCCCTCTTTTCAACAGAGTCTGTGCAAAAGATATTTTGCCCTCTTTTTTCACTGCCTCTTTTTACAAGGCGGAAGTTTCCTTGTGTGAGTAGCACTGTCATTCTGGGGGAGCTGGGTTTAGACATTTTTAGATGCTTTGATTAAACCACAGTGGGTGCATTTTCAGACACGTACCACAACCAGGCTTCTGGCTTGTACTGCTGACTGACTCCATTGTGTGTCTGCATTTGGTCCCTGAGAGGGAAGAGTGAATGGTTTTGCTTAACAAACTAGGTGGGCATTTTGCTGTAAGTAAAGTCATTAAAAAACCCACAAAGTGAGTGTCAGTTGAGGTGTGAGTAAAACCACATTGTGAAGATGGGAAGGCCTATAAAGTATACAATAGCTGACGAATGTAAATTTAACAACCCGTAGTGGGGTATTTAATGGAAGTGTATTTCAAAGGAAATTCAAGGGTGTTGCTAAGGGAGCCTCGCATTGTTTGTTGCCTGGGTTTTGTACTGGAACAAACTAACGATTATGTTTATCTGGAGCTGGCACACGTTGAAAGATTCATTATGACAAAAAGAACTTAGCAAACGGAAATCCTCGTGCTGACACGGCTCTGGAAGCACTGTGGTAAAGAAAATAAAGCATCATAATTGGCGGAATAAGCAGAGCATTTACAATTAAGAGATTGCCCCTACATTTTAATTTGAAAGAAATTCAAGTGATAGTGGATTTAGCATACAGATACCTCTTCAAAATATATGTAGTACTCACATTGCTTTAGGCTCATGGCTGCTATTACTTCTTTAATTCACCATCTCATTTGATCCTTCTGCAAACAACAGTCTTTTCAAGGTTTTATCTGAGTGGCATCAAACAATATCTTCCTAATATGTAATCAGATATCAACAGAGAAAGGAGGAAAATCTTGCCTTTTGCCAGAGCATGGTGGATTGCAAGTTACTGCTCAGACTTATAACTTGTGGGGTGTCTGACAAAGATGGGAGCTGGTAGAAAAATAAATACATCTCGGAATGATAGCTTCAGGTTCTTTTATGAAGAAACTCTGTTGACTCCACTGATTTTTTTTTTTTAAATGAAATAACCTTTGAGAATTGAACAGTAGACATGATTAAGCCTCTAGAGAACATACTATACTACTACCACAAGGCTTACTACAGAAGGAGAAATATTATTCTAATTTTTTTCTCTTTTTTTGATAGTTTCTAAAAATGCTTCCAGCTGTTCAAATGTCTGATGCGTTTTCCTTTTTTTTTTTTCCTTTTCAAGAGACTTTTATTTTCCAGCAAATAATATGTACTCTCAGTAACGTGAGACCTCTCTTGTGACCAGTAGTGTAACTCTTCATAAATGAAAAAACCACTGTAATCCTTTTCCAGCATTCCATGCTTTCCCACTGGGGCTGCTGAACCAGCTATTCAAAAGTTTGGTTTATAATACTGTAACTCAGCATCATGCTTTTAATCTGAAATTTTACAATGTTTTGGATTTTAGCTGCTATGGCAAATAAGTAGTGAACATCTTCAGAAGAAATTATACCCTTATGCAATCCTGAAGTAATAACGCATAATTACAACACATCAGAAAAGCACAGGTGGATTATGTTTGAAAGTCTGAGGTGTGAACTTTGCTGCTTTTTTTTTTTTTAAATGTTTGATGTGATTATTTTTCTGATTCACTTAAGATAGACTGAAGTATTGTGTAATAATTACTTTCAGGTGACATAAATACAGCTGGTGCTGCATGAAGTTCTCTAAATACCAAAGAAGATAGTAGGAGGACAAGGCAGCAGTTAAGAAGGCAGGGGAAGAGAAGGGAAATCAGGCAGGGAAGAATTGAATATAGACTAGAAAGCAGGCATGGTAATGGGTTGGTACAGAAGCAAAAAACCCTCTTGAATTAAAAGCTTGGGCAGAGTAAAATAGGGCTTTCTTTCCACAGCAGTAAGTCTAAAATGGAAATTACAGCACTGCCAGTAACAGAAAAGGGAGAGGTGTTCAAGAATGTTTCTGCTTTGTGTTCAGTGGAATGCCAGATGGAAGAATTCATATCATATGCTGATAAAAGCTTTTCTGCAGATGTTAAATAGCTGCTCCTACAGCGAGTCAGAATCTAAATCAGTGTGCAAAACTAAAAAATGAATTTATATCAAAGTAAGAGAGCTTAGTATTATAGATGACATTAAGATGGAAATGAAGAGATGATTGTAACAGCAATATTGATGGCTCAGAAAATATGCGTCTTGGTCTATCAGAAGATTAACGTAATGATGATACAGAACTACAGATTTGAAAGATTGAACATCGATCTGAAAACAAGTGTTCAACAAGAGCTGTTACCTGAAATTAGACACAGTTGTACCTGATTTCTAGTTTATATGTTGACAGCAGGGACAACATATGAGAAGAGCTGGAGTTGACTGATCAGCCCCAGAAGTGTGCATCAGAACTGGAGTGTTTTCTGAAAAACCTGCCCTAGTTCAGATTGATTCAGAGAAGCCCTGTAGCCTCAGTTACACCAGGGCAGAACCACCTTTTGTGGTCCAACAAGCTGTGAGTGAGGAGGCTGTCTTTGGAAGGAGTTCTTTTCCATGAGGGTAACAAGTCTGTGCTTGCTGGACGACCGTCCTGCTGGCAGCTTCCCCTTGTCTTCCATGGAGAGCTGGAAAAGCAGTGTCAGCCAAAGCACCTCCTCTGCTTGCTGTGAAGTGGGAGGCACTGTGTGTCTACTATTTCAGATTGCTTCTGGGCAAAGTATTGGAGATTTTGTGTTCCCAGAGCCAGGGATTTATTTGTGTGCTGTCAGGATCAAGTTCAAACCGGCGCTTTACCCCAGCAGGTTTGCAGTGTAGCAAAAGGGAGTATTACATTAAAATTAGAAAGCATTCAAGAGTTAAAGAACTTGAGAATTGAAGATGCATGATAGCAGAAGGCAAGCACAGAGATTTCCCTGGGAGAAGGACCGTGGGAGAACAGCTAGTGTGCTCGGGGAGCAGAGGGAAGGAGATAAAAGATAAGGAACTATAAATCAGCACCAGCAGGCCTGCCTGTCGGCCCTTCTGATCTTCCCCGGGCTGAGATTTGTTTACTTTCAAGTCCTCTGTGGCTGCTCCTCAGCAGCTGGCACGCGGAGCTGCACGGGTGTAGGAAATCATTACCACTTCTTGTTTGGAGGAAGTATCCAAAAAGTCTCGTGGAGGCAAACTACTTAAACCAGAGACAAAGTGGTGATGCAGATCTGACAGGATGACTGGTCGGGGTGCTCTGCTGCTGCGTAGATTTAAAAGCATGGAGGGAAGGGAGTAGGGTGCCTCTTGCCAGCAGTTGCCAAAGAGCCAGTAGCTTCTAAGGCAGCTTGTAAGTGGCTAAAACTTGCCATTCTGGCTGCCTTCACTCTTGATGAGAAGAAACAGACATCTTCAAAATGGAATATCCTACCAGTCTAAGGATGGGGATGAACTAAGCTCTTTTATATGCCTTTTGTTGCTCCAGTAACTAGAGAGAGAGAGCACAGATGGCTGGAATAGAAGTGTCAGGAACCCTGGTTTCTGTTCAGAACACCTCAGAGCACTGAACTTTCTTTCTTTTCTTGTTATAATTTTCCAATTGTCAAATTGAAAATTGAATTTTCAATTCAAACAATGCCACCTTTGTTTACTTTTGCTGCCTGTGATACATGACTGAGGTCACATATCATTGGCAGCATCATGTAGTACAGTATTAAAATAGCCACAGAAGATGCTGTGAATTAATCTTCAGGACATTTTGGGTTCTGTGAAGTGCTTTTTGGCCATTGTCCCTCTGACTCCATACGACCCTTTCACATCACTCCTTAGACACCTCTAAATGTCCCCATCTCCACCTGCTCGTACAGCTGCACTAGGACATGACCTAGGGGGTAGGAGGAGGCGAGGGATGCTTTGGGTTGTGACTGACCTGGGGGTTGTGATCCTGTCAGAGGAAAAGCAAAATGGCAGCATGGCAGGTTCTTCCCACCCTGTCCACAGCTGCTCCTGCTGGTGCCCATTCAGCCTGGAGTTTGTATCATGCTCTTAACAGCATTTCTCTTCTACTTTCCTCACACTGTGGGAAAGCTGGGCCTTGGGAAAATGCCCTGAATGTGATCCACTAAGAAGGTGAAGCATTGCCAAGGTGGACCAAATCAGGGTGGATGAGCCCCTTTAGGTTAGATGCCACAGGACAGCAACTCTCAATATTCTGCAGGCAGCTGCTCCTCATGAATAATTCATCAGGTAGGAGTTTGAAGGTGCTTGTCCCTTGAACAGGGTCAGAAACCAGTATTTGGCTAATGTTTGCAGCAGCCCTTAACCTCATCAAGCTCCTGTGGAATACTGACAGCAGATTAGCAGGGCAGTTTTTAAAAATAGTCTGTTTATTAATGGTGCTCTTCAGAAGTAGCCACAAGGCTCAATCAAGGCCTACTTTCAGTATTTGAAATACATATGAAATAAAAAACATGTATAAGGTCAGAAGGGCTTGCTGGTTTCCCTTAGTGCACCCTCCTACCAGCCCCACTTTTCTTCCTCACAGCAATGGAATCCAGTTAACTCACCTTGCAGCTCCCTGCACAGAGACAAATCCTCATCCAACACACATTTCTATAGCTCAAATGAAGTTATTAAAGACTTGTGTTATTTATATCTCTTGAGTCTTTTCCCCCAAGGTCATTTGACAGCATCCCAGCTCCTGGGTTGCTGAGCTGCAGCATCTGCTGAGGACAGTCAGGGGTTGTGTGGAGGCAGCTGAGCAGAGGTTGTCTTCAGCTTTGGGCAGCTGATAGGGCTGGAGCCCACAAGTGCCTGCATTTCTTCACATGGATTTTAGAAACAAAAAAGGCATTAAAATTGCCTTGAATGCCTTGGCTTACAATGCCTCTGACATACAGATGTGCTCAGTTGTCTGCAGTTCACTTCCAAGGAGAATACAGTTGTAAAAAATCTTTTTATAAGAGAGCCCTGGGGGAACACAAGTGATAGAGGAGCTTTTATGACATACTAAAACTTCTATAAAACTAATTATATATGTTATCAAAATGATTCATGCTAGCCAGAGTAAATCCTGCTCATTACAAATGAGAGTTGAAGTGACAGTTCATTGTCTCTTAACATCTGCACAAATATATTGCCTTGCCTCCCTGTGCTGTCACAGGAGGTTGGGGAAGGAGTTCCCCAAGAAGTGGAGGTGCCATTGCAAGAAAGAGACAGTGTCATTGGGGTCTGTAACCTCAGCTGACGGTGACAAGGTAAGTTCTGATCACACCTTAATCCTCACCATCGTGGCAAATTTTTGTATCTCCTGTAAGTTTAATTTGTTGTCTTGCCCTGAAGCCTGCCCAGCAAATGTGTCCCTCATGCATGGAGAAATGCCGTGTGTCTGTAGATGCTGCTCTCGCTGAAACTATTTAACATTGAATGTCTTTTGCAAAACAGTGCTGAATTGCTGGCAGTGTTTTCCTTAAATAGGGATTTAGATAACTTGTTCTACTTAATCAAATCAGCTATCTGTGATTTAATCTGTTTTTTAAGCCAAATTCCCAAGGCAAATTGGTTTTAATAGTCTGTTCAGTTTGTAATCTCTGTTTTCCAGGAAAATCAGCTTTTATTTTTTTTTTTTTTTTTTTTTTGGTTGTTTCTGACAGTCTCAAATGTACATGAAAAACCGATGTAGGCTGGCTGAGTACAGCCAGCTAATAGCTAATTTGATATTCAGTTTCTTCCTTTGTGAGCTATCCCATTTTCCATGCCTTTCCCTTGGTCTGTCAGAACTCTCTGTCAGCTGGTCTGGCACCTGGTCTGGCATCTCTGGTTATAGCCAGTATTGTTTTTTCTTCTTCTCTGATTCATGTTTGTTTCTCATCCCATCTTGCTTTAGCTGCTTTATTTGGAGGAAAAAAAAAAGAAAAAAAGTTTTGCGAATTAAAGTGGGTCAGTAAAAGCTACAAAGTCCCTTTTTAGAACTCATTCTCTGTCTGTTGGGAGCCTTTGTGCCAGCTGAGGCCACTTCAGATCCCAGTCATCACATCCTATGGAAAAGGTCACTTCAGGGTAACCTCTTCAGAAGTGCAGGACTTGCTGAAGCAAACAGGACCCTTGAGCTTTGCTCTTCTTTTTCCATTATTCACCTAGGTTTTAGGCTGGAGCAGATCAGCTATGCACCTCTTATCAACATCAGGAATGGGGAAGGCGACCCTCAGCTCACACCGTGCTCACCCAAAGCCCCCTCTGGTGCTTCAGCTGTAGGTAGGAGATCCATCAGTGCTCTCAGTCAACTAAAGGACGTGTATGTGAATGCTGCATTAGCTCTGGACCTCTGAAACAGTGTTTAAGGGCCAAAGTCAACATGGGGCTTCTGTGCTTGTTGAGAAGCTTTGTTATAAGTGAGCTCCTGGATAGTTTATTTATCCAGACCCAGAACCACAGTCACAGTATGAACATGGAAATAGGAGAAATAGGAAGTTTGAGCTGGTAGTTTGGCTGACATCCTAGAATTCTATTTAATTTCCCCCTAAATGATGGGGTAGATGAAAAGGTTTTGTTTTCTGCATGTTGGAGAAAATTCCTTTTTATGCCAGATCACCAAAGCCAGTTTTGGGTCTTTCAATTTGTACTGCTGCTGCTCCTAACCACCCTCCACTTACCTGAAATCAAACCTGAGTAAATCCTCCAGATAAATTTACCCTGTTTATACTGACTTACCCTACAGAGAAATCCCATATGGACTCAGGATGTTGCTCTCTAGCCCTGCAAAGCTGATGCTGGGAGAGACAAATCCTGTTGCTGCAGCCAGCTGCTTCTCCCACCTTTTATTTGCCTTTCTCCTATTACTGTGCCATAAATACTACAGCCTCCTGGCCACTGCTATTTGCACCAAAAACATAATACAAACAGAACACTAACAGAAAGACAGGCAAGTGTCTGGCAGGGGCAATCTGTCTGTAACTTCTCTCTCCCTTATTACTGCTCTAAGCAATTTAAATCTGAATAAACCTGCTCAAAGTGGAAGGAAGCACTGGATTCAGCATGATCGCTGGTTGGAAAAGAGTAGGTGTTAATATGCCCAGAGGTCATCTGGGGCTTGTAACATCTCTTGGCAGGGCCTGTGGCAGCCAAACTGGTATTTTCCTACTCTTCAGAAGTGCTGGGGTGTTTGCCAGCAGCCTCCACATCTCACTTCACTTTCAGGATCATTATCAGTGAGGCTGCTGAATTGCCATCTCTCCTGCAGGGACTGAAAAATGTCCACAAAAATCTGGGCATTGGTGACACTGAGGGGATGAAGGTGTTGGTAATTGGTGGATTTTCTGTGAGAAGGCTATACCAGTGGAGACTGGACCTGCTCTTGCTGCTCAGCAGTAAAGCCACAGTGTCAATGTCCCGAGAGTGTTTATGCCTTCAGTGGCTTTTCCTGTTGGCCTGAGTCTAGCATGCCTTTTTTCTCTCTCCCAGGAAAGGGATGATGAAGGGGCATTTTATCACCTAAAGCATTTAGAGTCTCTTCTGCCTGAGCCCATCTGTTGGCTGGCTCAGCTGGAAGTCTACAGTATTTAAATTACAGTTCCACACTCAGATCAGTGAGGTGGGATCAGCTAGCAAAGGAGGAGGTAATTAAAGGGCCATTACAGCAAGCTGGTCCCAAGGGAGCCATAATGGTCCTGGTGAAGCTGCTGCAGGCAGGCACCCAATTCACATCCTCAGCTGCCTTGTGGAACTCAAGGGTTGGGAAGTGTGCTCTTACAGGTTGGTTTGAACTGAAATGTTTACGGCACAGCTGTGCTCATTCAAAAAAGAATTTAAAAAGCTCTAAAGAGGGAATTAAACCTTGCTAAGGCCCGCCAAGAAAATGCTGACATCTTTCGTTTTGACTGGAAACATGTAAATCACCTGAATACCTTACTCAAACTTACTTAAAAACTGCTTTCAGAAGTGTTCATAGAGAGAGAGAGAGTCCACTGTCACTGTCTTCATAAAGACAGCATGATACAAATTTTACTCTTTTCTAGGATCTGTTTTGTACAACCTGATTTCCATCTTGTCTTTTCTTCCTCTTTGGCACTGCTGATGAGTATGTTTCACTTTCCTATGGCTCCTACTCCTCAGTGCTGCACTGAGTTGGCTGCCAGCTACACCATCTCTCTGTGCTGTTTGGAATCCCCATCCTTGCCCAGGTCAGCCTGAGACTTCACTTTTGCTTAATTAAAACATAAGAAGAGCAAAAATCCCCACTCAGAAGAACACTGGAAGAGCTTGCACACAGCAGTGGCAACATTTCCAGATGGTCTTGGTATGGGTTTCCATAAACCACAAATGGATGGATGAATTGCAGACAGAAATACATTCTTCAGCTGCTGGAGGTCCATGACTAGTGCTAAGAAAAAGGCTCACTCATCCACGTCAGTTTGCAGTTTCCCACTCCATCACCTAATAAAGAGCCAGAGACCAGCTGACCTAGTGCAAATGCTCCTTTGTGGCCACACGTCACAGCCCAGCAGGACATTACAAGGGTGTGGTGTACGTATTTCCCGTGTAAAAGCCATTCGCTCGCTGGAAGCAAACACCAACAAAACACTTTGCAAAAGCAAAGAGGGGGGCAGATTCCATGATAATGCAGGATTGCTCCTGCTGCAGGGACAGGCAGAGGAGCTGCTGTCAGCCATGGCCATGGCATTGCTTCTGCCTTCACTGGGGGCAGGTAAGGAGCTGCAGAGGGACTGGATCAGCCAGAGCCCAGCCCTGATGAGGAGCTGGAGGGGCTCTTGAAAGCCCTCATTTTAGGGCCCTGTAGTTTTCTTTCCTGTAGAAGTATAAAGATTGTAAGAGCATAAAGTAAAAATATATAATTCTATCATTTACACTGGATCTGTTCACCAGCAATAGCTGGTGAGGTTGAAGAGATGAGTCTGAAGTGGGAGTGGGGTGCTGCCAGTGAGCCTGCAGGCAGTATGTTGGTGTTTCCTTGCCCAGGCATCCCCTCCCACTGCCTGTGGGGACTCTTGCCTGTTTTGGCCAAAATTAGATTGGATTGTTTCTTCCACTGCTTCCGTCTCACCATCCTTAAGTTTTTGAAGTGTTTTAAAACATTAGTGTTAAAATAATTTCTATTGGAACTGAGTATAACCAAATAACTTGGATGTGTTTTGGGCTGATTTATAATTAGCAGTTCTAAGCAGGAGACTAATTTAACTGTGTCATCCTTTCCGCTCTGACTCCTTTGCTCTTGGATGCTGTTTTCCAGCAGCCTAAGAGCACAGGAGGGAATGCCCTGCTGTGCCTCAACCAACAGGTCAGCCCAACCAGCTTTGACTCACCCATTTAGGAAATTGAGTTGAATACCAGGTGTGCAAAGTAGATCTGATATGAAGAATTATTAGTTTTGCTGTAGTATTTTGTGGTAAGATTATCTCAGGGAAGAGAAAGTGACTATTCCAGGCCAAAAAAGAGGACAGCTTTATGTTCCCAGTCAGTTTAAACCATCACACTTCCCAATGGACTTCTCTGATCTTTTCCACAGGGAATTTTTTTGCAGCACCTGAGGGTAAGTCCTGTTATCAGCTATTTTTACATACTGTCATGGATAGCTCTGTCTTGCTGCTGTGACCAGCTCTTGTCCCTAGTTTTCATGGAGCGTTCTTGCAGAGAAATCCCCATCAGGGCATGTGGTTAAAAATCACCATTTTAAGCACTTTACCATTACCTTCTATTTCAGAAACAGCTGTCCACAGATAGGAATTCAGCCAAATAAATTCCTGGGTAGATTGGCTTTGAGTGTGAGCGCTCTGCCTTTCTAAAAGCAAGCTTTACCTTGTGCATGTGTTACATCTTCCAAATTAATGAAACTGAGCCCCCAGTTCTGTTTTCCAGTGGCAACGGGGGATCAGAACAGGCAGCTGAGGAGAATGGGAAACACAGACCTGGAGGAAACCAGGCAAACAAGTACCTGACAATTGCAGCAATGATAAATAAGGCAGATGGGTAGGAAAGAGCCATAACAGGAGGACAGGGGCTAAGAGAGAGAGACATTCCTTTCCTGAGTGCAAGGAGTCTTCAGTGTGTTACTATTTCTAACGTGGGGCAGGGGACGGGGAGGACAAATCCTCCTGTGTCAAGAAAAAGGAGTAAATGCAGCATGTCTTCTTCACAAAATGGATTTTTTATGAAGACTAAGAAGATAAAATGCCAGATATGCATGAGGGGCGGGGTAATTCTGGAGAATAGAAGAGTTTTCTTTCCTACTTGTTTTCCCATGCAGCCCAGGGTTATTTAGCTAAGCTTTTAATACACAAGTGGGAATTTTGCTGAATGATTCTCCAGCACAACTTTTATGCAATTTTTTTCTCCTGCCTCTTTCTCCCCTCTTTTTGTTTTCTTTTGTTTAAACTACCCATAGGCTGTGGTGCAATAGCAGACTTTTAAAGAATGGGTTGTTGGTGTGGGTTGGGGTTGATCTGGTCAAAGATGTGGTTTTTGGGTTTCTTTCCTGTCCTGGTTACTGGGCCAGAAGACAGAGCAGCAGTAACAGCAGGAAGCAGTAGTTGATTCCTGGGCCAGCTTCTGGGTGGCATTAGGATATCTGCCTTTTTTCTCCATGAGAAAATGGAATTCAAGTTCAGCAAAATCTGAATACAGTCTTTTTTCTTGTTTTGTCCAAAACCTGAGGTAATACAGAAAAGAAAAGAGATTGCCAGGCATTTAAACCCTCCATCTCTCACAGCATGGAGTGTGACAAGGCCCAACTGAAAACCAGCTTCTCTTCCCTAAGATCAGGTAAGAACCACAGGAGTATCCTCAGAGGAGCTGCAGCAGCTGTAGACCTTGGACTGGATGAAAAGCAAACATTAGAAAGCAGATCCAAGGAGGCCTTGAGTCCAAAATTTTTAGTTGTTTTTGGGTCACACCCTCAGCTAACAGATGATATTAATTTCTTTTTACTTACCTCTCTCAGCTGCTGCAGTTACAACACTGACACATGTGCAGAAGGTGCAATATTGCATCTTTGGGGGTTTTGGGGCTTCCAAGCACTTTTACAGCTTATGTGTGCACCTCTAGACTTGCAGAGAGAAATCAGCTACAAGAGGCAGCAGTGTGTGCTGGAAGTGCCAGCGCTGCTCCCTGTTCTCCCCTGCCTCCTGCAGCTGTTGCTGCTGCCCCCACTGCCCAGAGTCCCCTCGCTGCAGAAAGGCAACAAAAAGATTTCTTCTCTAGGAAAAGCAAGCATCTGGGCCATAAATGCCACAAGCCCTCCTCAGTGACACTCTGTGTATTAGGAGACATCATCTGACACTCAAATACTTTTCAGGAATCCCTACTGCAGCACTCGCCAACACCTTGAATAAACTCCAACACTACTTATTTGTTGCTGAAAAGCCACAGGAGATGTAATTTATGGCATTCTTGAGCTCTTCCTGCAGATCCCATGGCTTCTCTCATTGTATTGAGGAGGCTGAACCCACAGGGCTTGCTTCTATTAATCCATCAATACAATAAGCATTTTACCACCTAAAGCATTTAGAGTCTCTTCTGCCTGAGTCCATCTGTTCTGCCAGTTGAAAACCAGTGTATGAAGATAATTTTGAGGTAGTTCTTGCCCATAAAAAGTTGATTGGTCCTCCTTGAGTAAGCAACAGATCCTCCAAAATTTAAAGTATGTCTAAAGGTACAGGTTAAACTGAGGATTTCATTAGATTGAGGGTTTAACATGAAGACTAGCTGCACAAACCTTCCCAGAGAAAACTTCCTTATGTGAATTTTCACAGCATTTTGTCAAGGTGTATAAATTTTTTTGATCAAGATTTTGGTCTCTTTGTAGTCTCAAAATATCAAAAAAAAAAAAGTGATGAATTTTGACAAAATGCAGGTGTTATTTGCTGGGATATTATGGGTCTGTTTTGGTATTACAGTCAGAAAGATGTTCTCACTCTTGCACTGGTGCAGTGTCTCCTTAACTTCAATTGCTGAGCATCTTTAGGGATAAGGTTTAGCAAAGCTGAAACTCTGATAAAGGAACACAACTACTGTTGTATCTAACAACATAAACCAGCACCAGGTTGGTAAAAATCTTTCTTTTTTCTCTTGCAACAGAGAAACAACAAAAGACCAAACAAATGGTCAAGCTGATACTTGCTGCTGAACTTCTTCAGGCCAAACTCAGCTACCTGATGTTGCTAGAATCAACATCAATATGCAAGAAAGCACATTTGCAAGGTATGGACAAAACTGGCATGGTCAATGCTGTTACTCTGCTGATTCCAGGTCTGCCTCTTTTTGCTTTGGGCTGCTGGAGAGTTTATGTGTGTTTAGGTGAACATGAAGTTGGAGAAGTAAGGTGGCTGTAGACTAGTGCTTTACTTTGGCGTTTAAAGTATGTTTTGCAATGTAATAGCCATGTAATAGCCTCTTTTGCTCTCTTTTTGTTGTTTTTTTTTTTTTTTTTTTTTTTTGGTGCACTTAAAGCTAGATCTCCTTTTCTCATTTTTATTTTGATAGCAAATAACCTCTGCTGCTGCTGTTTTTTCAATATTGACCTGTGGAACACCCATTCTGTGGAACTTTTTTTCCCCCTAAGACTCCCATATTGGCCTATGAAATGTCTAGGGCACTGGATGCCTGGGCTGAAAGGGATTTTAAAAATTTGAAACAGAACCCTTAGTACTTTTTTTTTTTTTATGTTCTCAGTTCATTTTGTAATCTCTGCCATGTGCAGAATAAGTGCTTGGGTGGTGTACAGGTCTCCCCTGAACTGGTCCATAGTGTTCTGTAATTTCTTCAAGTTTAGGACTTAGGAATAAAATTACTAACTGACCTGGACAATGCCCTACCTCAGGTCATGTGCAAGGTGACAAGTTTATTATTTTGTACACATTCTGTATTTATATATGTTTATCGTTATGTTCCAATGAACTGTGTGATACAGATCTGGGGCAAATCAAAATGATCGCTGGAATTCCAATGGTTTAATTTTTTTTCTAAGCGGTAAAGCAGTGCTCTCCCTTAAACTGCTGGTTACAACCAGAATTTGATATATTAGCTGATATACTTAGGGGAATTTTTGCATACTAAATAGCATCTGAATTGTGCATCCATAAACTGAGACTGAGACCTGGGCAAAAGAAATTAAAAACTCCACAAAGACTGAGGCTCAGGGGAAGCACTTTCTAAAAAGCTGCCTTCTCTTTTTGTCTGCTTTTCCAGCAATGCTTTAGAAAAACGTCATTTATAACCTTTTGAACAAGTCAAATCTCCTTTTGTCAGATCAACCAAAAGAGAGAAAAAAAAAAGAAAAAGAAAAAGAAAATAATCCAACTGTGATAAGGATTTAGCAAATCAAATTATGAGAAAACCCCCTCAGTCCTACTCGGCTGACCCTGCTGTTGAAGCTGTGGTTCTGTGTGGAAGCCTCAGTGTGCCCCCAATCTGCCTCCCTCTCCATCAGTAGGCTATTAGAAAACATTTCCTCTAATCCCATCATTCAGTGCTGTTGTGGAAACCAGCAGGTTCCCCAGCAAATCCACCCACGATTATTTTTGTCCTATTGAAAGTGCTGCCTTATCAGACATAATCAAAATGGCTCATGTGCTGCTATGTGAAGAGCAAATGGGTTTTACCATCTCTCAGGCCAAAACGAAATATGGATTGAAATGCACCCTGCCAGCACAAAGTGTGCATTGTGTGGCTCTGCTCTGCAGTGCCCAGCCTCAGCTTGCTCCATGCCTGATAAAACACTACACCCTCCTTCCATCCCCCTTTTTTCAAAAGGGCGAAACAAAGCAGCAGTGTCTGCGCTGGAATGTGCTGCAGGTAGCGATCTAAACCTCCCTCACCAAAGACAGTGAGAGGATTAATTTAATGCGTGGAGGTTGTTGCTTGGAGGGACTTCGTAGGAATGCAAACCAAAGGCCCTCAAAGAGACCACAACAAAGGGAAAAGCCATGTGATCTCAAACTCCCGGTAGGATGAGGAGCACTGGATTAAGGGCTTGGTCTACCTTGTAGAAAAGGCAGGAAATACTGTTGTACTGAATAGCAAGGCAAGCAGGGAAAAGATTTTCAGCTGGGTGCGTTGGTTTTTTGTAGACCTTCTGGAAAGCCTGGATGGAAAATTGCAGCCTTGTTAATGACATAATGACATACATAGTAATTGATATGAGCAAATGTTTATGCAAATTTTGTGGTCATATATGTCATGTGTTCTGAGTTGTACTTTGTTTCCAGACAGAGTAAATATCTGTTTTCCAATTCCTGTTTGTTTATTGATTATGTTTTCTTAAATTTTTGTCAGAGGCACTCCATTGCAGTCCTGGCAGTGCTGACAGTCACAGAGATCCCTGTCTTGGCACAAAATGACCTCCCAGACATGCCACGTGCTGCTGTGCAGACTTCTAGACCTCCAGAGAACACTCAGGTGGGCTGGGCAGTGAACTGCTGCCACTTGTGACAGTCACAGCAGAAAACAAGTAGAAGACTGCTCAGGAGGGCAGCACATGGACACAGGGGTATAAGGAGTCCTTGCTATTTTGGGCAGGTGATCCCCAGTTAAGGTCTGAATTATGTAATTCATAGAATGTAGAAATCACAGCATTACACAGAGAAGAACCAATGTGAAATTTGCTCAGCTAAACCAGACACAGGGACAGAGCAGCTTTTGAGTCTCCCCCAAATATTCCCCTCAAAAATCAAGAGTGCTATCACACTCCAGCACAAGCACCCTGGCTCTATGTTATCTGCAATCCCTATCTGGATTCAGTTTCCAGTCATTGCTTATGGCTTTATCATAAGGACCAATTTTATGCAATTATCAAATTACTCTTTCTTCTCCGTCTTCTTTCTTGTCAGTGAGACTGTGCCATTCCTTTCTTAATCATTTAAATTAGGGCCATGACTCCAATCCTGCTTCAAAAATACAGCTCCTCTCATTATTTGCTTATCTGTTTTGTCTGAAACAACCTAGTGCTGTGGAGCACCAGGTTCTCTTTTCTAAGACATTGTAAAGACAGCAATCTCTCTTTTTTTCCTTCAGCCTACCCCACCCTCTTTCTTGAGAAGCAGAATTTTTAAACAGTTTTGAAGCACTATGATTTTAAGCACTGATGTTAACTTACTGCTTCCTCAGAATCCTCCTGCTTGAAGAATGATGTTACTGCTAAACTGCAAACATCTCAAGACAAAAATGCACCGAATTCTACTGTAACCTTAATATAATTACACCACTATGGAATTCTCAAAGAATTAGAAGAATTCATCACTAAATTTGTACAGAAAGCCATTATTAATTTGAGGTCAACAAACCAAGATTGGTTCACATAATGTTTTATTCACAAGTAGAAAAAGTATTACAAAACAATTTATACAAGATTTTAATTTACATTTGTTAAAGGAGTATTTGAAACAGCACTGTAAATCCCTAAACATGACATGTGGGCAGTCTAAATGTAGTGATAGTGGATGTTTTCTATTGGCATGTACAACATGGCTTGCCACAGGCAATATACAAAAGACCAATTTGGTTAAATTAAGAAAAAAAGTATATACAAAATATACACATATATTTAAAAAACACTCTTGTAATTTTTTCCTCCCAATTTGCTCTCAAGCTTTCACTCATTTAAAAAAAAAAAAGAGTATCTATCTCTAGGGTTGCTGGGTAAAAACAATAATACAAAGTTTAAATTCCAATGGGAAAACATACTGTGGCAGATGCTGGCAAAATTTTTGAACATCACTTTTTCAAGAACTGTTATTAGTGAAAAATTAAATCTCAGTATGTTCTAAAAATATTTTGCCATATACTGAAATGCACATTGGATTTTTTTTCTATTTACAAAGTATATACAAAGAAGCACACGTCTCTTCATGCAGATGTAGTGAAAAATTATGTTTTGTAACTTCTTAAATGTATGAAAGTATACAAAGAAATTATTCAAAACTACTCATATTTAAATATGTACGTGAAAGTATTTATCTGAGCAATTGTACTGTGTAACTGCTTATTATTCCATCAGTGACCAAAAGATAGTACCTACTACTTAAAACACCAAACTAAACAACAGCAAAAAATCCCTTGGGTAACTTGGTGACTTAGGTTTGAATTTGGAACTGTTATTCATGGCTGTTGCAGAAATGAATGATCTCACTGGTGAAGAGCCGGAGCATCTCTCTGCCATGGCTGCCTGTACTGATTTTAGCTATCCTTGTGCAGGTCCAATCCTCTTCTGTGTGCTTCAAAGCAAAAGTCTTGTTCCATAATGGATTCTGAATACTGTCTCAACATTTCCATTGCCACACAAACCATGTGTGGAAAGATGAGTAATATTTATTACCAATTTGCATCTGTTTTGCTGATTGCTTTGCTTTAGTCAAGGCACATTGGGTAGTTTAAGGAATAATTGCTGGAGTTCATCACAGACAAGTGTGAGCCTGTTGAGTGTAATGAATCAGTAGAGGTTACTGGGATTATCCATAGAAGCAAAAACTATTTTAGGGATGAAAATGGCTGAAAAAAATTATATTAAGGGATGTGATAAAGCAAACAGCTTTTTATATTTTGTGTGGAAAATTTGAATTGACATGGAACTATAGTAAGACAGATGGAGTGTCTTGAATGAAAGGAACTCCTAAACGAATGAATAAGTTCACCACCGAACTTGGCCCTTAAAAATAATGCATTAATAAAAAATCTTGGTAACAGTCTCACTGTATAAATACTTTCATGGCACACCTGCTATAGTCTGACATTTTGATTTGACAGTTGATTACAATTATTTCAACATTCAAAATTATATACTATAACAAGAAGTGCTGTATTCCCATACTGAGACTACTAATTAAACACAATATCCTTATCTCTATGTCTGACCTTCATTAAACTAAATCTAATTTAAAGCTAATCTCCTGCTACACTTAACAGAACAATGCCACCTCCCAAAAATGCAATAATTGGATGGAGGGGACTTCAACCACACATACTGTAACATGCTAATTCTCTAACTCCCCAAACTAGCTTATTGACTATAATGTAATACAAAATAAAAGCTTCAGTTTATTAATAGGTGATCTGTTTATGAACTGAAATGGATTTTTTTTATCGGTCCTTCAATAGCAGGAATATTATTTAAAATTAGAACCAGAAGGAAAAAAAAATCCTCATGCATGCACAAATCTGCAGGCAGAGTAACTGGCACCGCGTTGTCCCACATCTTCTGACACCTGGAGCCATATTTGAGACCCCCCCTAACCACACTAAAGTATTTTTTATTTCTTGCCGTATTTACATACACTATGAAGCTCATTCCATTAGATGGTTTGAGGAAAGAGAGATTGAAAAGGTCATAAATCCACTTTCAGAGTCCTTATAGGATGCTCCTTGAAGTTTAACTTCCCAGCTGTTACAGCTCAGACACAACTGCTCAGAAGGTGTGAAATGATGCCATTCTTTCCCAGCTGGTTTGGAAACCATGCAACACTGAAGACCAGACTATGTTTGATGAGGATCAGCAGAGGAGTGTAAGGGAAGCATTCAGCTTTAGTGCTGAGGGAAATAGCTCCAGGGCCTAAAAACAAGTGACAGGAGAGTGGTTACACAGATTCATAAGAAACCTGCATGTACTTCTATATTTGACTAAACACCAAAAGGGAAGAGGTATACTTATTGCTTGCTGTAAAATTCACCTAAACCTGAAGATTAAACCTGTATTAAAACCCACATTAAAAAGCTTAGACTTGTGTCTATATATACAATAGTATGCTATTTTCTGATTTTATGTTATTCTTTTGAAATATAATAATAAAACATTGACCTATGCCAGACTGTAATACATCCACAGGCGGTACGAAGACCATCCTTGCCTCAAAATATTTCAAAAAGACATGGAAGATGAAGAGCAAATGGGAAAAAATGCTATAGACTAAGATGAAATAATTGTCTTGAGTTGTACAGCTGGCCAGTGTTCATCCCGAACATACATCTCAAGTAAGCCTAGTCCTGGTCCTGTCCCATGAACACTACTGAAATTTCTCTGCCAAAAATGCACACATAATGATGCACTGTAGAGTCTGAATGGGGAGAAATTGTGAAAAATGAATCATTAGGGTCTATTCTAGGAAAGAAAAATGAAGAAAAAGTTAACCCTCCTGAAGACCTTGATTATTCAAAATTTTACATAAATCTCAGTAGTAACAGAGGACAGCAGAAAACTGTGAAAGCATACAGGATTTTGAGATGCTAGAAAAGCCACCTCCGTACACACAGGAATCAATAAGAAAATTTACAGTTCATATACCACAACGAATATAGCGAAATAAAAGCCAATTTTTGTAGTCATATTTTGAAATTCTGTAGTTCTTTTGATCTAAGAAAACTCTTAATAATATTTATCGCATACCTCTGAAGCCGATGCATGGTTTGGTGGGAAAACACCCACAAACTTCTGATTTTTAAAATCTTGTTAATATGGAAATGCATTCCCTTAAAGCATCAAGAACTGCTGGGAACTAGCAGTGTTGAGATCTGAAGTTGTATCCATGTCACTGTCCCTTCCTACACATAGCTACAGAATACGACTGTCACCAAATGATACTGGACACACACAAAAATAGAACTGTCAGTGCTGCTATCTGACACGTGGGCAGGTAGTGCCCAGCACTGTTACAGACAAAATTCAGCACTGTAAATAATACATTGAGAGAAATATGTGCCACCTGCATAAGGCTGATATTGTCAGGGACAGCAGCAAAGTTTCAAGGTGACAAGTTCCATTGAAATCAATGGCAAAACAATTCTTGATTTAACAGTCAGTTCCTTTCCCTTTCCTCCTCTTGACAATGTCACCTAAACAATTCAGGCTGGATTTACAAAGAAACTATTGCACTTACATGTTTTCAGAATATGTGTGGTTTTTGCTAAACACTAATTACTTTCTACTTCATGTTTAGGAATAACACAAAAGTGTTAATGCAAACCAAATGGAAGAGGATCAAAGGGATGCAGTTTTAATTCTGCAGATGGCCCAAAATTTTCATAATTACAGATAGCATAATTTTCTTAATTAAGTTTGGTGCATTATTAATATTAGTGGCAACTTCTTTCTGCCTCTGAGTTCATGCACAGGAGACTGTTTCAGCTTTCCACGGCCTGCATAAGCCTGGAGTAACAACCCCACTGGCCATCAGTACACAGGTCATAATCTGGGATCCTTTCACAGATTAGTTACTCGAGGCTCCAGACTACTTCCAAAAGTAGAAAATTCCATTTTAAAAATATGGAGCACAGCTAATATTGAAAAAGATATAATGATGAAGCAGTAGCAGAGTGACTTTTTGCAACAGTTCCACTGTTGAGACAATTGTTTATCACCTCTTTGCATTTTGACCCCAGACCTGCATTTTCTCTGAGCTTTTATAGATAAATTTGCATTTTATGGACTAACTTATGCTTTATCTGATGATATGGGAATATAAATGGCATTATAAGGCATTTGAGATTCTCTTATGTTTCCACTACTACTGCAGTAACTCCACAGAAAGGCTTTGTAAATATTTGTAGATGAACATTTGTACGTCTTTTATGCTTTGTTTGCAATAAGCAAAGCCAATTCCTCAGTTCTCACTCATAAACAAAGGCTAGCCTCACACAGTGGTTCGGTCATAAGGCTATTAAACTGAATTTTCCCCTTGAAATGTAATGAAAAAATTCCTTGATAAAAGCTGACTGGTGTACAGACGTACCCCTGTATTCTGGTTAATATTATTTCAACACCACAGTTCATGTAATTACACCTTTCAAATTCAGTTAATGATTTAAAAATGTGAAACTGCTCTAACTCTCGTAGAGGTTTAATTTATTTCAGCAATAGCTAGGTGTAACCTGTGGAGAAATATGACCCTGCAACTTGTTACAATTCTATTTTTATCTAGCTCTACATGCCTGGAGCACTCATTCTAATTCCTTTGTAGTTATGTTTTTTACCTCTTTATCAGTCCGTAGAGTCATTTGTTGTTCCATTACACTTTGGCTGGCTTTCAGCAGTCACTGAGTTCTGAAGTGATGAAACTTCCACGCATGTTCTGTGTTCGGAGGTTTCAAAGGACTTTGCAACATTTCCATCAAGAGACTTAGCTGAAATAAGTATTTCACTTAGTTCCTGGTTATTATCCAGTTCAACAGCGGCTGCATTTTCAGTCTCAGGGCTGCAGAATTTTGCAGATCCTCCAGCCAGTTCTGAATATGATTCACAGATAGAAATGCTGTCACAACAAGCTGAGTTTTGCATAAGAGGCCAAGCATCTGGAATGTCTTCGCAGGTACAGTGTGAAAGAGAACCAAGGAAAGCAGGAATCATTTCTCCAACAGCATCAGAAGCTCTGTGGAAGGATAAAAGGCACATAGTTTACAAAGCAGTTCAGAAAATACTACCAGTGTTTTAATTACTGATCATTTGTAATTATAGGGATTTGAAGAAGGTGTAACAGGGTTATATTAATACTCTAGAGACATCCTGTACAAACTAATTCTATTGAGAAAGAATACAGTTTGTTCTTTGCCTGGAAATGACAAAAGCTCTGGTGAACACTACTTCAGACAGTGAATCCAGGATTTCACAAAACATGAACTACAGTTGGAGTTATTTATGGTCAGAAATATGACAAAAAATACTACAGTAGTGTTCAGATATAAACACTGTCACAAAGAAGAAGGATTTTTTTTTTTCTCAGTGCATGGAGAGGGGAGTATTAAGACAAGATATAACAGGCTTAAAGTGCAGCAACAAAGATGATTGGGCAGAGTCTAGAACCTCCACCACCGGGGTGGAGTTGGTTGGTTAGGTTTTTTTTCTCCCCCAAGCAGTAGATAGACAAATATCTAATGGAAGTAAACAAAGTAAAGTGGCTTCAAATGGGAAGAATGTGGGAGAATGGAACAGGCAACAAGGCTTCTTGAAACCCTGTATTTGCTTTAAACCTGAAAACACATTCACTTTAGATTTTTCAGTTTGTTCTGTCTAGCCTCCAAAATGCAAAAAGTTTTTCTTCTATTCTCTTTTACAAGGAAAGGACGTAATATTAAAGAAGAGCAAGCATTATTTTTATTTTATGGAAAATGGAAGAAAGTAGAAGTGAAAACTCAGTATTATCTACCCCAAGTGTGTTTTAAGTACATGATAATAGTGACATGTGCCAAACACTGTTGAAAGTCCAGTAGTGCTTTTCACTATATATACACCAAAATAAGTATTAACAAAACCAGGAAGCTACACCAATATGTTTTATTTCCAAAAATCATCTTCAGATTTTTAAAAATGCAAAGGTTGTATTAAGTGTGATATGCAGTGTGACAAAATTCATCCCACATTAACCGTTTTTAAGTAGCCTTACTCATTTCCAAAGCATGATGCTTTAATAGCTTTGATATACACACAAAGCATTGTCAGAGATGAGGCCAAAAGTCAGGACACTGCACCACAATTGAAGGAAATACATTATTCTGGCAAAGGAAATTGGCACAAGCTCCATTTCTACTGGAAGGAACCACAGGATCTTTGATGTCCCCATAGCATGGATATTACAGTTATTTTTAAAGCTTTAACCAAAAGATTCCTCAAAAAGTACACAGTTCTCAATTTGTCAGCCTCAGTGGTATACAAGGATGACTCAAGCCTGTCGGTATTTAAGCAAGTTGTTATAGAAAACTTAGATATTTGTACTTAGGTCGCTAAGTCACCTTGCACAAACAATACTTATGAAGAAGCTGCCTCTACATTTTTAGTTACATGTGGCCATAAGAACAAAACAGCTGAAGACCAAATTAAACCTTATATGGAAAATTATTCTAGCTAAAAGAAATAAATACATCCTGTGTTAAAACATGTAACCAGGAAACTCTGAAGGACACCATAAATTTTACACATTTAGCTCATGGCGTTGCTGTAAAAGTAACTACTCTACTACTACACTTACGCTCAGCTGACTGGGAGAAAACAAAGGTTAAAACTGGCTAGAAATTCAGAAATAACAGATATTTCAAATATTGCAGTCCTAAAGAGTTCCTTAAAAAAAAAAAATCTTAATGCCACTTGCAAACTGTAACTCAGTCCCCCCAGATTCATGGGTTTATGCAGCAACTTGCTAACCATTAGCAGAAGAGGGGGTGGCCAAAGCCTCTAGGGTGCCAGAGTAAAAGGAACATTATCTGCTTGTGAGAGAAACACTTCTTCAGAGAAACCCATGGATCAAGTCAGCATTCACTAAGTAATACTTAATTTTTTCACCATAAACCTATTCTGGCACAACATGGGATGTATGGATACAGCTCATCCAAATCCCCCACTCCACTTCAAGCAGCTGTTGTATAAACATTAATTTGAATGCATAAAAAAATACTTCACGTTTAATACACATTTGTGAAACTAATTTACCTTTCATTGAGTGTGGTCTGTGAGTGGAAAGCACAACTGTGGCTGCTGTGCTCCATGCTACAGGTTTCATCACAGCACAGTGAGGGAATCAAGTGAACTGGTCCTAAGGAATGAAAATTAATTTAATAGTGTTAAAACTGTCAAAGCTCTGTATAAACTTAGTATCTGTTCTTTTTCAAACTTAAGTATCAGTTAGCCAGTTACATTATAATACATGGATTGAGGAAAGACATTTCTTGCTGTAAAACCAGTTTTTTAAAAACATCTTTATTCCTTTAAAATCAAAATATTTATAAAAGCAAAGTCCTTCTTCCAAGAGTAATATAGAAACCAGCCATTAAAAAAATCTATTTTTAAAATTAATTTTCTTCTCAGTTGAATACACAGAAGTGGAAGCAATCTGAGTTAAGCTATCAGGATGATATTTAAGCCTGTGGTTTTGTGTTAATGATGTATTTCTTAATGCATCTGTTCTGACAGACTTCACAAAATGACAATGATTTGAATTGTCCGGGTTGTCAATGTCCTTTAGCATTCATACCACATTCTTAGATACTCTCTGGCAAATCCTTCACACTAATTTAAGTCTCAAAGCCAGATGCAGCTATTTAATCAGAAATAAATGAGATACACATTTTAACTTTTTTTTCAAGTGAAGTCACTGAAATGAATACAGGAAAAAACCCCAAATAGCTACTTTAAAATCCTTTCTGCTTATTAAGAAATTAGCCTAGGACAGACAAATGGTAGTTTGACGGTGTTAGCTCTGCAGTTAAATTTAATTGTCACAACTCAAGTGTTAGATAAAATAAAGTCACCTTTCAGCAGATCTAACATACCACATGTCTGTGATGTACTTCTCTGGCACTGGCAACATGTTCTGTGGTCATATTCACTTAGCCGTGGTCTATCAAAACATGATAATTCAGAGCCATTGTAGTGAATGTCTTGTGATCTCAGAGACCCTTTGAACAAAGTGAATAAAAATCTGTGTCAGTTAGTGTTACCCTTTTTCCTGCTCAGAGCCATCTATCTTCACAGAATGTGTAATTGTCATGCTACAAAACATGTCCATACCTTTTCTGATTGGAAGATCCACAGTGACCATGTGGCTTCCAATAATGTGAACCACAGATTTTGCAACAAACCCCTAGAACAGCTGGTTCAACTACAGCCTCTTCTAGGAAGACATCTGCTCTCATTTTGATGATTTGAGAGTATATCTTATTCACTGTTACATTTTTGCAGTGTTTAATGATTCTCAGTGATTCCCATCTGAAATTTTCCAGAGTCAGCTTTCAGCCACTGGGATTTTGTTTATATTATCTTAAAGAGCTTTATATTAACAGCAGACTTCCTTTAATCTCTATAATTGTCAGCCAAGGCAAACAAGTTACGGCACTTCAGTAAATGAAGTCTGAATTCAGTGTCAGAATTTCTCAAAACTCATGTGTAAAGCAAATTCTAGGTTAGGAACAATTCTTACAATGCCTCTGTAAACCTTTTAATTTCTGCTTGTGCTGAAAGCAGTAATAACATCAATTCATCCTAGACAGTATTCTTGTTTGGCATCCAGGGTTCATTAGATGCAATAAACATATTTTAATAAAAGTTTTATAATAGTATAAATGGGAACTAGAGTGCTTTTCACTTTTTTCTTTCTTATTTTAAATTAAGAGGCAGAAAAATGTTTATTATAAACAAATTACACTGATGAGCTGTTAAGAATTTAAAAGAAATTTACAAATCTGTAAATCTTTGACATTTAATTCATCTTGAATATGCCCATAAAACCAAAACTTTTAAGGACAAATCTATCATCTACCTTGGTCACATTCATTATCTTGATGACCTAATCTGTGTTTCACAATAGTATTTGATGCACAGATCTTCCAAACTGGTATTTCTACACTGACATTGCAACTCTGTGATGTTCCATCTTGGATCTTGAATGGTCCACATGTATCTGTGCAGCATCTAGCAGAGTATAGCATGCAATTGGAATATTTCTGGGCATTTACACAGCATTTTCTCAGTAGCAGCTGAAACTTCCACACTGGCAAACTTTCATGGAGTCCTGGGCTCTGCTACATTGATCGTCTTGATGCTAAACTTGCTTAAATGACGTAGACGTTTCATTTCTTTACCTACAGGGAGATCTGGCAAACTAACACCACTCTATAAATATCACCAAGAAACAGTAAAAACTGGAAACTCACAGCTTGGTTTCTTCTCCATGAACTGCCTCTTGCAATAAATAACACAAAGGATGAGAAGAGCCAAGAGCACTGTTGCAAGTGCACTGCAGATAACAGCTGCCAGAGCAGTGTCTCGAGGACTGGAAGCAGTTGAAGGGATCTTCACAAGATTTACCTTGGTGGCACCTGAAATATAATTAAATAATAATTAGGGCAAACTGCAGACATTTCCAGAATAGAGTAATGTAAATGAAAGTCTGGGAAACAGAAGAGGTTTGCGGCACAGAAAAAAAGAGAGGATGTTCTTTGAAAAAAATAGAATGTATTTATATGTGGAACGTTAGTTGCACATATAGACAGGTATGATTATCAGCACCCTCAGTATGACAAGGGATCTTAGAAAAGATACATTGCGAATTGTGCAGTAATGAGCAGAGATGCACACAAACACATTCAGACTGTCCATGAGAGTCCTCACCATGAAAACAAAGACATCTGAAGGTTTAATATCACATGAATTTAATATGGAGAACATTTCCTAGTGTAGAGTTGAGAGAGTGATCCACTAGAGGGAGGCACAAATACATGAACTTCCTTTAATAAGGAAACTTTCTGGGCCCTGAGACACCCACAGAAGTTCAAATGCTGACAAAATTATGATCCTGCTTTGTTCCACGTGTCATGACACCATGGTCATTTCCAAGATCAAACCCAGGATTTCAACTCCGTCAACTCTTTTTCTTCAGTGATTTTTTTTTAATACTAGATAATACCTCTAGTCAACATTCAACAGATTGACTATATACCCAAATTAGTGAAGACTTAAGCAATGTTTCCAGCTACAAATGTTTTCACCTAGAGGTGGAAACTGAAAAATATTTTTAAGGGATCAAAACTTTAATGACAACAGCTGAAATGGTCTTAAATTATGTATTTTAAAATTAAAATCTTTTAAACAACCTATGAATTTTGACAGCCCACCTATTTCAATCTGCTTTCAAATCCTCCTAAATCCAATGAGAAAAAGGAATAAAACACAGAGTACTTCTATGACAGCAAAATTTTAAGAAACCACAAACCAAATTTTACTAACTTACAAAAATAAGTTACTGTGCCTATTTACTCCAGAAGACATTTGGTTAAATCCTAAAGACTATAATGTCCTAAGAAATGGTCATGCAGTCATAAGTTTAAATTGTGAGATAAATGTCTGCCTGAGTATATTAAAACCTCTAATACATAAATATTAGATATAAATATTAAATAAATTAATTAAATATAAATATACTGTACATAAATACAATTGCTCAATACCATTACTGCAATTTCATAATGGTGGGACAGACGTTCCTAGCTTAGTTAGTGCAATCCATGGCATTGTATTACTCAGGAATAATTTTCTGCAATAGTTATGGTATTTCCTCTACACACATCAAACATGGGCACCAAAGGGTTTGTGATACCATAGTGCTTTGTTATAATGCCTATAGGGATTGACAAAACTGAGGTATTTTGAAAAAATTGACTTAATTCTAAGTCTTTAGACCACTTAATGCCAAAGAAAACACTATATTCTATGAAATAAAAAATCCAGAAAATTAAAGAAATAACCCACCAAATGTATTAAATAGAAACAGTTTCTGCAGTTTATAGTATCATGTAGTTGCTAGTAAATAGGGCAATATAAAAAGGCAGAGAGATCAGATCACAGCCATTATGCAGAAGAAAGTTTACTTGCTCGTTTCCTGATTCCAGCATGAACAGAAACAAGTGTTGCTGCATTTACATCTGTTGAAAATATTTCCATTTACCTTCAATTTGTACTATTATGTTCCACTGTCACATCGAAATCTGAACAGCAAATTTATAGCAGGTCTTTTTTACATGCTTTCAACTTGCCAAATTGCACTGAGTGGAGCAACTGGAGAAAGTACAACAGAGAGCCACAAAAATGACTGAGGAACTGGAGATTCTCTCTCCTATGATCAAACTTTTAGAGAGCTGGGATTGTCCAAGCTCGAGACAGCTCAGAGGAACCTCAACACTTCATATAAATCCTTGGAGGGAGTCTGCAGAGAGTACAGAGCCAGGCTCTTTTCTCAGACCAGAGGTGATGGACACAAACTAAAACACAGGAGGTACCCTCTGAACATCAGGACACACTCGATGACTGACCTCTGGCACAGACATATTTCCTCTTATATAGTTATCCACCCTTCTCCTCATGTTTTTCTGTAACTCCTATTACTCACAGAGTAAGTTCTATGGCCTCTTTTCCAACTCTTCAACATTAATTTTAAATAAAATGCAATAGGTGTCATAATCATTTTGTCATAACTGGAATGCTCTTGGCAGGAGCACGTCAATCCTCCACAGAGAAAACTTTTCACTCAGCTGCTAGGATTCTTGCAGCTGTAGTTTTAAGTTTACAGGTTTAGCAGACTGAAGAAATTTCTGCATGAAGTTCCAGGATATCTGTGAGAAGCAGTAAATCTACATAAAAGCCTGTCTGTATGGCAATGTGTGCTGGCTTTGGTGTGAAGATCAGACTGTGCTTTGATATCAGGTTTTCAATTTTAGTCAACTGCCTGATCTAGTCTTTAGAAGGTTAAAGTATTTAGAAGGACAAGTATTTAAAAAACAGACAGTAAAGAAACAGATCAGAACATCTTCAAATATTTTTCATGCCAATACATCTATTTGTATTAATGTATGTAAGACCACTAAACAGTTCTTAGTAATTAGGCTTCGTAATTTGCAGAAAAAAGAATTGTCAATTTTGAAGGGCAAAAAAGAAATAGAGCACAAGAGATGAAGCTTCTATATTTTTGTCTCTCTTCATTTGCTCACAAAATACATTTTTTTCATGTATGATTGCATATTACATATTCTAGGAAAATATAAAGTATATATTTTTTCAGTGCCCATCAGCAATATTCAAACTGGAAATACAATGATTTCATTTTAAATAAGGACGGCAAAACTGAATTTTTTTCAGCTAACTATTTAAGATTTATTTGGTTGATTTTTTTCACTTGAGAAAGCAATTTTCTATTCCTGAGAATGCCTACCACTCATCTTCATCTTCAAAGAACTTTTCGGAATAGCTACTCCGAGCAGTCCATTGTAGTCTAGCTCTAATTATAATGATAGTGATCTTCCCTGCAGAGACCAACATTTCAGAAGTGGATTGCTATTGTAGAAGTGGCCCGTTGGGCATTGCTGAACTCTGCTTTCAGTGTTACTCAGACATGTATGCATTTTCATAAACTCTTTCTTTTCACAGACTTAATGGACCCACTTCAGTAAAGCAAGGAGATAGATTTTTAAATTTAACTTGTACTTAGTTTAATCTATTAGATGATTACATGATTAAATTTAAATATGCAATTAAACACTTTGTGAACTGGATGGGACGCATTCAGAAAGGAGGGAGAAGGTGCACACTGTTTTCTGATTCTGGAAAGCATGTGCATATTATCTGTACTTTATTTAAGAATTTGATTTCCTTTTTCTAGTTCTAACATATTCTGAAAATGCGCCAATGTTGAAGAAGAATTACCCAAAATATCAAACTGTCTCCTGCATAATTTTGCGCAGTAAGCCTAAATAAATATTCTTCCCTTAATTAACGATTTTACATTATAATGGCAGTATATGCAAAGGTGTGGTCCTTAAAAGCAAGTAAAGTTTCTCTTAATCCAAGACAGTTAAACGGCAATAACTCAGCTAATATGGAACATATGAATCCCAGCTGTATCACTAAAATTTCTGCCAATAAACAGAATAGCTGAATTTTCGGCCTATTATACCAAACAACAAGAGACAGGGCAAAATATAAAAAGACTTCCTTTGTCACTGATTTAATGTTTATTTTCTCCATTTTTTTTTTACAGAACCATGATTAACTACAGTTGCTACTGGAATAAGTAAACCTAAAAGAAAGCTTTTTTTTTGGTAGATCAACCATGTGAAAACAGAACTTGGAACAATGTATGTTTCTTCCATGGATACAGGAAACATATACTAACTAGTAAAATTGAGGAGAATAAAATATGGAATATTATGCTTGGGTTTCTTTCTTAACATGTCAAGTAAATGCTGACCTAAAGAGAGCTTACTCAAAATAACAAAGCTAAGCCAAACTGCACTTAAAAAGCAGTAACATTGGACAGAATGCCATCTGTTACTATCAGGATTGGAAGTAAGATGCAAAGGTTAAAATGTTGTTAATTCCTGGAACATGGGTGTTCCTGGTTGAGAGGGGAAAGGAATATTTGCCTATTACAAAAACTGTTTCCCCATTACCTTTATGTTGAATGGCCCAACTCAGTGGTATCAACCTTAATTTGACAAGAATTAAGGGCTCAGACATACCCTCAAGTTATGTAATTTAACAAGTTACTGCCTGTCAGCTGAACTGCAGTGGCTATCTCTGTGTCTGTGTGTGCTCTTGATCCACAGAAAAGGCAAGCCAATGTAGGGCAATGTGTCTCACTTTGAAACTCCTTCATTTTGGAAAAAAAAAAAAAAAGTAAAGATGTTTATATTCATTTAAAAGTAAGAAGGCAGTATATTTCCTAGCCCCAAATAAGCAAAAGGATGTATTATATATCCTTATGTACGATATAGACAATTCAGATACTACATGCATAAAATCTGTATATATATAGATAAAATACATATGTTTTATATACTACTGAGCATTAACATAAATGGAAAGCAAGTTTCCCCGAATACATCTTAGAGTCTCTACAAAGCAGCAGATTGCCTCCCTTCTCCTGATCTTTCAAGTAGGAGGTAAGAAACTTTATTAAACATTACTGTTGGAGACTGTGGTAATCAGTGGGGACAGAGTCTCCAACATCTGTAAAAAGACAGCCTTTTGCGTGCACAGCCTACACCCAAAAGTTCATCATGTCAAACCGCATTTTTCAAATGTGCTCCAAGTGCTGACTATAAAGCCTTTAGTTAATGGCCTACAATTTTTTTCTTTTTGTTTGTTTTATTTTGCTGGTTTTGTTTTCTTAATAAATGTACCAAAAAGCCCTAGGGGAGAAAATGACTATTCAAGCATTTATCCATTGTTTGGAAATCCTGAGAAATATGCCTATAAATTAAAATCTTTGAAATTTGATTTATTCATTTCCAAGACCATTTCTCTTTCACTGTGTATTTTCACAAATTCCAGCTGCTGACAGCCTTTTATGTTTAAAATAGTAGAACAATTGCACTGTGTATGTGAATTCAAAATATATATGAACTCCACAGTACTGGGTACACACCACAATGTCTGTAAGGGATAGCCAACCTCTGCTACACATTTTTCTTTTAGCAATTCAGAGATGTGAAATTTTCGTATTACCATGGTGATCTAAACTGAGCCACTATATGGGCACAAATAAAAGTAACATTGTTTCATACACAGAACTTTCAACTTGGAGAACTGTCTAACCCTGTGAATATGAAAGTCCATGAGAGTAACAGCTCATATCACTGCTACCCTCAAATAACTTGCAAAAACATGAGAGTAAGGAAAAAAAAAAAATCAGAGGAAGTGGGATAAAATCTGTGTCACCACTGAACTACGCATTCTACCCTCCAACATAACTGGTTATTAATAAGAAAAGACAGATCTCTCCTCCATAAACTGGAAATACCCAGCATGATGTGATGGCACCAAGTCTATGTTGCTGTTAATGACTGTGGTGTTGTTAACTTTTGCTTCTAGAAGCCAATTTTACATCTCGGACTGTTGAGGGGGGGCAACACCTATTTTCTTGAAAATGCAACTCCTTTTTTAAGTGCTTTCATGTGTTAAAGCTATGTCAGAACATATGAAATTGCTAGGTACAGCAGAAAATCTATTTTCTTACATCACCTCTAACTTGTACTTTTAACCAGACATTGCCAGACATGTTCTGTGAAATACAACATGCTATTTTAGGCTATTCCTTTGTTCAAATCCAACTACAGAATGCATCCATTCCACATAGGCTATGAAAGCTGTTTCATCTTTTCAACAGAAAATGAAAGCAGGAAGTATTTTTTTGCATTTTTGTACTTTGCATTCTGTATATGTGGTCCCATTTAATCTTTAGGACTACCCAGTTAGAGAACAAAAAACGTCCCTGTGCAGAATTTGAGTCCATTTGATATGTTTATGACAGTTTCTGCTCTATTCAGTCTCTGTACACACTCCATTGCTCTCAGTCCCAAAACACTTACACAAGACACTGCCCACATGAGCAGAGGAGGAGTTTGCATTGCTGAAAAGGAAACCATGTTCATGTGGGCAACTGCTGCCATCACCCATTTGCTAAGGAAGGAGAGGGAATTCTGAGGAATTCTGAACCCTTTGGAATTCACCAGTTACATGACAATGGCACACACAGAAATAGAAGAATAAGCATGTCTGAAGGTTGTCTCTTCAGCCAGTAGAAAATAACCCACTTTCATTAATCAGAACTGTAACTGAACATTGTGAATCCCATGCATACGGGTCACAGATCTGCTCCAAAAAGTTCAAACAAGCTCTTACAGCTGCTGTGTGATGAGATTGGTACATGGATTGGTTTTCAGTAGGTTGAAATATGACAGTGTGGAAAACTCTATCTTGTGACCATGACTGAGGGCTGGTAGAGCAACTAAGCCTGTCCCTAGGCACGGAAAATACATGCTCTTCCATATAAATCTATGGATTTATTTGTACAAATCCCAGTAAAGCAAGAAATGAAACGTAAATCAGTCATAAGAGGTTTTATGATTCAACAAGAAGTAATTTCTAACACTTCACTTTCTATCCCAAATATTTCCCTCCTTATCCTGGTTCAGCTGTGATAACACACAGGGAGTAAAGCAAAAGATTTCAAAATGATTGCAAGCCTGTGTCCTAAGTTTGTTAACACAAATTTATTTCCATAAACATCACTAATAGTCTATGCAATACATTTTAAGAACTATGGCTTTTGTCCTTGCTTTAAAAATGTTTTGTAAAGATTACAGTACTCAGCTACTTCACTTCTGTTTCCAAGTAGTTCTGTCACCACAATAACAGAGTATACTGTGATACATTTAATTCATAAAGTTTCTAAAGCTTCAGAAAATAGTGATTTTATATTTTTAAAAAAATATATCAAAAAGTGATACATTAGGAAAAACTACTCTATCTGAATATCAAATTAGGTGCAGGAATAATTTCCTTATTTTGCTCAAAAAGCAACTTCTTGTATTGGTCAAATAACTTATCTAGTCCAGACAGGTAGATGTTCCAGCAGCTACCAGAAAATTCAATACAGTTTTAGTATCTTTCCCTTGCCTCCTGGCCTAATATTAAAATCTGAAATAACTGGGAAAGGAAAATAAAATCGAGATAGTTAGAAACATCTTCACTCTTCAAACTCTCTTAATGTACTAATACTTTTTGTTACCAAATATGAAAAATAAAAATGCTAAGGAAATTCTTCCAAATATTAGATATCCCATGCAGAAAGAGCCTAGTTATTAGATATGACTAATAAAAAACTGGGTCTCTAATAAAAAAAGAGACCCGGAAATACACGTGTGTTCAACACTGGACAATTTATTACATTAAATTTTAAAAAGGTTATTTACAAATTGACAGAATATATGAGAAATAAAAAGAAGACCCACAACTTTCAGACTGCAGATAATTCAGAGTTATCTAAAAATCACATAAAATATTGATGCCATTGTATTTTGGTACCCATTTTGAAAACTGACAAAGGGATAAGGCTTAAGTATGCAAAAGTTAAGCTGTGAAATCTGTATTTTTAAAATCCAAATCTATCTGGGAAGCTAGAGGCCTGTATTCGGCCAAATACTTCCTATACAGTGTGAAGAAAAGATTAAATATGGAATAGAATCTGAAATATCTGTCATATAAGTAAGACAGTTCCTCATGTCACCATGCTCAGCCTATAGAAACAGAAACCTGGAGAAGGACATTGCACTTTGTTCTTCCCATAAATTACTCAGAGGCAGAGAGGAGGTTCCACTTCTCTTAAAACTCTATGGAGTACAAAAATCTATGATCTTATTTTAAAATTAAATTAAGAGACAAATCACAAGCATGGCTTATGATGCCTTTCAGATGCAGCTCTTGAAAGAAGCTGTAATGATGGGGTTTCTGCCCTCTGAGAAAGCTTAAGAGCTCTTTGCCAGGAAGTATGAAATGAAGACTATTCTACCACCTTCATGGAGATTGTTTTTAGCCACTAGGCTAGAAGCTGAGCTAGGTAAAAGCTTATTTCTTGCCTCCAGTTGAATTTGCCCAGTTGTAAAGCTTTGGCAGAAGAAGTAAGGGCCCCTCTTTGCACAGCCGACAGTCACGTGATATGTAGACTGGAACAAAATTAAATAAACTACACTTAGGCTTGCTCAGCACTTATATTTATCCTGTTTACAATTATGCTTAAATATCACTAAGCTACCTTAAATTCTCCACACAAGGCACATGTCGGGGGGAGAAATAAGTCTGCACTAGGGAAAACAAAAAGTATGTTTATCTAATTAAGGCAGTTTCACAATACACTCCACTGAGCTGAATTACAATTCTGACTTAAGGTTAAGAATTGCATAACCAACACTACTAGTATTTTTTAAGTTTTTAACTTTGCAATCTCAGGATCTTCTAAAAACAATTTTTGGGGTAAGTAATATGAAATACATGGGATTAAAAATAAATTTTCAAAATTCTGTAACATAGAGGTTAACACTTTATAAGCTGGCCATGCAACCCCAGCCTGTTGTATTACTGCAGGTATCATAAATGCTGTGATTTACTGCAAAGAAGTTACCTACAGTGCATCAGTGCACATGGACATGCAAACTGTATTACAAATGAAAAAGCTGTAGCTTTGACATCAGAAATAACAATAGCTTATGAAAAGCAGTTATTAATTCACCACTTAAAGCTGTGGGGATAAAGTCAAGTTATACAGAACAAAAGGCTGCCATATGCAAGATCCTTGCTTTATTATATTACTTAATTTGAAACATAACATCTCCCCTCTTTAACAGAAGTCAGTAGGAGTTGGCCATATTATAGAGAAGACATTCTGAAAGGTCATCTTTGAAAGTCAAGCTCTGCAAGTGAGATTCAGCTGACCAAAGCAAAGATCTGCTTTGGAGGGAATCACCTGAACTTTCTCTACAGGGGATGGGACGGCTGGGGGGCTGTGGGTAGGAGAAAGGCTCTTTTAGGGTGTAATTAGTCTGATTTGTTTTAAACACCACCCTTGATCTCTCCACTGAATATAAAGTGAACTTCAACTCACAGATCTAGCCATTATACATATTCACAGTCAAGAAGGTGATATCCTGCTCTGGTTTTGTCAAGAAATAATTAAGGGTTTTGAGGGCCTTTGACTTCCTCTGTTTCAGTTTTTTAACAGATGTTAAACATTTTACGCCAGTTCCATTGAAAAGATAAAAGTCAGTCTCAACTGCAAAATCTGTAACAACTTCTTTACAGTGGCAGAACCCCAGGAAAGTCCTGCAGTATTCAATACCTCACATTCTGCATGGAATACAAAATAGTGTGCAGCAAATAAAAAGTGAGACTTACAGAATTATAGGTTTTGCCTATCCTGTGCTTTAAATGAACAAAGACCCAGTGGGAAATAATATGCAATAATGCCAATACAACCTATATTAGAATAACTATACATGAGGGAATCTTATTATGGTTGCAGGCGTCAATTCTGGCATATTCTAACTTCAGCAAGTTCTTTTAGAATATGGGCTTTGGCTTGTAAGAGATGTTTTATCAAAAAGTAAGAAAAATATTTTTCTATTTTTTTTTCTGTTTTTACTTATATAGCAGGAGTGGAAAAAAACCTCCACACTTTAAAAAGTAATTTTCCTCCTTAAAATTAATTAAAAAAGAAAAAAAAGAGTAAGATTAGGTTTTAGGGAGTCAGACACAACCATTCAATGTTGAAGTTTTCATCTAACCTGTCATTAGCATCTAGGTGAAATTCATGACTATAGAAGTCTGAAGGTCTGAAGACAAAGCCAGAGCTAGTCACTCAGGCTCTCTGTCTAAAACAAAGCCAGGAACAGAATCTCCTGAGAAGTAATTATTCTGAAAAGGCTTGAAAGACTGCTAAGTGTTAGTCACTGAAGCTTACCTTATCTGGCTTGCCCGAACTTTTGAGGTACCTAATTCTTACTCCTGAATGGGAGCTAAGGCTGACAACTTCAGTGCTAAGCATTAATTTTTAGATGCACAAACTGGGGTGCATTTATTCCATCTTAAATTTCCACATGCAGACAGGGTAACTATAAATCGCATTCAGTAAAGTGCACATAGAATCACAGCACTGGTCTGAAATGAAACTTTACTAAAACTGGTGGACACAACCCTTCAGTTTAAAAAGCTCTAAACAAAGAGCTCATGTTTTTAGGAAACAGTCACAGACCACACCTCAAAGGCATATGTCACTGCCCAAAATAACATGTGAGATTATTCTGTGATCTTTGTAAAAGAGGAGTTTTGCAGTACACTGCTTTAGCACAAGTGAAGCAGTAAGAGTGAGACTGTGTGAGGTCTATCACCCAAAATATCAAAGGTGATGAAAGTAGATGACAACAATTTGGAGGATACAAGTGATCAGTAGGAACATTAGGCCCTTCTTCTATAAGGCTGTTTCCAGCTCATGTGTTGGTTTATAATGAATCATTACTGCTAAGGGCTTCAGGACACAACTCTTGTAATAAGGCTATTGCATTTTATCCTACTTCCAATACATTCCAGTCCTCCAGGTAATTTCAGCCCTCTGGTGAGGTATTTCAGTGTTCTTTTGCTTGACAATTGTTTTCTTAACAGAGATTTGGCAGTGTGGCAGCTGAGCCTAGATGGATCCCACATTTTCTACTGTATTTTCTTACAAACAAGAAATTTAAGTGGAACACAGCCAGAGAACTTTGCAGCTGAGCAACTTAGAATCACAGAATCCTTAGAAGTTGAAAAAGACCTTTAAGATCATTGAGTCAAATTGAACCTACCAGCACCAAGTAGAATAAAACCCCCAAATATCATTCTGCACTTGGTTAGTAGTATTTTACATTCACATGCCAGTCCCAGCTTGGACTCTGTACCCGAAGTCACAGCAGTCAGCATGGATTTATACCAGAAGTATCAAAACTCAATGCTTCTGAAGAGGTGCTAATGCAACCATTCCTTGTGTGATTATGAGAGATAAATTTGAACCAGCATTTTCAGTCTGAATACAGCTTAAAAGCATATTATTAAATTAATATATTTAAAACAGTTTAATGCTTATGTATTTAGAAATTGTCTAAAAAAATACTGAAAGGCTGTAACCAGTACTTATTTTTTCAGATTACCTCTAAAAACAACAAAGCAAAAGTTTACTGAAAAAAAAAAACATTTTGCAGCTTTACTGCAATGCATGCAATCCTGGAATAATTTTGAATAACCTAATGGCCAAGTTAAATAAGATCCTTGCAAATCCACTCCATACAGAAAATAGATAATTGCTTATAGCCACTGCAAGCCTGGGCTGAAGGGCTACCCACATTAGTAAGTGCACATAAGGAAAAAACCATAGGAAATAGGACTTATTCACTACAGGTCACAGATTAGCCCCTTCTCTGTAACTCAGGAATTTCAAGTTCACTTTAATCTAGTGTAATTGAGCTAACCAGCTCTTACATTAAAAAGTAATGATTAAGTTAAATTTCTTGCAGACATTCTGTACCTAAAACAAACATGCAGTATGCCTCTGGCAAAGAAGGATACTAATTATAGGATTGACTCATAAGATGAAAGGTTGCACAAGTTACTACTAGAAACTGAAGTATGGTAAGCTGCTTTGAAAAAAAACACCGAAATTCTCAGACTCTGAAGTTGAGAATTCAATCTTCTAACCATATTTAACAGCATCAAGCAACAAAACTAAATATGCTTGCAAACTGCTTGTTCATATTTTAGATGAACAAGGTAGAAGTGAATACAATGATTACTTTGTCATTCTATAATAAGGATTTTTAAAAATGTAATAAAGAAGTGACCTCTACAGTGAGTTTTTATTACATGAAAAAATGCAAAATTGAGTATTTTTGGTCATTTTTAGCTTTCTTTTGTTATATAAGACATGGTTTTACAACGGGTATTTGAGGATTCATTGCTTGACTACATTCTTAATGCAACAATTCATTTCCTAATTTAGCAGGAATCATAAAAGAAACACATTTCCAAGGCTTCAGACATCTCTGGGGAAGGATATGTAAGTTCAAAAGTAGTTTTGCATTTCCAGCTGCAGCTTTCACTGGGATTAGCAGATAGAGTTGCCAGCTGTGAGTTAGAACAAGAATACAAAATATGTTCTATATGTTGTCCTGAACTGATCAGATACAACCTTCTGAACACCAGACGGGTACTGCTTATGTGAACTCCTATTATCAGCTGCATGAGCTTCCGATGTGAATCATGAAATAAATGAAATTTGATTCAATTTATTTTAAAAATCACATGTTGACATTTCTACTTTCATTTAAGATACATACTTTCTATCATATTCTAGCAAGAAACAAGGAATGTATTTTCAAAGAACACTGTGGAATACTGTGTTCACTCCAAAATACATTAATACATGCTTTATTAGATAAAAATGGATTACATATAATTTGTGCAATTCTTATGCTGAAACTAGACAGCCAAGGCCTCTCTGTGCAATTCAACTTGGTCAAACACCACAACAACTTCACCTACTTTAATTTTTACTGGATTATGACCATATATATTTTATATATTTCCAGAGATTATGAACAAGTAGTGTTAAAAAAAGACATTTCTATTCCTAATTTATTCTACATTTCAATCTGTATTATGGAGCCATTTACATTATATCTGCTCACTCTGAAATAATTTAGTATTTATATTTCTAACATCTCACTAAGTAGGGACTGCTAATATTAATCTAGATTTTATATTAGAGTAGATGATTTTCTTAAAGTCTCAAACTTTAGTATTCAAATTTTTCTGTTCTTTCCCCTCAATCATAATAAATGAACAGTTTCAAGAGGTTCAGAAATTATAATTTGTTTTCCATTATTTTCTTTTCTGTACATTTTCTGCCGTCAACAATTGTAGTAGAAGGTAATGCCATAACCTTCTCATCTCAGTAAGCGCACTAATGTGGCTCTCTCTTCACTGTTCATACAACTGTTTTAGTAAAATCTAAAAATTCTTTGTCTGAGATCTCTGTAACTCTCAGCACAGACAGAAATTAGTCATCATGGTCAAAAGGATTAAAAAGGGATAAATGACAACAGTACGGATATGCTGTGTGCACCTAGGAAAGCAAACTGAAAAAACCACAATTCTATTCTTATCATATATCTTTAAAAAATTACAATAACACTTAAATTTACAATTCTGAAATTATTTTTAGCAGCCAAAAATAACAACTGTCACACCTATGGGCCACTGGCCACATTCACCATGCTTAAATGCACAATAGTTAAAAGCAATGGAAGGCAAATTCCCTGTTCTCAGAAATCTAGCCTTCCATGGCAAGGAAGCAAAAAGCAGTTTCCCCCAGAGAAAACAAAACTCGCAGGAAGGAAAAGTCTTGTACAGATCCAGAGATTAGTGGGATGCAGGCATTAAAGCAATGATCCATGTTCTCAATTACAACCACCAAGTTCTCTGATAGGTGTTCAATCAACAAAGCCAACTCAGTTCTTAACTCAGAACTTAAAAGAGAGTGATGTGGAATGACAGGAGATGTTTGACTGTGAGCAAGAAAGCCTTTTATAACTGCAGCAATGTCTGTGAGAGACAATCAGTGCAAGTGGGGGACACAAGCTCATCCAGTTCTGAAAAGAAAACGTTATGGCAGCATCCCATTTGTGTTACATCACAAGCCTGCACAAAGTAACAGCAGGAGAGGACTAGGAAAGAACTAGGCTTTTCCAGTTTGGTATTTTCCTGTAGGTTGCAAGACCTACAGTGTTCCTTCATATATAAAAACTCTTCAGTATGGAACTTTTTAGGTATATTTTGACCCAGAAAAAGGTGTCACAATCCATCTTACAAAGCCCTAATTATGGAAACCTGAGTGAAATCATTCTAACAAACCATGTTTTGTCAAAAGAAAAATCACATATTATAATTACCATATGTAATCAAAGGAAAGGTTTAACAATTTGCTTGGAAAATGACACAAGAAAAGGAGGATTCAAAGCAAATTCTCCAAAGCCTCCAGAAAGAAATACTACCAAGACATGCGTTAAACCTTAAATTTTGTTTGGCTTTGTACATCTACTGCAAACTCTGTTACTGAACCACACCCTGGTCTTGCATACTCCACAGAAATATTTACTTGTATATCAAGGATATTTTGTCTTTTTACACAGAAAATACTTGCATTTCAGAAGTGTAAATGCAATTATAATAAAGGAAAGACAAGAAGACAATAAATTTCTGAAGTAAAGGGGGCTAAACCCACACCAATTAACACAGCAGAATGTCTTCTAGTGATTCTTTTGTGTAGATTCATTCCCTGATGTAGAGGATTACTCATCATAGTGCATGAAGCAATGCATTAAACCTTTGTAGAGCCTTTACAGTGTCATATTCAGCTTTTTAAGTTTCCATTGGATGTTATCAACAGACCTCCTTTACAGTCTGACCTATGCTGGTCAGACACAATGCATCTAATAATACAAAGGTAGTGACAACCAAAATGGAGGACTGCCCATTATTTGAGATTAAAGAGCAGAATAATTGAAATAGAAAGTCTGACCCAGTCACCTGTACTTTACACATAAAGCAGGAAGTAGTGAATAAAGTTGAGTTGATTAGTCAGACAATAATTTAAATGGAAATTCACTACTTTATAGCCTGAACTTTATTTCAAAAACACAACTCAAATTCTTAACTATTTGAACAATTTCTATTCAAGAAAACAACAGTCTTACTGGTATACTTTCATCAGGATATTCAAACGGGAAATACAACATATGCCTTCCCCCTCATTTTGAAAAGCTATGAGTAGTAAATTGAACTCTATTATTTAACCATGACTGGGTTGCAGGCAGATTGTGAAAATTATAAACAGTGTGATTATCTCAATAAGCGATCTTAGAGCCATTGAGCTGTATTGCAACTTGCTAATTTGAGAAGGCATGAAACCAGGATCACTAAGACGCCCAGGCCCTTCAGAGCCAAGCACAGCAACACCTGGGCTGTATCCACAAGGCTGGGAAGCCACCTGTGACAGGAACACGCCTCTGATGTCAGAATCCAAGAGTAATGGCAGAGAGCCAACACACAGTCAGTACACCTGGTAAGGGAAGAGTTCTGGACTCAAAGAAGACACCAAAAAAAGGACTCCCAGACATTATCCCAACCTGCTCTGCTGAGTTTGGCATGAGAAGGTACCAGAGAACAGACTGTTCAGAGATGACCAACAGAGCAGTCAGCTCATAGATCCTGATGGCTTCAGCGCCAGCTGCGCACCTAACTGCTCAGTGCTGCAAAAGTCTTTGGATGACCACTGAAGGGTACAGAGAACTTTGGAGGTGCCTCCTTAAATTCCAATTTCATTACCTCTTGGATCAACTATGACAGAGAAAGGGGTCTGTATTGTCCAGTTATACACCTGTTTAGATCATCCTGCCCAGTCCATGCATATGTACTTTCTTCCAGTGTAGTCAGGGCAAAGCAGGTGAAGCACAAACATTTTGGCCTAAACTAAAGCTGCAATGTGTCCAAGCCACCTGGACCAGAATTAGTGGAATAGTCCTGGAGACAAAATGAAATGTTGTAGGCCCCTTGGGCTTTTAAATGTTTGCACAGTTAGGTAGCTGTCAAACAGGATGGCTGGTGATGCATTTTGGAGCCAGAATCCTGTGTCTATTTGAATATTTATGCCTCACACAGCTCTAGATACTTGACAGGCTAATGTTACCTATACTAAGATACCCCTAAAGCATTCACTACTAGCCTGGTTCTTTCAGTTTGTAGCTTGAACTGGGCTACTTGAAACACATTTAGTGAAATAAAATTTCATGGTGCAAAGAAATCTAAGTTACAGTTTAGGTAGCAGGCACAAAATAATGACCCTGCTTATTGTCATTTTAAGAGCTTCAAACATCAAGAAATTTCAAACACTCATTACTTGAGGTTACTGTAGACTTTCATAATAGAGCAGACAAACCATACTGAGTACTTCTGTTCTACAGCCCTCACACCTACAGTTTTGCAGAATTAAGCTGTAACGGATGTGATCAGAAATCTTTCTGATAAAACAAATTTTCCACTGTAAAAAATAAACTGAATGGTAGAAAACATTTAAGGGTAGTGCAACAAAGTGGGCAGGAGCTCAATACTTCAGACTGATTTGATGCCCTGAGAGCTTCAGCTTCCAAATCTTGATTCCTTGGTAAAGTGTCTGGCTTACTTAACAGAAATTCTGTTGGGTTTGTGAGCTGCACCTCCTTGCAATGTAATTTCAATTCATAAGCTAAATTTTCTTCTATGGAAAATTTGTGGTGTTTTTTGGTTTCTTTAGGCTTACTTTTTTTTTGGTGGTTTGTTTTTTTTTAAGAAAAGTAGACAGGATAGTGGATAGAAATGAAGGAAACACTTCTGACCATTTCTGTCTACTAACCATAATGCATATGTAGTGGTAACAAGCTACATAATTAAGTACTTCCATACATATAGGCATAGTAAGGAGAGGTACATGCAAGGAAAGTTGATGGAAGTAAGTTGGGGAAGTTTTAGAACATGATTAAACTGCAATGTATTTGAATTTCCTCTCCATTAAGTAATGCTTCAGAACTATTTTAACTCATTTTAGTGGTAATACCTCTGTTACTAAAATAAAGAAACATCCGCCCTCTCTTTCTTTGCAACTTTTTTTAGAAAAGGAGCCCAACATATTATCCTGGTTTACGGCAAATTTGGGAGGAAACCTCTGAATGGGGTCCCTCTGGGAAGCTCTGTGTCACGTAAAAAGTAAATTCAGAACTGTAAAATAAGGAGCTGTTTGACTCTAAGTTATACATGAACCCCAGTGGGTCAGAACCATCTCAATTATCAAGGACAATGAATTGAAAGCATTTAGGTTTCCTAGATTAACTCTCTTTATGATGAGTGAAAGAAGTAAAATTGCAGTAAAACTTTTGAAGACATGAATAGCAATTCTCATCTCTCTGAAACATCTCACAGAATTTGTTTCAGACTTCCTGAAGATAAGTTACTCTACTATCAGGTCACATATGGGAAATATCAGACTGACTTACTACATTTTTACAAAGTCTACATTTCAGTTTTGAAATAATGGGAAGGTAATGTCTCTGTAATAAAACAGTACTGATATTTATAAGCTAATGATGCTATTATCTGCACTTAAATTAGCTGTCACCACTTATGAATGCTGCAAAAAGTTTATACAATATTCCAGCTGCTTTCTATCACAGTGTTCAAAATGGCAAAGAGGATTATGAGAGATGCTGTTAGGTAACCTCAAATCAGAACAAATACTGAAATAAAAAGGAGATATATGTTGGAACAGAACCAAATAATTAAGAATAATTTCACTTGCTATATACTTTCAGATGCCAGTTGCCTCATGTGCATGTAAGCAGTCTTCCTTCAAAGATTGCTTTGCATTAGTAATACAAAGTTTACTGTACAAAGCAACCAAATAAAATTACAGAAAAACTTAACTGATGGAAAAACATTATCTGGAGTCTGACAGCTTTAAGATCACAAAATTCTGTAAACAGAAAGAAGAAAGTGACAAATGAATTAAAATTCCTCTATATAAACAGTGGAGCTAATGTGGAATTGAATGCCATCCAAAAATTACTCTAAAGTTTAAAAGCTGTATTTATGTTTAATGAAATAATATAAAAAGCTTCAGCAAAGCTGAGACAGTGGGATTTTTTTTTCTGTTTTACCACTAGTGAAAGTATTTTATAGAATACACACGTAGCCAGCAAGCATTCAGCTCCCCCTGTACAGAGCAATGTAAGTTATAACCCTGCAGACTGCAATTTCTAGCTTTTTATCTTCTTTGTTCTGATGTTTAGTCCTTGCATACCCCCAATACCTATTACACTCACATGAAAGTTTACAAAGTCACAGATCCTAATCTTGTTAATGTAAATAAGTAGATTTATACAAAAGCTTACTTTTCCTACACTGTCTGCTTTTAACACCACAAAGATGGAAATAACACCAGATTTTATCCCTTAAATAGTATTTTGCATTAGTGTGAAGAGTGACACTCAGCTCCAGGATGCTTACATTTAGTTCCCAGAAAAAAACAATACTGTAAACCTACAGAAAGTAACTAATTAAAAAATCTGCACAAAAAACCTGTAAAGGGAGCTTAGTGATCAATCTTAGTTAAGGCTGTCAAAATGTCCTAGGAATTCCTTAAAGGAACAAAATTTAAAGCAGGTAAGATATGGATGCCTCATGAAAACGTAATGTTTTCACATTTAATGATCTTTATGTATTTTGTCTCAGCAAGCCATAGTCTCTACTTTTATTCCTCACCTCAGTAAAAAAATGTTTATTTTTTAGTTTGACAAATTCTTTATAATAGAAATCAATATGGTTCATGGCAAAAAAAAAAGGCAGGAATTTTAGACCTGAGTGCCGGTTTATTTCAAATGCACATGATGTTACAATCAAACTGCAGATATGTCTACTGCTGTGACTTATTCAACAAAACATTTCTGCTTCACTGAAGCAAAGAATGTGTTTATTTCCTGGAACATGTAGAGGCTAGTTTCCCAAGCTCCACACGGAATAGGATCCCTCCCCCATCCTGTCCCCCCCAGCTTCCCATGCTCCTTGATCTATGCCATGAAGACAAGCAGAAATAGTCCTGGAGAAGGAAGGAATTTGGCTGGACAACCTGTGAAATTATTCATGGTGTAAAAAATTAGTATTTTTATAAATGTAACAGTGTGGTTACCAAAGGAAAAAAAGAAAAGGACGAGTCTGTTCTTTTAGTGGCTGTTTGGCTGTAAAATATTCTCTTGTGCCTAGGCATTAATTTTCTCATTTCCTTGACTCTCACAATTTATTCCAAATTAACTGTTTGTACAGCCAAATTCTACACTGAATTTGCACATAAAAGGGGAACACCACTGATTTTAGACTGATGTGGAAGTTCTAGGAACTATTTTTGTAACACAGCTCAAAAAAGTTCCATGTCACAGGCTCTTCTGCTTAGTAGAAAGCCTGTCCAGAAACTAAAGGATTCTTGTGATTATGGGGCTTTTTGGCATTTTGAGTTGAGCAACACAGAAGGGACCACTTGTAAGTATAGCTGACATAATAATTCTCCTGCTTCAATTTTAATCTGCCATCTTCTTATGACTGAAAGAAGGTAAGTATGGTTTCTAATGGTGTTTTTTCTATTTTTTTAATTTGCTAAGACAGACTAGCTGAAAACAATGGTTGTTCCAAGAAAGCAATGGTATCTTTGGAAAATGTGCTCATTACCTGAACCATTCTCACATCTCTCCTTAACTTGTGACACCACAAGCGTTCTGAGGTCAACAAGTTTATTAGATTTAAAAATAACCTTAAGAACGGGGAGTTATTTTAACTCTTTTTCTATCACAGATAGATTCATAATCTTGCTTACTGAGCAGTTTCAGTAACAGTTTAAGCATAACCATGTGGAAAGCACAACAGTGGCCTGAGCAGACAGGAGAGCGAACTCTGCAAATCTAAACTGGTACTAAGACAAAAGTATCATTGAACCATATCAACGTTACTGTTTCACCACTTTTGGGCAGTCTATATTACCTTCTATTTCAGAATTTAGCTCTTTGATAAATTCTAATTCCAGTTCAAAGAATTCATATTCTGCCATTCAGATGAGGAAAAAAAAAGCCTTCGGGTGAGAAAAATGTCTTCAGTTTGCAAAGTGAGCATAAATCACAATTTTAAAAACATGCTTTAATTTCTAATGTTGAGATGCTGACCCTATACATAAGACTGGTATTTAAAGTTTATTTACATGAACTAAGTAAATTAAAATATAACTATATCATTATGTATTTAATTCTCTGACATTTTAAAAACACACATAAGTCATTGTGTCTCCCTTTAAAGTTTGCACAATGGTGATAGCAATTCTCCTAGCCTCTAATACTCTCTTTACTTGTTCATTATAGAATCCTTTCAACTTTGCCTCTAGCAATTCACAAACTCATTTTTTCATGAGTAAATATTTAAACCAGATCTGTTTTAAAATGTCTACAGAAAGGAGATAAAAGCAAGTATTTAGATTTATAGCTAACCAGGTAATAATCAACTGCTCCTAGAAAGAAGTTGATCCATGTCTCAGCTTTAACATGAACCTGTAGTCCAGGTAGGGGGTTGTGAGCCTTTGTGCCCTTATGGTAATGTTCTTAAGCAAACAGAAGATTGCCACACACCTTGGAGGACAATTAATTCATTGAAACAGGACATTTAAACTTTTCCTTTTCATCTGTAACATAAGAGCTAGCTGCACTAATATTTGACTTTCTGTTTCACAGTGGAAAGAGAGATGGATAAGAAAGGCAGAGAATTAGAACTTAGTTCTCTGATCATTGAGACCTTGTCCCACACACTAAATGGTCTGTCTCCACTTAGCTTCAAGTAATGCAGTCTTAACTATCAAAATATATCCATTATTGAAATAAACCACTAACATTTTCAGCATTACGTGGAAAATGTTCCATACACCATTATTTATGTATCCTTACAAAATCATGTTTTTTACTTGGACCTAAATTTCCCCCTATCTGATGCTAAGTAAAACTCAAAAGTACTTCAGCTCATTTAGCTAGTGTTGTAGGAAAAACCTCCTAGGCTGCTTGAGGCAGGCAAGTACACTTTCCAAAACTGAGGCAGCTGCTGTTAGAACCTGAAGGACCGACACACAAATTTTGAACAAAAGCCTTCTGAAAACTACTGTGACATATGGCAACCGTACTTCATGGTAGGAATTCTGTTATTTAGGATTTTAAGGGGCAGTTAGTATGCAAATAACAAACACTTTAATGATTTCAAACCTTTTATTATTGCTTCTGTGAAAGCTAGAAATACTTGCCAATTCTCAAGACTTTGCTGTTACCACTTCTGTTATTTAACTAAAGGTGTGCCAGCCATAAGAGTAGGGAACAAAAACAACTCTAATTTGGATTTACCACTGCAGCTTGTGCCAGAGGAAATGCGCTTTTCCATGGGGTTGCCTGTTGTCCATTTAAAATGAGTAATAGCTTCCTAATGGTTCAATTTAGGATCCAAGCTTAGGCTCAATTACAAAAGCCAAATCACTATAAACTAAACAATCTGAGTTATTTCAGAAGACTTGGCAACTGTTCTTTCATCACCTTTTCAAAGTAATAATTTGTGACTTTTAAAAATAGGAAATACACAAGTCACTAATTACAGTCAAAGCTGAATGGTAAGGGAGATAATTTCTTCTTTCCTGTCTTCGATTACGCTAGAGAACAGAATTCATGTTTGAAGAGCATGCTTTCTTGGAAGGGAACAAATAGGAAAAGAGAAAAAAACACATCAAATTAATTTATCAGCTGCACACTACATTTCACTAACTTTCTTTTTTTGCAGATAAAAAGAGTAAAAACAGATGAAGGGGATAATACTGAATTTGCCCAGTTGAAGGAATTACAATGCATGCATATATGAAATGTCTTGTCTCTGTTCATACTCTGGAAATAACTTCTGCAGCTTATTGAATTTGAGTGATTTACTTCAGTAAGTCGAGATCAGCACTGCATTCTTGGCATCAAACCCAACAGTGCTTGATATGAAGAACATTCTTTCTAAACACTCTAAGATATTGTCTAGACTACAAAATAGTTGAACATTTTTGAATTTACTTTCTAGGCTTATGTTATACATGGACATGAGTTACTGATACAAACATTAGAACTTATTTGACCTATCCTCTGATTTACTGGCTTTGAATGCTGCAGTCCTTAAAAGTTTTTATAAATGTGGAAAATGTTTGAAAATCTGGTTTTATAAGTTTATTACCCAAAAGGCACTAAAAATATGATGGAAAAAGAAGAAAGTTTAATTTATTTGAAAAAAGACTATCTAAACAATATCTGAAATGCTGAAGAAGATGAATCCTTATTCCATTGAAGTTATTACAAGATAAAACTATAGTTTTATAGTATGGGAAAAGTATGGGTTTAATGCAAAATAGTATGCTCTTGGTTCTATTTCAATTTTACACAATTAAAAAAGTATATTTATAAAAACCAGTGTGCATTCATTAAAGTAGCATAAAGTATTTCAAGAACCTGACAATTAATTCTTTCTATACACAATTGTTATGTTTGAACTAGGGAAAAACTCCTAAAATTCCTAAACTTCACAGTTACAGAAACAAACAAGCAGACTCAAGATTTTCCACATAATTATCTTGAATCACATGTATTTTTCATTTTATAAAGTAGACAGCAATAAACACAAAAAAAAATAGCTTCTTTTTTCATTGAATTAAAAACATTATGTGATGTAAACCACCAACATTCTTGGAAGAAGTGGTAACAAGGCTTCTGCTACAGAATAAAGAGATTCTAATTCTCTCATTGGCAAAAAAAAAAAAAGAGAAGACAATTACTTATTTCCTTTTAACAGTATACAGGAATATAAAGAGAGAACAATATTATCTATATTGTTCTCTCTCACTAACCTTAGTATAAATGTTATTTTAAAAGGTATCAACAAATACCTTTTTGGGTGTCAGGAAAAGATACTACCCTACCTGACAGTTGGCAGAATCCAGGAAAACCTTTCTTTTGGTCTCAGAATTGCCTTTCTTTTGGCATTAACACAGAAATCAAAAAATTATAAGACGAGATCAGAAGTGGAGTCAAGACTCCCTGACCATGTGGTGTGACAGGAATGTTTATCTGCAAGGGACTGGCTATTTGTGGGAACTTCTTAATGATAGTACTGGACCTGCTGAAATGTATGAACAAAATCATTTACTAAGAAGAAAATGAGTTTTAAAAAGGGTTTGTAACTGTGACTGTCATTTTTTCTTTTTGCCAGGCTCTAAAGTTAAAAGAAAACACTCAAAAGGACAACCAGCACTTACAGTGAGGCTCATAGGGAGGAGGAGGATCACCACAAGGAACACATTCCATGTCTTGAAAGCCTCCAAGCTTAGTCTTCCTATAAAATCTGGAAGACAGAAGAATGCGAAAAAATAATTAATTGAAACCAATTATTATTCCTCACAAAATTAATAAGATGTTTTAACAAAATCTTCTGTAATTGCCAGCTTTGTCAATCCATGTCTCAATGCAAACAATCAGAAAATAGAAGAAAATAAAAGCAAACAAAAGTACAGTAGTTATTAATTAATAGTACAAGACAGATCTAAAATAAACTCGGGAAAACTTCTAGATCTCTTAGTCCAAATGCATGGTCACTGTAATCTTATATTCACAGAATGAATAAACAACTCTGGAGATTTCGGACAGAAATTTTCCACACAGATCACAACATACATGACACACATTAAGAACTTACTTTATGCAAGCTTAGTTACATGTCTAAAAAATAAAAGTGAAGTGATTCATGTTTATATTACAAGGTAATTATCATCTCTAAAAATATATAACAGGTCAGATATCAGTGGCATTTTATTTAAAGACCCTTCAAGAACTTTATTACTGAGCTTATGTTTGAAGAGCATACTGACTACAGTGACTAGCAAAACCCTATATTCCTAGTCAGGGAACAAGAGCAGCACCAAAGAAAAAAATCAGAACTTTAGAATGTTGTATTTCAAAATTTATGTACGACATCCTCTAAAGAACTTACCTACAGCTCCCAATCAAAGAGGTCTGTCTGTCTTTCAATAATTCATTAGTACTAAGACAGAATCAGCAGCAGTGGCCTGTTCAAGGAGAGTACATGAATTTTTTTCTGTAGTGGTCACTACCACTAGACATGAAATAAAAGGTACTAACTCTACTGATGCTATATTCCTAACACCGCAAATGCCATTGAAGTATGAAGCTTTTATCAGCTAAAACAAACAGCTTTCCAACTGCTCAAGAAACTCCCACTTCAACAATGTGAACAGAAACAGATCCATAGGCTGCAAGACTGAAGGGGTCACTCTGATCATTTACTCTGAACAAAATGTGTTAATATTTGTTTTCAGCTGACACGCTCACTGTACTGTTTTGAAGCTGAACAATACAGAAAGGCATGTTGGAAGCCCATGCAAAACAGAAATAAGTAAGACTGCTGAGAGGTAAAACATCAGCTAAACTATTTGGCTAGGCTGGCTGTATCCTCCATTCATTTGGGCAGCATCTAAATGAAAGAACAGGTATGAGTGGTGGTGTTTTCTGAAGTTCTGGTACCCAAAACATACAGAACAGATGTCCTGTGACTACCTTTGCCATGGCCATGACTCCCTCCCTCCTCCTGTTTCCAAATGCCAGAAAACTCAGGTTGTGGAAGCAGCTCTCACTTTAAAACTTAACATACCTATGTAGGATGCATTCTAGACCAGAATACTGAGAAGCATTCCCAGGTCCTCTAGTTTAGCTTTACCCTTAACTCATATACCAATGTGGCTTCTTTTTTATTCCTTTCCCATCTTCCAAAACTCAGCTTATATTGTTCACAGAAGAAGAAAACCTTCTCCCTGCTGACAGCCAAGTAAGCCCTACAATACATACATACTAATATGTCACAAAAGCATAAATCAATTCACCAAATGGTTGCAAGCCGTATCAAAAGTGGTTGTGAGTAACATCTATCATGCCTGGGGCTGCACCTTCTTATACAGTGACTTAAGCTAAGATTAGTTACCAAACCTTTACTAAGTGCTTTTAAATGAAGAGATTTCATCTCTGGCTTGAGAAGGAATAATGGCAGAAACTTCAACAGTGTTCAGGTATTTGATAGTTTGTATTAAAATATATATATATATATAACAAAACCACTGAAATGTAGATACTAAACAAATGTATGAACTTTTAAGCATGTCTGAAATATATACTCCAAAAATACAAAGGCTGCTACAATTGCAAATCAGTTCTCATACACTACTCCTATCAGTTAAATTACCAGCTCAAAAAATCAACAAAAGTCTTTTAACAAATTCACGGCAGGTGTTTATAATGGAATTTGGCAACAGTGTAAAGAATAGCCTTTTAGAGATCTTAAGATCTAATACTGCAAACAGAAAATTAGGAATGGAGACTGGGGATGGCAGGACAACAAACTAAGCACAGCTCTTGATTTATAACAGCAGTTTCAGCAAACAATTATTTCAGATAATTTATGATTTTCTGCTAGGATCATGCTTTATGAATTTTGAAGAAAAGAAAGGTGAAGGAAATTTCAGACAGTAAACCACAGCCACTGCTTCTGACCTAAGAATATATGTGCATGAGAATTATTAGGCATTGACCTAAGGAGGGAAAAAAATGCAAGCAAATAATTTGATCATATTTGATCATGGTAGCTGCATATGTTTCCATAAATGCTTAATTCTTTATAACAATTCTTTATAACTAAGTCACCAGTAACACTGTTGGAGGTATTTTGCTCAGGTGCTGTACAGACAATACTCTCACAAACCAATTAGGTAATTATAAAACCATTTTTGTAGGTAATTACTACAGCAATTCAGAAGTTATGTGCTCAGATAATACAGTAAGGCCAAGATTAGAACATAGGACCTTCACACATACACACAAAGGGTATCAACATTTACCCAGAAAACACGAACAAGCAATTTTAATGTAAATTAGGTTAGAATTTGTTCAAGTCTCATCTCCAGAAATGGTCTTACCCTGGTAAACAGTCCCCACAGAGTGCATTGCTGGTGGCAGAACAGTTGGCCTTCTGAAACCGGTTAACCAGTGCACAATCCAAACAAGGCTTGCACTTCTGAAAGCCCCAGTCTTCCTTGAATCTGTTTGGCCTGCATGTCATGCACTGTGCATCATCCCCATATCCAAAGCCGCATTCCTGTAGGGATTAACAAGCAACAGCAAGCTATTCAGTCACTGAAAGCGTGAACAAGAAGAGAATGCTGGGATAAAATGAAGACCTAGTGTAATTATTACTGAGAGTAGGTCTTTCTTGAGACAAAAGCCATCCTTTCAGCAAGTTCAAATGTGTCTTCCACTGCTAATAATCTCCCTTACTTCTATAAGTAATACTTAGTCATCCACTTTATTCATGAAACCACTGTGTATTTGAATGATAAAGGGCTTCAAGGACTCCCACAGTTTCATTATTACTAGCTTATGGTAGAATTATTGAGCTGTCTGTTTTTTAATTAGGTCAGTCATGTGAAAGCGAAGAAACTGGGACAAGTGAAGTATAAAGGCACTTACTCAGTTACAAAAACAGCAAAGAAGTACTTTGACATTAAGGTTCAGAGCTAAGGTGAACAAAGTTAATTGCCGAAGAGAGTGCACTGATCTTCAAAAGCTTAGGACTTCTGTTACCAAATAAACCAGAGCTGGTTAATGACCATCAGCTAGGCATGAAATACTGCTTCGCCACTAAGAATCTCAAAAACTCAAGCCACTACAGTTCTAACAGTTCTCAAATTGTTGGAGACTTTAATAGATCTTCAGATCACAGGGAGGTACAGTATTTTATTGTACAGGCAATATTGTTATGGTTGGTTATTTCTGCCAGATTCAGCAGTTTAAAGGCATTATTTCCATTCATTTGCAAAAGCACACCTAATACAATGGACAAGCTACAAAGATAAACACCAAGCCATATGTAATAGTTTGGGGACTGAATCCTCTGAACTGATTACCAAGAATATCAATCAACTTTTTAGGAGTTACCAAGTTACTAGGAGTTGCTATTCCTTCTTATCATCCAAATATCCTACCAATTTTGTTCGGTACTTTAAAGTTCGATTTGATATTATTACACCACAAAACTGCAAGGGGAATACAACAAATTCCCACAAAGATCTTATTAGGAAAAGCACAATATGGGGGCCTCATTCTCCAGTACGTATTTTCAGTGGAAGAATAGGGCATTTTCCCAGTGAGAAAGCTGCAGGAAATCTTCAACTAGGGCAACTTCAGAGAAGGCTTCCATCAGTTTGATGCATATAAACACGCATGATGCATGTATCTGATGCATATACACAACTTTTTCCAAAGTCACCAATCTAACCAAATCTGCTGCAATAAAAAGCTTTTAAAATTTACAAACACACTCAGATTCTCTAAGATTCAACACACTTGGATTCTCCAAGGCTTTGTGCTGAGAAGGTATCTATGAGCTCTGTGATCAAGCTGGCCAAAATGAATTTTATAGTGCCTCTAACCTGAAATGATAAAGTAAAAATAAATAACTTCAGATGCTTTTTACAGGACATTCTAAGAATTTTTAATTTTCCTTTATGTTAAAGATAAACTTTACTCTCATCTGAAGAACAAGCCCTCAAGTATGCAGAAAATGAACAATGTATGAAAGCAAGTACAAAAAGACACCAAAAAGAGTCTTCCTCTGTCTCTAGATCCACGAACTTGAACAATAATTTTTAGTATCTGTTTTGCTTTCTTTTAGTTGAAATGTAGCTTATTACTACTGAGTATTTCTCAGATCAAGGAGCAGACAAGCAAAACCTTGCAGTGTTTAACAACAAAAAACATCCTACCGTTTCACGCACTGTAAAGCATGGTCCTCCTGTGATATACTGGGACCATACTAAAGCTGGTAGGCAAAAAGCTTTTTGGGTTTTTTTTTTTTAAATATATATTTTACTTACTTCAGATGTAGAACATTTTATACCATTTTATTTCAAATTGACAAGTTTGTACTAGGAATCAATGCCAAAGCCATGTCAGTTGTAGCTGTATCTTCCTGTGTTAATTTTTACACTCCATTTCATTTATGCAATTGTAAGACTGTATACAAAGCTACATGATTACCACCAGGGACTGGAACCAGACTAACTTGTGTTAGGTTTTGCTCTCCCTAAGTCTAAATAAACTTTTTTATTGAATATCATAAATCTTTAACACACTCCTTCTAAATACCTTCTCTTTCTAGTCAGCTTATCCAAATAGTAGTGTTATGAAATATATTATACAACTCAGTTAAACCATATATATTCAGATCTTTTGATAAATCACTTGGAATCAGTCCCTCCCAAGTCCTATCAAACTTTCAAAGCCAAAATTCAAGCCAAATACAAGGCTTGAATTAACTTAATTACAAGTTGTCCTTTCCAGACTACCTTTGAAGCTTTGGATCAAAACACAAGCAGGAAATAAAAGTTAGAATTAAATACTTTCACTCACTGGCCCACACTACCAAAGCTGAGTAAATTGTTTCTAGATCAGATTTGCTTTGCTATATAGCTGGATGTATGGACGCATCCTAGTGATCCTTTGCATCTTGGAATGGTTTACTTTAAAGCTATAAAAATGGTGGATGCAGTATAAAGAAATCTTCTGCCCAAGGAATTTAAAGTCTCCCATCTTTTCAAAGATGGCTTCTAAGTCCTTGCCAGGAATTCCACAGATACCAATCCATAACAACTAAAACTTTATGTATGTGCTTTTTATGTTCACATAATATTTGAGGTAGTTAACTGCCTGGCAGGTGCAAATAAATATTTAAGCTTGTAAACCAGGCAGAACTTCAAACAGATCTGTACCCATAATTAACCACATTCCCCAAACTGAAGGATGTTATTTAGATGATGTATTGAAACCCTTTGAAATCTTGGACTTCATAATTTAGCAGTCCAGCAAAGATACAAACAATTGACTGTTCATCTTTTATCAGTACATGTGCAAAACTGATGTGCACCAGTTTTCTCAGTGTTCTATTTACAAAGCTGTCAAGTTATATATCTGATGAGATCTGAAGAGTTCCCAACTCCCCTCACCCCTTCCATCCTCCCACTCTTAACTTTAAAAGAGAACTCATCTCCTGTGGCACTTGATCTTATGACTGCAGAAAAGAGAAATAAAATTTGTAATATCAATTAGCTAGATTTCAAAAAACCATTTTTTTATTTTTGTGCCAGAAAAAAAGAAGAGCACAAATACATGCTGTCTTTATTTTTGCTGTTGAGCAGCTTTCTGTGAAGAATATTTAGAACATTCCTCCCTTTCCACTTTCCCTTTTCAATTAATGAAAATTTCTCTCTCAAAAGATACACAGTACAAGCCATAAAAACCGTTCTTTAGAAAACTGAATTCAAGTTAATTACAAAAAAATCTTCAAAATTCAAACGCACCTCAGTTTTCTTGATATCTATACAGCTTTCACTATCACAGTGATGTGCTATCTCTTTATCCTATGTATCTCCAGAACAACAATTCAGAAGTGTTTCACTGAGGTATCCAGTGGGGTGACTGGTCAAGGCTGCCCAGCAATCTGTAGTAAACTAGTTAACCAAACTCATAATTTTGTTTCTAGCTAAAAATATTAAAAGTACAGAATAATGCAGACACCTTTGCAAGAACTACCAGGCCACTGTTAAAATTTTCTTTCACTATGTATTAGCCAAACACTGATCCAGACACAACAACCGTAAGTTGAGCAGACTATAAAGGGTACTAGAGTTAAGTGGTATGGTTTTTCCCTAAAAGATGAATCCAACACTGACAGTAAATGAACAGTAAATTAGATTTTAAACATTATTTCAATTAAAATAACCTCAAATTTCATTTAAAAAAATGCTTACAGGCATCGCTAAGATCATAATCTGCAAGTACATTTGAGGATTGTTTCTAGTTCCAGTGATTATCCACAACCTATGTAAGTCCCAAGAAAACACAGCCAAAGCAGTTCCACTTATGCCATGATGATTACAAGAACACCTGGGTATTCTCAAGAAAAAGTCTTCCAGGCATTAAGACACTTTTAATTGGTATCAGGTCATGTAACAGGTTGCAGCACTACACCGGTGCTGGGAAATGAAGTTTTTCCTAATACCTTTGAGTACATGGCCTTGTTAAACAGCACACAGTTTTAGCTTCCTAAATTACCTCAGGCTGTGGGTCAGCCTCATCTAGAATCCAATAATGAGCTGGATCTATCAGCAAAAGTCTCTGAGCAGGACAGGCTGCAACAGCCTTCCGCAAACATCAGACTTAGTTCTTGGGTCAAAGTGCACAGCCTAGGGTCAGAAAAGTTTCATTCTCAGTGAAGATGATTTGGCATGCCTACCTGCAGCTGCTCCAGTTTCCAGAACCACATGTTAGCCTCTCCTGAGCTGAAATCTGGCAGGCTTCCTCACAAGCAGCTCTCTTGCTTTGAAAAATGAAAAGTGACTGCACTCTGATGTTCTGCGTGAGGACTGTCACATCCAGGAGTAACTTCAAACACTACCTGCCTGTTAAATTCACAATTCCTTTTCCTGAGACAACATGCAGGTCTCCTCTTTCTTCATCATATACCTGGTACAAGGAAGCAAGCTGTGATACACAGCCCCACCTTAGCAGCCATCAAGCTGCCTCTGTCCCACGAGCTCTTGGTACAGCAGCTGCCTCTCAGTGACATTATCATGGCTTGCTTGATGGCAGTGCTGGCTTCAGGCACTCTCCCTTCCACCTCCTGGTTTCTATTCCTTCCTTGTCATATATTGTCCTCAGTGTACTGGCTCAGCTGATAACTAAAAAAAATGATGGTGAAAGGACTAGAAGGACTTTCATTTCCCTACTTGAACATTTTTAAGAAAAAGGCTGAAACGCAAACTACGTCTTTTTCTTTTTTCCTGCATTAACTGTGATTTGTATACATTTCAATAATATATAAGTTTTGATTTATTTGAGAAACATATATAAGATAGGATGAAAGGCTGCTACTATCAAGCCAAAACAATGACTATTCAGGTACTGGAAAACTGAAGCCACTTAGAGAATGAAAGATATTAAATGATTTGTGCTTAACTATGTGATGCTTTGCCATCTACTAAATGAATGAGAAATGCAACAATACTGAGCCACATGAAGCAAACACTTCCTTCTGAATCAACACAACCATTTTAGTCCCCCACCCAAGAAGAAAGCACTGCTAAACAAAAAAAGAAAAAAAAACCAAAAAACCTAACAAAAACCCCCAAACAAAAAACCCAACATGAAACAAAGGCTGCACACACTGAAAACTAAGCTAATTCAGTGATTCAAAGGCTTCACAAACATTACCAAAGACACATGTTTATGAGAAGAAAAGGCTATACAGAGGGTTTTTTTTCAATTAACAAATAGAAGCAAAACACATGGGAAGCAGCTTTCACTCTCTTCCCAATCAATCCTATTGATACAATAACAAAGCTTCCTTTCTTCTGATGGCAATATGTTAAAAGTACTTACTAAAAATACAATTAACATAAGTGATCAATGGATTTTAGTTCTAAGCTAATGTAACATTGCAGCATTGTTGTTGGAACAGCACATAGGCAATCAGAAAGGAAAAGGTGAGGGTGGTACTACTTTCTTACTTTAGGGAAGAAAAAGTTACTTTAAAAACATTTTGGAAAAAGAGAGCCCCATTAAATTGTGACAGCAAAACTGAAAAGAATGGTTAAGATTCAGAATTAGTAACTTGAAATAAGGCTGGGTTTTTTGCTGATTTTGTTTTGTTTCATGCTGTTAAGGGTGTCTGAAGTTGCTTACCTATACAGGAAGGTTAATCCAATAGACAGAGCATAGGTTTGCAACCAAAATTAAACCAGTCACCATTGAATCACAGAACAGCCAGGTTAGAAGGAATCTTGAAAGAACATCTGATTCAAACTTTCATGGGTCAGGGACCTGAGCTGATCTGAGATTATCTAGCAACTTGTCCAGTTGCATCCTTTAAGCTCCCAGTGATGGGGACTTTAGGGAGGTTGTTTCAGTGAATGAATGTTCTCACTGTAAAAAAGAAATTCTCCTGGTACAATTTGTGCCCATCACCCTTTGACTTGTGGTGCCTCATGAAGAGAAAGCCTCTGTTTTACTCTATGGCCTCTGTCTACTCTGTTCTACCAAAAAAATCCTGCATTACCATGGGCAAGTTGATTTATGTTAATGTCTCATGTATAAATTGAGCAAGGGCAACAGCACTTCTGTAATTTAGAAAGGTATAGTATAGCAACATATAGTATAGCAACAAAGATACATATATGTCTTACTGAAGTTGTAAATAACAGTTGTAGAAAGAAGTGTACATACACACACATGCACTCTGTACAGCTGGGTTTTTACCCTGTATTTCTGTAAAGTCAGTCATGAGAAGAAAGAAAACTACATATTTAAATTGTAACTGAGATAAAGTAATTTCTCATACACCAGATAGAAAAGCTGGGCTTTTTCATGCAACAATATAGGCTGATGTGTTTTGTTACAAACATAAAAAAGAAACCTGTCTGTCAATTGCTTAAAACACTCAGGGGGAACTGAACCAAAAACCCCACCACTAACATTGTATTTTACTATACACTTAGACACACAATCATACTCACATATCCAGCAGTATATCTAGTTGTATCCATGACCACTAAATATTTAATAGGAAAACTGACACATTATTTACTGTTAAGAAGCTGTTATTAAACTGTAGCCTTATTATATCATTGCTTTCTCATATGTAAAAAAAACAGGCAAACAAAACTTCTCCTGGGCTGCAAATTACTTCAAGTGTATCATTAAACACCTCTTCCCTTTGCATTCTGACCTTTGACTTAACATATTTGTTGCTTCAAGCTGTAGTTGTACATGACTACTTTCAAACACATTTCAGTTATAGCCACAGCATCACATCCTTCAGTATGATTCACAGAAAATTGTTCCTCTATTTATGAAGGAAATTACAATTCCACTCATGTCGGTTTGAGCAAAATCTCTTATTTCATTTCTAGTATAGAAGAAAAAATATTTTTGAAAGCCTATTACTGTCTGTGAGAAGTAATTGCTTACAAAGTGAAATTAATCAAGCATTCATATTTTCAAAAACACCAAACTAGTCCTAAGAATCAGGACTATCAGACCGTAAACAAAAATAGGTGAAGCAAAACCATAACTTGAATAGTGTACTATTGCAAACTATAACTTCGCTGTTTTAGTTTACTGTTTCTTTATTAAATTGAGTGTAATTACTGAGGGTCTTAGTTTTTATGCTTTTGGGTTTTATTTGCCAACTAAGTAAGTATATTATCTGACTATAAATGCACATAGTACTGACCCACTGTTACAAAGTGCCATATTTACAAGTGCCTTTACAAATTAAAACGCCCCCTCATACCTTTGAGTTCTCCAATTTTAGGCTAATCTGAAAAAATCCAAACTAAACCACATCCATGTCGTAAGTCATGGCCAAATCTCTGCTTTAACAGCATTGCTGGTATGACCAAAGCTTCACTAATACTGCCCAACATACAAAGGGATTCCCACTGAAGTGTGAAACTAAATTTTTCTGTTAACACACTGAACACTCACCACAGGGGGTCAAGAGATAGAGAAAATGTGTCACTCAATTTCAGTAAATCCCTTCAAATCACACACAAGCCACAATACTTAACTTGTGCTTTATTTCCAGAGCTGAACATAGTAGGAACTACAGAGCCATAAACTGAAAACTTCTTTTTCCCCCTGCAGTTTGAACACACATACACACCTAACTTAGAAACGGTTCATGTTAAAAAAATTTCGAAAGAAACATTTCAAATTCCCCTAAACACCCTAAATTCCACCTTCACCATCCTTCTTACACTATCAGTAGAAGTACAAGACAGAGTTTCCCCTTCTGCATGCAAAGGATGAGCTCTTTACGGCCCCATCTCTCAGGTATAGATCTGACTGCTCAGTTATGCTCAGTCACAGTTTCACACTCCAGCAATGGGCAAGATGTGGGTTTAGAACTAGGCAATGAAGAGAGGGTTTTACACATGCATGAGTCTTGATAGGTCTATTCACCTTTCCTGACACCACCCTGCACTCTTTTTTACCTTACCATCCTCACATCTCTGGCAGGACACACTGGCTTCCTCAAGACATGCAGTCTCCCAAGACATTCAACTCATTTTGTTCTCTCTTTCAAGTCCAGTAACTGAGTTAGTGAATCCCAACAAATCCCTGCCTCCTTCTTCTTTCGGTTATATCTTCCTTCATTGTTCTCTATCCCTGGTCATGCTCAGCACCTACTTTCTCTGCACTGAAGACAACTAAGATCCCCCTTGTGACTTGCATTCAGACTCAGAATTTTGTTGAAAATTTTGTCAAGTGAACTTTCTAGTTCTACTGAATCCCAGCCAGCATTCATCTCCATTTATTGATTTCCACTGTCCTAAAAACCTAGTTAATTCAAAAACTTTTATGGGGATTTTCTTTTGGAAGAGATACAATTGTTATAAAAGCAAAATACAATTACATAAGATTCACAATAGTACTTCCTTCTCCATGATGTTAACAAGAACTTCTTATGTGCTTTCTAAATATTATCATGTATTTTTTCTGAACTTTTTCAATTACTTTACATGGCACAAAGATAAGAATTAGGTTTATAGCATTTTTAATGACTTGTAAAACAAAGAAATTAAGCCTGACTTGAATCTGGCTTCCTGAAGTGCTCCAACTACAGACCTAGTGAAAACAGAACAATCGCCTGTCTCCCTCCTGATCTAAGGAAATATATAAGCTCTCATTTGAATCTTATTCTGTATTTATGTACTTACGGCCTTTTTATCATAAACCATTCTGTTAAGACAAAAAGTCATATGTAAAATATTTAAACTTTGTCACCAAAAATCCAGAACTGATTGTGAATGTCAGTACTTTAAAAATTAAGCCCCTCCACCATCAGCAGTCTGCATCAATCACTGGTTTGAAATTAATTTTTCACATTCTCTTCTACAGAGTAAGGTTATTTAGGCTTAACTCCCTGTAGTTTTTTTTCCCTTTTGTAGTTTCTTCCCTCCTTTGTAGCACTAACTCACCTTTAAAACAATATTTGATAGCCCATCCAGATGGTACTGTCTATTTATTAGTGGCATCATCATTTTCTGAACTGAGAATTTTATATAAAATGAAACATAACATGGTTCTTGAAAAACTGCAAAAGGCTCAAATGCCAAAACTTTAAATATTTTCATGTAAGTATAGATATCCATTATTTTAGATCACATACACAATTGCACTTAATAAAGTAAATTCAAGAAAGCGTGATTTCCTTACTTTTGAGAGCTCCATTCCAGGCCCACATTGTTTGCAGAGGATACAGTTTCCAGTCTGGTCCCTAAATTCTTGTTCTCTGCAGTCTCCAGTCTCACAAATTACCTTACTTAGCTGAAAAACCCAAAACCAACAACAAAACAAAACAAAACAAAACAAAGAGGTAAATTTATCAAAATGTATTAAATCTGAGAAATAAATCCATGTTTTGATCTTAAAACTAACTTTCTGAATTATTAATTACCCTTACTTCTACAACAAGCCAGAGTTGAGCAAGCTGAGCAGGCAGTGTAATTACACTGAGCAGGCAGTGTAATTGTGTGCTATGCTACATTCTCTCCAAAAACTGAATATTCCAAACACCTAAACTGTGTATACAGCACACTGCAGTAAGAGATGCCCACCTCTGAAGTGAAGCAGTATCACTTCCAGAGCACTATATTCACCTCTATTTTCTGTCCTAGTTCACTCCTTCATCCATGAAGAGGCTCACAAGGTAAAATTTTGTAATTGTGTGTGAGGAGCAGCCAAAAATTATATGAATCAGTGAACTAAGCTTAAGCTCAAATCAATAAAATATGTAAGCAATTGTCTGTGTGCAGCATTTAAAGACCTTTAATGTTAGCGGTAACATGTAAAATGAAAGATACAGATTCTGTGTTCAGTACAATTTTTTCAACATGGGGGAAAAACATAAATCTTTAACTTACCAAACATGCCAGTAAAATGACAAGAACCTTCAGTTTATCATCTCTTTGTAATCCTTTAGCACCCATTTCTTGTGATTAAACCTTTCTCCCTAGAAAAATATAAAAAGAAAAGAAAATGTTATATTTACATCATGTAAATTGCAGAAGTCACATTTCCATAGTACTTCATGACACTTATGATACAAAATACAATCTGTCAATGCCATTAACATTTTCAGATGGGTTCTTGGAAGCTGCTAAACAACAAACATATGCTTTAAAAATCATATGCCTTTTGAAGACAAGACAATAAACACAAAGTTTCTATAGTTTTAAATCTCATAAGAAGAGATGGCTATCAGTCTACAGTAGAGAACATCAACAATTATTAATCCAACATCCCTAACATATGTTTCTTGCTTGTTGAACACCCAACTAAGTACGTGATCAACAGACAAAAATAAATTTCTTCAAAGATGTCATGGCGTTTTTTTATCATTTCAGAGTAGAGACTGACAAATGAAAGGATGGAACCCAAAACAAAAGGAAAATCACATAGAAAAACATTAAGATACAAAATGCTTTCCAACATGGAAATACTGCAAGCATAATATGCTTGCAAAAATATACAACCAGAATGAACATAAACTACAATTAATATACAATTTCACATTTTACTGCACAAATACCCTACTTAATGAATTCTAAACAATAAGAAGAAGGTATACTTCAGTGTCACTATGGATATTTTTTATGATAAGCTGTATTTTGAAGTGTAAAAGGAGCAAAAGTTTCCTCAAAAGAACAGAGCAGGTGTCAGACAGAGATGTGTCAGACAGCACTCCATGGGAAAGTCAAGATGACATTTTTATGGTTATTTCTCACTTAGTGATGGTAATCATCTATGGGGGTCCAATGACAATTATCAGATTAAATACATGTCAACATGGGTAAAAAAGAAGACATGCTCTCAAGGAATACAAGTACATACGAATTTGACATAGTATTTCTTTTTTTAAGTCTGAGGGAAAAAAATATATGGCAAGAAACATTAAATGGATAAAATTTCAGAAATAATTCTGGATGACCAAAACACAACTTCATGTTAAAAATACTGTAGAACAACTAGAAAAATGAAAAAGGAGAGTAAAAAAAATTTAAAAATTTTGAAGTCATGAGAAGCTGACAATTCTAATGCTGAAGAAAATGTAGGTATGCATGAACAAAACAATTTCTAGTAACAGGAAAGAGCAAACAGCGACCACAGACAGTAAAAATACTGTTAAGGGACATGTCAAGAAACATTTCTCATCTATTTTTTGAAACGTACAAAATGCGTAAGTACACACATCATACATTATATCTTCTGGCCAAAAAGTAACTGAATATCTTCTAAGTAAAACCAGATTAGATAAGAGACAAATTGTGAGACTTTGCACCCCAGTAACCTTGAAATAAGTATCAAGAAAGTCTTAGTTTTGATCCTGTTCCGTTTTGCTGTTCATTCCCTTTGGAATGCTACAGAAATTCAAGAGTAACATGCGAAGAAATTAAAAATAACTAAGAATCATAATACAATAAACAATTCTACACTGCATTGCAGAAAAGCAGTCCTGTCAAACAAGCTTGACTTTGGAGAAGTTCAAGACAGTAAAGCTAAAATTCTAAGAGTTAAATTAAATAAACTGATTAAATACTGATTCATGCTGAAATTAATGGGATTTGGGAGAAAAATCCCCATTAACTTTTTGATTTCATGTTATACTGTTTAGTGGAAAAATAAATACTTCATGTATTTTCTCAATGGCGATAGGACTCAAAAATTTACAGAAGTGTGCAAGGGAAATAAAGCTGTAAATATGATTGAATTTCTTAGACTTGAATGTCAATTGACTACTTCAAGTCAGATATATTCCTTAATAATTAAAAAATAGCTAAATCATAATACAGTTCTATGTAATTCTGACCACCTATAGAATACTACCAAAAGTTCAAAGCCAGGATTCTTCTTCAGGTTAAAAGTAAGTTTTATTTTAAATTTCAATATTTACTTTTGCTTCTGAAAATATGAAACATATCAAAAAGAAACTGAAGATTGTAATAATTGTATATTTCTGTGTCAAGTTTCACATAGAATTTTCAATACAAAAAATACCAGTGAGCTGTACTAAGCCTAATGATCCAAAATACGGAGCTGTAACATAATCTAAGAAGCCTATTTTATCTGTGCAAGTCACCTGAAACACGGAAAAAATAAAGGAAATTAAGAACAGCCCAATTAACTGTCCTGCAGACTAATTATTTGCAATAAAACTATATTAGCTTAATGTAATTCAGGTATATTGACCCTATACCTTTTCTCCAATACACCTTAACTTGGAGATTTAATATTGTTAAGAAATCATTATATATACAATTTATCAAAATCAATACTGAAACAAAGCTAACTACATATTTTCATCTTTTAGTATTCTGGAGTCATAATTGGAAGAAAAATCAAATGCCAGTACAGAAAAAAAAAACAGTATTAAGAATCTTGCTGGTCATTCTGACATATTGTATTTCAGTGTCGGAATTGCCCTGTTATAAGATTATCTTCTTATAGCAAGTAACTCAAAGACTTTTAGAACATAAAAAGCACAAAGTTAACCATCCTGTACCAAAATACATTTTGTTCACTTAGGTGTGAAATTGGATTGCAGCTGTTAAATACTCTCTATTTAAAAGAAAAACTACTACCTTTATAACAGTCTCGGCAAGTCCAACCACCAGGAGTTCCACAACCCAGAGTAAATTTTCAAAATCAAGAGTTTTATACCTGGCATCAAACTATCAAGGACTTCTCCAACTTATCTAACACTTAACTAAGCTTCAGTTTTTTGACCGATCATTACAAGTTTCATGAGATCTTACAGCTTTAGGCCTAGGATATGAGGTATCTTCTATAATCAACAAAAATTCCAAAAGAAGCTTGCAGGTCTATGGACCTTAAACTTGAGAGCACTTCAGTAGCACCAAAACACATTTACAGAACTTCAGCAGACGTGGAGGGATGCCTGTGATACCCTATCACGCTGCAATTGTGCCCATTGTCACCACTGCTACCAAAACAACACCAAAGACTATATACTGACTAACATGTGAGAAAGAAATGAGCCAGTGTACAAGACATAACCATTTTTAAGAGGACAAATGAAATAACATGTTTCTTTCATGACAACATTTTGATAAAAATAATTGAAAGGCACTTTAATGGTTAGGGCACATTAATAACTCATTGTATTGGACACAAGTCCCAAAGTAGAGATAACCGTGTCAGCTGCATGTTTCCTGTTTCAATCTCCAGTTTGGTCAAAAGTCCTGCTTAAAAAGCAGAGACTGCAGCACTTAATAATATGTTGCCATTGGGCAAATTTCTTCTCTCATGATACCAAGTGGCATTATACTGATGTCTGTTGGACGCCAGCCATTTACCTTATGCTTTCAAGTAAGAAGTTATTAGAAGTCTTTTGCCTCTAAAACACGTGTGAGTAAATAGAGGTTCCAAACCTTTAAAGACTATTTGCTCTTGTCCAGATACTGATATTTAAAATGTGAGTTCAGTTATACTCAATTTTATTAGAAGAAAGAAACCTGTGGACAGAGTTTTTTGAGGTCACTAAATCATTCCACACACATCTTATTAGGTTAACAGTAATATGCTTGCCTAAAATACTCAGGGAAAAGCAATCATTACTGGTAATGTACTGAACTCAGAATAGAGAACTTGCATTAGGAAATGTGGTTGCATAATTTTAAGGTCATTTGGGGGCTACTATGCATATGCATAAAGAGGGCAATATCAAACAATAAATTAGAAACATGTAATAAATGTATTGTGGAAGTAAGAACTTCCAGCCTTCTACGGTTCTAGAATCCATTGCCCTCTAAAATTTACTCTTACATTTACCAGCTTGCTTGAATAGTAGTCACCATTTTATTTCAAAGTCATGTCAGAAAAATATTTCTTTTTTCTCTCCAAAAAACTGGAAGTTCCACTATGAAAGACACACTATCTCAAGAATCAAAGCAGCATGACTAAATTATGGCTGACTAGCAGGTTTCTCAGACGAGGAAGCATCAAAACTTTGAAGTCAACATCATCTATCCTCTAAGGGAACCTTCAGAAATGGTGAAGAGTCCCAACTTCACATTCACTTAACCCAAAGTTGAGAATTTCCAGTTAATTCACAACTAAGTCTTAAAAATTTCCCATATTTGATTTGATATTTTTACTTGATGACTGCTTTTCACACACTCTGTAACACTGGCAGAGTACTCTGAGAAGTTCTGGGTAAGAAAGAGGGATGAAAATATAACCATCTTATCTTACTGCCAACAGAGGTCTCTGGTATCCAACAAACAGGGTCTCAGCTCCTTTCTAACCACCTACTTCCCACCCGCAGCTGTCAACTGCAGGCAATAAAACAAGGAGTGGCAGATGGCTTTAGCAGAGTCAGTGCCCCAGGGGCAAGAAACAAGAGAAGGGAAAGTATTTATGCTGCTGCAATGACAAAGACAAAGAAAGGGAGCAAGTTAGGGACAAGAACTTCCACTACAGTGCTGCACATTGTTATTTCTGTCTCACAGGTCTAGAAAATCTTCTCTTTACACCCTGCCCACAGATCTTGTAGTCTTCCCCTTTGTGAATTAAATGAGGTCTTGTTTGACCACATTTGCTCAAGCTTTTCTGAGAAATGTGGGGAAAAAACTCCATACTCTCAGCTAGGACACATTCATCACATTAAATGTCACATCGAAAAAATCTGTATTCTACGAACTTCCCACACATGGAATTGTACATTAGGCAGCTATGGATTTTTTTTCTAATTTTGTAAAGACAAAGGTAGCAGATTAAAGTAAGAACCTTGCTGGTGATCAAAAACACTTTGATGTATTTCAGGGGCTGAGGGAGATGAGAAGACAGGGCCACAAGACACAGACAGGAAATATTTGTTCTTCTGAGTACCACACACTTCAAGTTGCATTAATTGAAGTACTTGTCTTTACAGGAATAATGGTCATAATGCAGTTTATCATTTGTGTTCTTCAACATATCCAACTTATCATTAATTAGACATTAGAGTGAAATATTGTAACAAAGGAGCAATGTGGCAACGTTTTTCCTACACATAAAGCTAATTTTTAGAGGATCAGAGCCTGTGATTCACACAGGAACTCCCACTCTCATCAAAGTTGATGAGCCTACTCATACAACATCAAAACTCTGTTAAAAAAATGTTGCTCCTTTTGTTTAATACATCTCACCCATCTCAAGTTCTAGGAGACACTGGTTTGCTGGATGAAAGCTCAGTGTCAAGATACACTCGTACTTTTCTACACAGATATGTGAATAAGTAATACATTGAGAATGCCAGTATTATATTCAGACTTCATTTACACCAAAATATACTAACAGTTCTTTTTCAAAGTAATTTTTAGGGATCATGAATTATAAAGCATTGGGCTGGTTAATACAGTCAATACACTTTGCAATGGTGCAATGCCAATATGCTACATTTATCCAGCCAGCCTTGAGCAGTTTTGGATGGCATGCAGTGTCTTAAAAACCACAGACATGAGTTACTTTCATTCCCACCATTCTCTTTTATTAGGATTTCAAGTTGTTGAAAGTGAGAGAAAGGGACTTATTACCTTGAGAAAGTGACTTATTACCACCTTAACTGACATTTTAAGCATCTTACTAGTAAACTAATAAAGAAGCTTACTTCTAGGTCTAAAAGAAAGCAGAAAAAACAACAAACCAACCAACCAAAAACAACAACAAAAAACCCACCCAAAAACCCAACCCTTTTCTTTCATGGCAACAAGCTCCCAGGTAACATGCCTAAGTAACTTGCTTTACACCTGATGGTGAAGGTGTGCTTGAAAGAGATTATGCTGTAGTTAAGAAACCTACCTACAGACTGAATCAATTTCCACTTACTCATATTAAATGCTACTGGACCACTTTACAAACTTGATAAAAGCATCCATCTAAAGTAGTTGTAAATATAAAGGTAGTAAATAAGCATTTAGACTTTTCATGAGCATCATGTAAAGCTTTCAGTCCAAGGCCAGATTTAACGGGGACAGCCATTAGGAAAGGAAGTCAAACAATCAAAATCTTTTCAATAAACCGAACTGTAATTGGGGCTGTTAAACCTCTTACCAGCAAAAAGAAAAAGTTAGGAGCTCCTATTCCTTCAACTCCAGCTCTAAAAATTGTTTGAAGCAAACAGCAGCTTATTTGCGCAGCAGATACGAGAAGCGCTTGCGAACATTAAAGCCCAGCTTTCAAGAGCTTTTTGTTCGCCGCACTCCGGGGCGCGGAGCAGCCGCTCCAGGGCTGTCGAGACCTGCAGAACCCACCACCAGCAGCAGCCGCGGCTCCGTGCCTGCGCCGTGTCCCGCGCTCCCAGCGGGGGCGGCTCGGAGCGGCAGAGCCGGAGCCACCGCGGGGAGGAAGGGGCTCGGCGGAGCC